>ML682060.1:17070003-17116658 GCA_007922195.1 Podocnemis expansa
AGCTTGGGGGAGGGGCTGCTGCCAGCCCTGCGCTAGCCACAGGTGCTGGCTTTGCCCCCCGCCCAGGCTGGGGGCAGCTGTTGCCAGCCCCGTACCCTGGTCAGGGGGGCTGCAGCCCTCGTGGGATGGCCATTCCAGGGGAAGCTCACCCCATCTCTTGGGGCTGCCCCCAAGCTCAGGGGTGGAGCCAGGGGCACCCCACCCCCAGGATTCCCTGGCGCCCCCCAGCTCCTGCTGGGGGAATCCCTAGCGTGAGGTGCCCCAGCCCCACCCCCAGCAGGAGTGAGGGGGCACTGGGGATTCCCGGCACGGGGTGCCGCTGGCCCCTCCCAAGCCCCCCCTTCCCCTAACTCGAAATAGCATGTCCACTGTGTGGACATGCTATTTCATTTCCCTTATTTCAAAATGGGTTTTATTTATTTTGAAGTGAGTCATTTCAAAATAAGGCTTTATTTCAAAATGACTGATTTTGAAACAGGGCGCTACGTGTGGACATAGCCTAAGACAAGTTTGTCTTATAGAAGATAATACTGACTGCCTCTTATTTATAATGTCACCTGAAAGTGAAAACAAACATTCATATGGCACTGCTGTAGTTGGCATAGTAAGGTATCTATGTCTCAGATATGGTAAACAAGTGTATGTCCCGTCATGCTTTGGCCATTATTCCAAAGGCCATGCTTCCATGCTGATGATGCTCATTAGTTATGATGCATTAATTAAATTTATGACTGAAAAATAGTACATGTCTTCTGCTCCATATATGTTTTGGTTTATTTTTCCTATGGATGATGACCCAGCATGTCATTCAATTAAAGAATGTTTTCACTGCAGAAATGACAAAACTCAAAGAAGGTACTAACATGAGATTTCTAAAGATAGCTGCAGCACTCAACCTGAGGTTTAGGAACCTGAAGTTCTAGGAGTCTTAAAGAAACACTTGAAATGAATATACAGAATCCTTCTTCAGTAGCTGTACTTGAATTTCTTAGTTCAGTTCTCTTCTCAGCCCTTTTGTAAGACCCCACAGCAAACAATTAAGTCAGGTGTAACTTTGAAATTTTACTGCAGTATGAATGCCTACTCCTGCTCCCAATGGAATGGCAAAACTCCCATTGACCGCTAAGTAGTCTGTAGGCCTTCAGACCCATCATTGCCTCCAGGAATGAAACTAGTTAACCAACTGGAATGGAACTGCAAACTATAAATTTCTTACAACGTTCAAGGTACACCACCCAGGAGTCACCAGTTTCATCAAAATCATTGCCCACAAAATTTTCCAGAGTCTCCACAAAAGTTTCCATTTCACATCCTCCTGGACATAGTCTCTGCCACAGGAAAACTATCTTTTGGTCCTTACCCTCCCCCCCTCCACCCGGTTCTTCTTCTCTTTCTTCTATAGTCTTGTGACCAAAGAAGGTACAACAAGAACAATCAGAGGTAGAGACCCAGACCATAGAAAGACTTAGACCTTTCTCTCCTGGTTTCTGAGACTACTTCACTAACCTCTGAGCAATGGAGCCAGGCCCCATGGCTCTTCACCACAGAGAAAAGGTTGTTAAGGTGGAGAAGCCAAGTCTGCAGGCGGTAATTTTATATACTAGTGCACTGTCTCCCTTTGATCTCCCTAGGCTGGCTATGTCCTTAGAATGGAGATTCCTTCATTTGGCTTTTAGTTGCCTACTTCCTTTTTCTTGCTTCTTGGCTCATATTGTTTCTCCTTGCACCATTTAGTGAACTTTTTAATATTGTTTGTTTCCTCTATTTGTTCAGTTAGATGAAGCAGTGAACATTTGTGATATAGCAGCTCTCATTGCAATGTCATATTTGGACCTAATAGCAAAGAAAAAGACAAGGAAGAAGACTTAAGCATAGCTTTTTGCTTTGAACCCTTGATTGTTCTGAAATTAAAACAGAAATCAACACTAAAGTGAGCTTTTTCACTTGGGAGGGAGAGTACAGATTGCCCGAAAATGTAACACACATCCCAATGAAAACTGTAAAAGTTTTGGTAATATAGCAGAAATATTTGCGGCAAAATGAAAAGGTAAAGATCTTTATAAAAATGTACAGACCATTCTCTTTGAGATCCCAATTTGACCTCTCCTTGTGTATGTCCACATGTCTCTTTTATTTCAAAATTAAGTCCCAGTGTTCTCAGGAGAGAAGAGACTGCTCGGCTTTTCTCACTTCTGGGAAACAGCATGCTGGAAAAGGATCAGGGTTGTGCCCCTGATCCCCTTTACATCAAATCAGGTACTAGCACTGGCACAGAAAGAAGATACAAACCTGCCATTCCAGTCTAATAGATGAGCTAATATTAATTTATATCAACTCAGTAGTTTAGCCTATTTTGCTTCTTTTCCATACCTTCCCTAGGTAGCTATCTAGAAAACAACATTTTATAGGCCAGTATAAAATAAATGATAATTACTCTTTGTTAAGTGATGTTGCAGTGATTTATAACGGCTAAGATTTTGACCCCAAAGCATCCAGAAACACTAAGATGGAGTTCAGTCATCACCTTGATGTTTAAACAGAAATCCATTTATTGGTTCGTTTATGCGAGATACACAGCCTACTGAATTCTCCAGAACATGACCAATGACATGTGGTTGTGCTCTTTTCAAGTGGCAATTGTGGGTTTCTCTGATCATACTTTCACATGAATGCATATCTTAAGCACTTAACTAATTTATATTTTTATTTCATTTACATGTTATATGGATTTTGCTTATGAAGATTTTAATAAAAAAGTGTGTCTTTTTCATCTTTCAGTTCACTCTCATTTTGGTTTAATATTAGCTCAGCAATTAAGGTAATGAATCCAGTGAGAGGCTGGGAGGATAGAATTATTTTTGAATAGACACCTGGCACATACCAGTTGCTATGGAGATTACCCAGATGTGCAAACAAGTAGAGAAAAATAGTGATTCAATATTCCCACTGTACAAGAAACAGAATTACTAATTGATAAACATCAAAGTAATATTGGCTAGAGTGATTTTTTTCTTTAATTCCAGAGAGAAATCTACAGTAGCCCTGCCAGAAGAGCACCATAAGTAGGCACAAGTCCTGTTGCTTACAAATGATGTGTAAGCAGTCTGTCTCATCTATTAGACTGGAACGGCAGGTTTGTATCCTCCTTCTGTGCCAGTGCCAGTACCTGATTTGATGTAAAGGGAATCAGGGGCACAGCCCTGATCCTTTTCCAGCATGCTGTTTCCCAGAAGTGAGAAAAGCCGAGCAGACTCTTCTCTCCTGAGAACACTGGGACTTCCAACCCTCTGTGCCACAAAAGCCAAGGGAGAGTTTCTTGTTCCCCCACCTGTCCCAGCATTGCGCTAGAGGGATTTCACACCGTTGAGCTCAGTAATTTTATTTGGAGCCAAGTTTTAACATATGTGGCTTTGTACTCAGAACAGATGGACTAAGAATAAAAGTTCTATTGACCAATATTATATGATCATTTTGGAACTACTGTTGGCTATTACAGGTTTATTTTCCTGCCCCTGTGATTTTGTCAATAACTTTCCTATAAACTCATAAAAACTTTTAATTCTATGGCACCAGTGGTGTGGGTGGGACAAGGAAGATGACAATGACTCATATGAAAGACATCTGTGACCCATACCTGTCAAGGGTTTAGCACTGAAGCACAGCTTATTATATATGTGCACTGCGTAGGATATATCAAGGCTTTCCACAACACAGGCAGCATAATGTTTTGCAAAACGTGTACTGGAGCTAATTGGAAGCTAATGGTCTATAGTGAAAATAACTGCTCGCAGAATAAATTCTATAAAAAGACTATTGTATTAAATGGCATAGGAAGAATGGCAACACCCCCTCCCCCCGCATGCCCATGATTTTGAGACAATGAAGGTGCCTCTACAGGAAAACCAGCCATCATACTGCACGCATAAAGGTAGAGCCAGCACGTGATTCTTACCCTGGAGGTAATGATAGAATTAGGAAAAAGAAAGCGTAATTATAATGACTACTACAAAAGTCATTACCAGCCAAAAAAAAGGCAATGTCAGCATTCCTTCCCCTAAATCCTTGAAAGCCCCTTTCTGTTCTGATAACATCACCTGACACATCAAGCCTTAATGCACATATTCACTCTTGATAGCATGTTTTGGAGACATGCAATGAGGATGTATGCCCTCTAACATCTTAAAGTTAAAGAGTTCTTAAATTATATTTATTGTGCAGCTACTTACAGTCACCCGTAATGTTTAATAAGCACTCAGGAGAGAAGGTTCAGAACTTTCTATTATCTGCATGAACACTCAGTCAGTATGACTTTGATCTGCCTTCCACAGACACCTAACTCACTCTGGGTACACTTAACATAAAGGTAACAGGATCTTCTTCTTCGAGCGCCGCTCACATCATTCAGCCACAGGTGTCTATGTGCCATAGTGCACAGTAGCTCGGAGAGTCTTTAGCCTTAGCCTGTCAGGTCAGCACTCACAGCCAACGCCCCCTCTGTGCAGCGACTGTGGCTACATAGGTGACCATGACCCTGACCCTCCCAGTTCCTTTTTCCACCCTCAGCAATGGTCTCGGATTATCCAAAACAAGCGGAAGCAAGTGCCATCTTTCCTTTGCGCAAAAATTAAAATGTCGGGCTTTAAACCATGTCTGGCATGTTCCAAAGCTTTCCCACTCAACAATCCTCATGAGAATTGCCTCGTCTGCCTGGGTGAGTCTCACCTTGCAGTGAACTGCTCCATTTGCCAGTCCTTTATACGCAGGACATGCAATGACAGAGAGCAGCACTTATGCACTCTTGCCGAGGACTGTGCACCCGCCTCTGATGCTGCCCAAGCCACTGGTGCTCTGCTGGCACCCCAAGCCACTCCTGCACCTGAGTCTTGGCACTGACCCATGGCGCAGAGTTCAAGCCCCGGTTAGCTTCCTCTTCAGTACCACCATGGCACCGTTCGCCTCAGTCGCTGAGTTCCCTCTCCGGTGAACCAGCATTGGGGCTATCTTAGGTACCATCGACACCATGAGCCCCAGCAAAGACACGGGCTCTATGCCAAGACCCGGCCCCGGTACCAGCTGAGAAGGCCAGGTCGAAGACTACACTGGCCCCGGTACCCAGAGAGCAGTCGATGCAAGGATCAGCACTTCCCTGAAGCCCAGTACTGTCGAGCCCACTACCAGCACCACAAAATGGGGCTGATGACTGCTCTGAGGCTCTCTCCTCTCAACACTCATCCCATGAACCTTCAGTACTGTGCTCTCAAGGCTCCAGAAGACAGAGGTCCAGCTAGTCCTCCTTGTCATCTCCAGCCTCTGCCAGTTCCTCTAATTCTCCCAAAATTGCTTCCAGAGCTGAAGAACAGGCAGGTAAGCATCATCAGAAGCGCTTCCCGACACCTGTGCCACTGAAGAAGACAACCCTGTTGGCCCCAGTACGGACACCGTGGCCTAGTTCCTCAGGTACCGCTAAGACCTCAGGCAGGTGCCATTCTTCCTGTGCCATGCCACAACCAGAAATTCTTTTAATGACTGGTCTCATGAGTGGCTAGACGTGAAGGCTGATGACAGCTCAACCTCACAGCACCATTCGGCACCATCTCCACCTTGGACTCCAGACTCCTCGGACATTTCCGATGATGAGCCCAGTCCTGACTCTACATAGTGCAGTAGATCCCGGGCCCCTTCATCCTCCTCTCTGGATGAGTACACTTTCTGAAGGCCTGTGGCTTATAAGAATGATTTGCACACCCAGCAGGATTTACTTCACCTCATGTTAGCAAATCTGAATATAGAACTTGGGGTGGTCCAGGAGGAAGCCGGCCCCCTCTTTGATGGGAGGGGGGGAATGTCCCACCAGCCAAGGTATCTGTTCTTCTCCATGAAGGGGTATACAGAATTGCCAGGGCATGATGGCAGACCCCGTCTTCAATTCTGCCGGTGTTGAAAGTGGCAGATCGCAAATATCATGTCCCCCAGGACAAGTTTGAATTCCTCTTCCAGCACCCTACACCGGGATCTTTGGTAGTTGATGCAATAAATCAGAAAGAGAGACAGGGCCAGCTGAGCTCCACTCCTAAGAACAAGAAAGCTAGAAAGCTCAACTTGTTGGGCAGGAAGTTTTATGCCATGGCAGCTCTACAGCTGTGTATCTCCAACCATCAGGCCTTATGACGAGATATGCTTTCAACCTGTGATGAGCTATGGAAGGGTTCCGTGACCTTATTCCCAAAGGTTGCCTCAGAGATTATGAGACAATGATTGAAGAAGGGGCATTGGTCTCTAAAGACAGCCTCACAGATACTTGGGACATGTTGGATGCAGCCTCACGTACTAGGGCCTCCGTTGTGGTGATGCGTCACTCTACCTGGCGTCAGGGCTCTGGCCTCTCTCCGGAGATGCAGCTTATCATTCAAGACCTGCCATTTACAGGCCCTGACCTCTTTGCCGAGTCCACAGATGCTGAGCTACATGGCATGAAGGACTCAAGAGTTACCCTCAGATCACTGGGAATGTGCACCTGTAATCTACCCGGTGCTCCCTTAAATCCCATCAGCTCTCGCAACAGCAGCTGCACTGTTAAAACAGCAAATTCAGATGAAGAGTGCTCTTCCTCAGTCCTACCAATACCCGCAACAACACCTTGTGGACTTGGAGAGGGACAAGACCAGCTCGAGCAAGGATGGGAAGTCCAAAAGCTCACAGTCTAGCAGGTGCAGGCAGGGCACTGACCGTTCATTGGGAAGGAAGCAGCATTTTTGACGGTTACCCTGAGGGCAGTGAACACACAGCCTCGATCCCATCCTTCACCAACTGCCTGCACTGTTTCTTGTGCCACTGGGCCAACATCACACCCAACCAGTGGGTCCTTGAGATGGTAGTGGAAGGGTATCACATACAGTTTTGTTCAACTCCTCAGGTCAGAAAACCACCCCTTTCCCAAGCCTCAGAAACCAGGAACTAGATCTCCTGCTTGAGATGGAATGCAAAACGCTCCTCTCCCTCAGGGCCATAGAAAGGGTCCCAAAGTAGGAGTGGGGAAAAAGGTTCTATTCCCGATACTTTCTGGTCCCCAAACCCAATGGGACCTCAGACCCATTCTAGACCTCAGAGCCTTAAACTAACATAAGGAAAATAAAGTTTTGCATGGTTTCCCTGTCACAGATCATTGCATTTATGTCTCCCAGGGATTGGTTCGCAGCTTTCGCCCTCAAAGACGCTTACTTTCACGTAGGAATACACCCATAACACAGAAACTACTTAAGGTTCACTGTGGGGGGCAATCACTTCCAATTTACATTGTTCCCCTTCGGGCTCTCTCTGGCCCCCAGAGTATTCACAAAGTGCATGGTGCTGGTAGCAGCGTTCTTGCACCAGTGGGGCATAAGGATTTACCCCTAACTAGATGATTGCTTAATAGACAGGAATCAATAGCTCAGGAAAAGCTCCATGTCAGAACAGTAACCCAACTGTCTGGGTACCTGGGCCTCTGCATAAATTGAGAAAAGTCAAAGCTTTGCCTGTCCCAAAGCATAGAGTTCATAGGAGCTCTCCTAGATGCTCGCAAAGGGATGGCCTCTCTGCCCCCTTCAAGATTTCTGTCCATCTGCACCATCATTATGGAGCTGCAGGAGTCTCAAGTGACCACAGCCCATCACTGCCTACAGCTGCTCGGGGACGTGGCAGCTTCCACCTCTGTGATTAGGACAACACGCCTGAGAATGAGGCCCTTCCAGGTCTGGTTCTCCATGGAAGGACTCCCTATCCAAGGTACTATCAGTTTCCTGAGATATCCTGGGCACATTACAGATTTGGAGGGACCCTCGGTTTGCCATGGTGGGAATTCCCTTTGAAACACTAATACCCACTGTAACACTGATAACTGATGCCTTGGACTTGGAGTGGGGGACTCACATCTCGGGGGGCAGGGGGAGCTTTCCACCCAGGGGAATTGGTCCAGCAAAGACAGTCTTCTTCACATAAATGTGAAGGAACTGTGGGCCATCAGATTGGCTTGCATGACCTTCCTGGGCAACATACAGGGCAGGTCAGTGCAGATTCTAACTGACAATATTGCAGCCATGTTCTACACGAACCAGCAAGGATGGGTCCACACTCCAACTCTTTGCAAGGAAGAGTGCAAACTTTGGAAGTTAGCTTTGAAATACAATTTCACCCCGGTGGCTGCGCACCTACCAGGGGTGGACAACAGGCTGGTGGACACGATCAGCAGAAAGCCCCTAGCAAATCACAAGTGGTCGCTCCACAACACAGTGTTCGCTCACCTGGTACACAAATGGGGTACACCCCAGATGGAATTGTTTGTGACATGGCAGAACTGCAAGTGTCAGCAATTTTGCCCCCTCAGGGGTCAGGAGGGAGGGTCTCTCAACAATGCCTTCCTCATCAGCTGGTCAGGCCCTCTGATGTATGCCTTTCCACCGGTCCCGTTAATACACAGAGTTCTCCTGAAGATCAGGATGGATGGAGCAAACATAATATTAATAGCTCTGGACTGGCCTAGACAACACTGGTTCTCGCTCCTACAAGACCTGTCCATAGAGACCCCACTCCACCTCCCCCTGTGGGCAGACCTCTTGACACAGGAGTTGGGGTGCCTACGGTAGCTGAACCCAGGTTGCTTACACTTGACAGCTGGAGACTGTTTGGGTCTACAAGCAGGAAAGGCTCTGTTTGGACAGGGTTAGGAGGATACTAGTCAGTAGTAGAAGACCCTCTATCAGGTCCACCTATACAGCCAAATGGAAACGGTTTTCCATCTGGGCTTGGAGTAAAGAAGTAGACCCTGCACTGGCCCTTCTATACCTAATCCTTGACTATCTGCTAGACCTTAAAGACAAAGGCCTCTCTCTTTCCTCGCTGAGAGTCCACCTAACAGCTATCTCAGTTCTCCATGAAAAGGTAGATGGGGTTCCTGTTTTCTCCCATTCTACTTCCACTAAGTTCCTGAAAGGGTTCAAAAGGCTTTTTCAACAACCCCATGAACCCATCCCTCCTTGGGACCTTAACATGGTGCTTCGGGCATTAACGGAGCCCCCCGTGAACCTTTAGGCTTGTGCACCCTACTGGTCCTCTCTTGGAAGGTGGCTTTCTTAGTAGCAATCACCTCCACTAGAAGGGTTTCAGAGCTGAAGGCCCTTTCTTCAGAACCTCCATATACAAGGTTCTTCCCCATCAAAGTGGTCCTGCGACACCACCCCTCCTTCCTCCTTAAGGTGGCTACTCCCTTCCACCTCAACCAGGAGATTTGCTTTCCAGTGTTTTATCCAGACACTCAGGATACGGAGAATCAGAGGAGGTGGCATACCCTGGATGTGAAGAGAGCACTCCTAACACACATCAAGCACACGCATCCATTCCACAAGACCTCCCAACTCTTTTTTGCATTCCTCGAGTGCTGCAGAGGTCTTCCAGTGTCCTCACAGTGCATTTCCAAATGGCTAGTAAACTGTATCAAAGACTGCTATGAAAGGTCAAATACAGCCATTTCTGGGACTGTTAGAGCCCATTCTACCAGGACTCAAGCATCGTCAACGGCCTTTCTCATCAAGGTCCCAATCCAAGAGATCTGCAGGGCAGCTACGTGGTCGTCAGTACATACTTTCATGTAGCACTAAGCTATCATCCAACAGGCTAGTTAAGGACTCCACATTGGGCAGAGCCGTACTCAGAGTGGGCAAATTGTAACTCCTTCCACCATCCTTTGGTTTGGCTACCAATCACCGGTAGCTGAATGATGTGAGCAGCACTTGAAGAAGAACGGTGGCTTACTTACCAGTAACTGTCCTTCTTTAAGATGGGCTGCTCACATACATTCAGGCCCCTCCCACCATCCCCGCTAATGGAGTTGGTGAGGATACAGGGGGCTGGGAGGGTCAGGGTTACCATCACCTATATAGCCATGGTCACAGCACAGAGGGGGTGTTGGCTGTGAGCCATGACCTGACAGGGTAAGGCTGAAGACTCTCTGAGCTACCGTGTGCTACAGTCCATAGACACCTGTAACTGAGTGTAAATGAGCAGCCCATCTCGAAGAAGGACAGTTACTCGTAAGTAACCCACTGATCACTTCCATACAAATAACTTGTATCATTACAACCCATAAGATAAAGTCTTACAAAACAGAATATTTCAAGGAAATAAGCAGAGCCAGATCAAGGATCCGGGGAGCTCAGGGTTGCCCAGTGTTGTGCCCCCCCCCATGACAGTACCCAGCCTGGGGACAGGGTGGGGCAGCACAAGGTCATGCCAGCTTTGGGGCCCAGGATGGCAGACCCTCCAGCCAGGTGCAGCAGGTCAGTGCTTGGCACTGAATTGATGGGGGGGGGGCTGGAAGTGCCCAGAGGAACCCACAGATGGCCCATCATGGGAGGGGTCAGCACTGGTATTCGCCAGCCATTGGGCTGGGGCAGGTCTGTGTTCAGTAGTGGAAGGACTGGGGCATTTGAGTCCAAAGTCAAAACACAGCACTCCTGCCCTGCCTCCAGGCTAGCTGGTGTGTGCCAACAGATCCTGGACCAGCTGAAGCAAACCAGCAAGCTTGGGGGCGAGGCAGGCAGTCTGACAGTGGGCTGTGGCAGTGCTCCAGGGACAAGCGATTCATTCTCTGGGGGTGCTCTTGGGCTGGCATGGGGACAGGGCAGCAGACCAGTCAGACTCCCCACCAGAGGAGTGGGGGAGATGGAGTGGACTGAATTAATCCAGCAGCATTCCAGGGCCAGGACTATAAACTGTGTCAGGCCACCATAATAGGGCTTCCTGTGGCCTGACAGACCAAAATTGGCTAAATCAGCTTGAGCCAAAGGGGCCAGATTTTTTCATGACAGCAGGGCTTTCCTTTAGCCCAAGACCCCAAGCTGTAGCTGCCAAAGCTCATTTCTTAATTTGGCCCTGGAAATAAGGATGGACAATGTCTTGCTATTCAGAGTGGAGTTGCACTTTAGTTTGAGCAGCAATGCCTGAGAGTCCCCACCTGTTGTTGGCACTGGCACTCCTTTTAAAAGGGGGTCCTCAGAATGGAGTAAGTATCATATTTAACTTATCAGAGCTTCAAGCTTAATTTAAATTAGCTCCTGGGAGTTACAGCCTAACTAAAAACTTCCCTTTTGCTTCTAAGTGAAGAGTTCATGTTTCCCAACCCTTTCAACTACAATATCCAGGGACCATCGGTTGAAAATACTTGCCAGGGGTGAAGGGCAGGAGAGTTCCAAAGAAATGGCTGATACTCGTCCCCTTTAAACATGAAAGGGGGAAATGTGTGCATAGAAAATTTCCTCTAAACAATTAAGCATCGGCAATGCCGGGTTTAAAATTAATATTGCCCCCTTTCTAATGCATTTGTGAGAAATGGTGACAACGAGCTACCTTTTTCTTTTAACATATTTCTAAATACAAAACAAAAAAAACACTGCTAGGCATATATTTTTCCTTTTAATTTTCTTCACTATGGAATCACATTAAAATACTGCCTCTGAATTCTAGCCAGTAAGTTTGTGTGTGTGCATTCATGAGAGTGAGAACAAGAGTGAGAGAGACTTATACACAGCTTTATAGGAGGCTTTCCCTTGTGAAGTAAAGGGTTAACCACTAACACACTAGGAAAACCATGACATTATTTCATGATAAAATATCAGTTCGCACTTGTCACCACTGTTGCAGATGAGGAAGCACATTCTTAAAAAAAAAAATATATATATTGCAAATAACCAGTTACAGATAATGGGAAATCCTTACTTTTATCATAATCCTTAAATTCTCTATGTATTAAAAGGCCACCATTTAACTTTTGTATCCTGCTAAATTTGATCCAGATCTTATCCTTTCAGGACATGTAATTGCTTTCTGTGTCCATTTTAAAAAACTCAAGAGAATATTCTATGAATTTTCTCCCAGCAGAATAGCAATTATTCATTTGATTTTAAAACAGCTAGTGTGGACCCAGAAGTGTCCAGATATTTGCAGAAAAACACAAAGGGAAACAAGTACTTTAAAATCTTTAATGCATGAAGATAGTTGATTCATTTTCTCTGTAAGGGTTATTTTTATTTTGAAGCAAATCCTGCATCCATTACAAGAGAAGATACATTGACAGTGGAGCCAGAATGCCTGCACTGTACAAGAATGGAAGCAGTGTCAGATTAACCAGCCTGGGGGTACCCCCTGCTGCGGGTTCCCTGCCTCAGGCCCACCCACCTCAGGGACCCCAGCTGCCCCCAACCATGGCCATCCCCCATGCCTGAGCTGCACAGGCTGCCCCCTGCCCTACCGTCAGTGGAAGGCAGGCCCTGGGACCAGAAGGTGCTTCTGACCACTCTGACTGGGGAGTGTGGGGTCTGACTGGTGCATGGAAGGCCCTAGAAGGCCATGGTAGGAGTGGCAGAGGCCTGACTGACCACAAGCCAGTTGGTGCCACCCTCCCGCCTGTGGAGCAAAAAGGATCTGGCCCACTCTGCCCCTGGGAGTGAGCCAGTTGGCCCAAAGGTGGGACAGAGTACATAGCCCAGCCTCTGATCCAGAGCCCTGCCATTCCCTCCCACCTCACCCGGCCTCAGTGCTGGCAGGTCAAGAGTGCTGTCAGCCCTGCTGGCATTGAACCCGGAAGGGACGGTGAGGATTATTGCAAGGGTTTAAAGGGCTGGAGTCCAGGGTCCCCTTTTTGCCCAAGGCTTAAACCCCTAAGGCCCCTGTAACGGTCCAGCCCTGAATGGAAGCACTACAAAAGAAGGCCAAAAAGAGGATGAACATTCCCCTGTGTTGTGGAGGTTGGTTCTTTCAGATCAGAGCCAGACAATCCAACACAGCAATACTAGTGTAGCCATTGAACCTAAGATCCCATGTATTATACTCGCTTGCATTTATTTTCATTCCATTCTGCAAGTTCCCCCATCCTTGAAGCATCTGATGAAAACTCATGTGAAAAATAAATCTGTTAGTCTTTCAGTGCCACAGGACTCCTTTTTTTTTTTTTTTTTCCCCTGGACTAGACTAACACGGCTGCCCCTTTGGAACTTGGCAAGATGAAAGGATGTAATGCCTCATTAAAACCTTCACATAATAGGCAGCTGTTTTGCTAAGCATATTTTACAGAATTCAGCTGGGTCTGCCACATTTCTTTAGGGGACTTGTAACTTTTAAATTTACTCTGGTGATCTCCTTATTTGTGATGTCCTAATCCAAATAATTTCTATTTACTAATATGGACAAGACAGACTGTTAAAAACTCATCTTTTTCCTCTGTCTGTGCCTGAAGCTTAGCTTTAGACGCAGCTCTGTAGGGTGCTTAAAAAAAAAAAAAAAGTGCCATGAGTTCTCCCTTTGATCTTTGTTTGTTTGTTTGTTTTAAACGCTGTTGGAAACTCAAGTTTTTTGACATTAAGCCTTCAGCTTTTTTCTTGTTGAATTTATTTAGTAAGAAGCTTCTGTGTTTTGAACCCCACTCCTCTTAATTTGCTTAGCATTTCCCCCCTGTGTTCTCCTGTAATTTAATTTTCTTCTCCTTTGCCTAGATTTCTCAGGCATTTTTACTCATCCTTTTTTCTAATGCTTTCCTTTTTCTTTCCCTGAAGCTTTGAAATGTCATCTTCTTTCTCCGACCTGCATTTTGTTTTCTCTGTTTCTTTATAATAATCACACAGAATATTAATTTCCTATGCAAATATCCCTTGAAAATCTCCTAAAATATCTTTAGCAGCTGTCAGTAAAGCTCCTTAAGTTTGAAAAAAAATCATTATGTTTATTAACCTCTTGTGTTAGTGCCCCTACTATGCCTTTAAATCAGCAGTCATTTCAATTACTGAAAAAATGTGAAATGAAGCTTTCCTCCAAGAGAGCCATATGGTGTAGCACTTTGAGATGGATGTTGTATGCCCATAGGGCATACATATGTTTATTGAAATTTCAAAATATATTTACCAATGGGAGGGAGAATTTATTAGCTGACCCTATCAAGGCACAGTAGGACTATCAAAAAACTGTTGAAAGTACACTACACACATATTCACATGTAAACAGCTCAACATTTTACAGCATGTGAAACCTAGTGTTTCCATGGATATTTAATATTACTAAGAGTCGAGTAAATTTTTTCTATGGGTTGACTTAAAACCTAACAAAGATAAATGTGTGTGATGACACACTTCAATTTACAAAATTATAAGGCTAACGATCACATTCAACCCTTCTATCAAAAACAAAACAAAACAAAACAAAAACATGCCATGAACCTTCCTGGGACTTTGGACTGTGTGAGTGGAGGATGTTTTGCTGAAACTTGTTTTGGGTAACGTGTGAGTGTTTGGGTGGGAAGACAGAACTCAGAATAAGAGAGGGTAGAAAGAGGGAAAGAAAAGCAAAAACCAGGAAAGTGAAGGAATACCTTGTATTCCGAGCATGGGGTGGCCCTTTAAAAGGCTGGAGAGAGGATTTGGGTCTGTTAGCTAAAGAGAATTTGGCCTGTGAACTAAAAAAAAAAAAAAAAGTTCCTTTTGTTTTGGATCCTACTCTGTTCAGAGAAGCAAAACTTTTCTTATAAATAAACAAGGTTAAATCAAAACCATTCCAGATTCCATCAATGTCTACGTTCAGCAGGAACATCCTTAGGGCACCATACTTTTACTAGCCACACAGGTGAAAAAGAGACACCAATATAATAAGTCACAGAGCATGGAATTTTTACAGAAGAATAGCAGGTATTGCTGTTTTGGGGCTATACAACTTGTCATATGCTGCTAACACTACTGCTTTAATTTGAGTGTTTTAGGAATTCTTATCAGTTAGCTCTCACTTTTACAGGTTTACATTTAGCCCCTGGTTAACGTAAGAACAACTACATCTAACTGAATGGCACTGCACTCGATACACCAGGGTCCAGTCTTGCTGCAGCTATTGAAGTCATCACTTCAAATGCTGAACAGCAGACAATGGCCCTGCTTTTCTTTTGCACTTCACCTTACATACATAGGAGTGTTGGCATGAGCTCCCAGTCCCATTGCCAGTGCCCCAAGGGGCCACGGGACTCAGCCTCTGGGGTAGCAACAGCCCAGCCTGACCCTAACCCTGGCTGGGGTTGCAGGGCTGGACTGCTGCTCTGGCCCCAGCACCAGCCTGGGTAGCAGAGCCGGGCTGCCATGGTGCTGGCAGCCAGAGCTGGTCTTGACCCCATCCAGGGACATGGAGCTGGGCCACCAATCTGGCTCTAATCCCATCTGGGGCTGTGGAGCCAGGCCACCATGGTGGCAGCAGTCAGATCAGGCCCTGACCCTGGCTGGGATGCGGAGCCAAATTGGGACAAGGGAGAGGCTGTGAAAGGGGGACTGGGCCCAGTCCCTGAGAGAGTTTTGGGGCCAGTGATGCCCCTGCTTATATATATCTGTGCCATGTGGGTATGAAATGCCACCAGTTATGACACTAATATATTGCACCCATTTGGCACAGGTACAAGACAATGGCAGGTGAAGATTTAAAAGCACTTACTTCCTTTGCCTTGCCACATGCCAGAAATACAGACATCTGTATCCCACCATTCATCACTAGCTTTGGGATCTGAAATTTGTAGCAACAATTATTTTATTCACATTTTCAAACCCTGGCAGCTAATTTGCACTCACAGCCAAGCAGACTCATAAAGACCTACATTTGAATGCAGATTAGCTAATTGAATACCCAAATAATTCCATGCTATCTGTTTGTAAATTCATATGAGTTTGCAAGTATTTGAATGCCTATTCTGTAGGCACCAAAGAAGTGGCAGGTTTTCAAATCTTGTTCTTTGATGTGTATATAGAGGTGAGTCTGTATTGTGGCTATTAGAACACCTGTTGCTGTGCCAAAAGTTTACAGGGTGGAGAGAAAGAAGTTGTGACTGTAAACATTCTCTCAGTGGTCAATTTATAGGAGCAGAACGCTACCTGGGGCACTGCTGAGGAAGAGCTGTGTGACATCTATTACTGTGTAGAGAGGTAGAACAAAATCTGTGCAACAAAATCTGTACAATACTTAAATCCTAATTAAGGGGACAATAAACCTTGTGCTGTCCCTTTTCACAGGAGAGTTTTACCTTGGGAATGTAACTGGGAGTGGCAATTGCTACAGCCTTTTCAGGAAGACATGTATATACAGTGACCAGGCCTCCTGGGACAACCACCTGATATGCAAAGATCAGGGCAAGCTGCAAAGAGGAGAGCAGATTTTCCCAGCACTGGTGGGTTACCTGGAGATAAACTCCCCAACCAGTGACAATAAATGCCTCTGATCCCCAGCATTCAAGAAGCCACCATAAAATATACTCAGACCCTTTTACAGTATGTCATCCCGTGGTTTCCAGCTAGCCACTTGGTAATTTGAAGATACAGGTTCTTCTGACCCAAAAGGGCCAACTACATTACAGACAACAATATAGGTTTGGATCTTACCCAGAATACCACACTGCTAGGCAATCCTTTAGTAACTAAAACTGAAGGTTTAATATACAAAGAAAAGAAAAAAAAAACATGAGAGATATTAAAGGATCAAAGTGAATTGCATAAACAGAAATGATTAAAAGTCCAGGCAAACCCAAGTCCTTGGAAGAATTTGGAGTTTTCACATTTGTTCAATTTCTCTGGTAGACACCCAAGAGCTGGTTTGCCTCAATCCTTTGTCCAGTCACAGAGGAAAAGATCTAGACACAGGTGTTCGCTGGGGACTGGAGACTGAAAACAAAATGGAGTTTGGTGTAGCTGTCTTTATCACTTCCGGCACTCCCCAGGCAGTGTGGAATTCTTACCAATCAAAATGGGGTGGAGTTATTTGATCATTCTGAGTGACTCACAAACAGGGAAGAGTTGATCAGGGAGGTAGAGGTAAATGGCAAGCTAGGCAGTAGTGACCATGACATGATTGAGTTCAGGATGCTGATCAAAGGAAGGAAGGAAAGAAGCAAAACACAAACCCTGGACTTCAAAAAAGCAGATTTTGGCTCCCTCAAGGAACTGATGGGCAGGATCCCTTGGGAAGCTAATCTGAAGGGGAAAGGAGTCCAAGAGAGTTGGTTATATTTTAAAGAAACCCTGCTAAGGGCACAGGAAGTTGCCATTCCAATTAGGAGAAAGAACAAACATGTGAGACAGCCAGAATGGCTTAGCAGAGAACTCTGCTCTGAGCTTAAACATAAAAAGGAAGCTTACAGGAAGTGGAAGCTTGGTCAGATGACCAAGGAGGCATACAAAGATATTGCTAGGGACTGCAGGGATAAAGTCAGAAAGGCCAAAGGACAATTGGAGTTGTGGCTAGCGAGAGATATAAGGGATAACAAGAAGGGGTTTTACAAGTATGTTAATAACAAGAAAAGGATCAGGGATGGTGTAGGTCCCTTGCTGAATGGGGCAGGCATCCTTGTGACAGAGGATGAGGGAAAAGCTGAACTGCTCAATGCTTTTTTTGCTTCAGTTTTCACAGACAGGGTCAGCTCTCAGCCCACTACCATGGGTATGGCAGACGGGAGAGAAGAAAAGAGGCCCTTGGTGACAGAAGGTCAGGTTAGGGACTACTTAAACAAGCTGGATGTGCACAAGTCCATGGGGCCAGACGAACTGCATCCAAGGGTGCTGAGGGAATTGGCCGATGAGATAGCAACACCGCTGGCCGTTATCTTTCAAAACTCATGGAGAACGGGAGAGGTGCCAGAGGACTGGAAAAAAGCAAATATGGTACCTATTTTCAAGAAAGGGAAAAAGGAGGATCCAGGGAATTACAGACCTGTCAGCATCACCTCAATCCTTGGAAAAATTACGGAGCAGGTTCTCAAAGAATCCATCCTCAAACACTTAGAGGAAAATAAAGTGATCAGGAACAGTCAGCATGGGTTTACCACGGGTAAATCATGCCTGACCAATCTCATTTCCCTCTATGATCAAACGACTGGTTTTCTGGATGCAGGGAGATGAGTTGATGTGATATACCTTGATTTTAGCAAGGCTTTTGATACAGTTTCCCACAGCATTCTCACTGGCAAATTAAGGAAGAATGGGTTGGATAGGTGGACTATAGGGTGGATAGAAAACTGGCTAGATCAACAGTTTCAGCATGTAGGAATCAATGGATCCATGTCTAGCTGGCAACCAGTCATGAGTGGTGTGCCCCAGGGATCGGTCCTGGGGCCGGTTCTCTTCAACATTTTCATCAATGATCTGGATGATGGAATAGACTGCGTTCTCAATAAGTTCACGGATGACACCAAGCTGGGGAGAACAGTAGACATACTGGAGGGCAAGGACAGGATTCAGGGAGACCTAGATAAATGGGAACAGTGGGCCAATAGAAATCTTATGAAGTTCAATAAGGACAAGTGTAAAATCCTGCACTTGGGACGGAAAAACCCCATGCACTGCTAGAAACTGGGGAACATTCATCTAAGTAGCAGCAGTGTAGAAAAGGACCTGAGGGTCATAGTGGATGGAAAGCTACATATGAGTCAGCAGTGTGCTCTTGTGGCCAAAAAGGCCAATGGCATACTGGCCTGCATCAAAGGAAGTATTACCAGCAGATCAAGGGATGTGATCATTCCCCTCTATTCTGCACTGGTGAGGCCACATCTAGAATACTGTGTTCAGTTTTGGGCTCCCCACTAAAAAAAGGACAGGGACATGCTAGAGAGAGTCCAGCAGAGGGCAACCAAAATGATTAAAGGGCTGGAGCACAAGCCCTATGAGGAAAGACTGAAAGCATTAGGCTTATTTAGTCTGCAGAAGAGAAGACTGAGGGGGGATTTGATAGCAGCCTTCAACTACTTGAAGGGATGCTCCAAGGAAGACGGAGCTCGACTATTTTCTGTAGTAACGGAGGACAGAATGAGGAGCAATGGTCTCAAGTTACAGTTACAGGTTGAGGCTGGATATTAGAGAAAACTTTTTTATTAGGCGAGTGGTGAAGCATTGGAATGAGCTGCCAAGGGAGGTGGTGGAGTCTCCATCTTTGGAGGTGTTTAAGGCCTGGCTAGACAAAACCATGATAGGGATTGTTTAGTGGGAGTGGTCCTGCCTCTGGCAGGGGGTTGGACTAGATGACCTATGAGGTCCCTTCCAACCCTGTGATTCTATGACTCACTGAGCAGGTTTCTCCCTAGGCCAATTATATCTATGGTTCCCTTAATCAGCCATTAAGGAAACAATGCTTGCAGATGCTCTGTTTGGGACATTTCCTAGAATCACAGGGGTTGGAACATAGATATAACAAGCATACCCATAATTCCTAATACAAACATGACACCCACACATGTAGCATACAATCATTCCTAACAAATTTCAACGTTTCTACTGTTACCAAACATGACATCACTAGCTGGCATAGCCCTACTCCCACTGGAATGAGTAGAACCACCAGCAACTCTTACAACTTCCTATTGCATACACAGCAGATAGGCAGCATAAGTCTCTCAGTCCACCACACCTGCATACAAGGTATGTTTAGGAGTGGAGTCATTTCATCCTGTAACACCTCCCACATCAAAGCAATTGCCTTACCATGATCTTGGATCTCAAAACAAACTAAACACATTTTCACAAGGTTCAGTAAGTTCTGATAAATATTTTCTTTCCCCACCCAGGTGAATATTCACTTCTAGTCCCACAAAATCCATAAAATGCACTGTGATCTCTCCCCCAAACTGGCAATTTCAACCTATATTATTTATTATTGCAAGATCATATATATTCTGTCATACACTATTATATTTACTGAGACCCAGAATAGATTTACAGGATATTAGCAAAGCTTATGGAGCCTGGTGACAGTTTGGGAATGAAGGAGAATGGAGGAAGAAAGAAAAATCATGGAGAGAACAGGCATCATCAATACATCCTGGGGACACCAGAAAGATAGAAAATCAGTTTAGAGAAGAAAAGAGAGTCACAAATCAAGTTGCCAAAAGATAAATTTTACAAGTTTGGGGTCAGACACATATAAGGATGGTGGAGTAGAAAGAGGAAAGATAACTTCAGGTGTTGGGTCTGCAGACTAACAAAACAAAACAAAGTGGCCAAAGTTTTCTAACATGGGAGCCTAAAATTTGGCATCTAAATCCACATTTTTATATGTCAGTAAGTGTCCAGGTTTTTAAAGGTATTGATCACCTCCACCTCCAGTTTCTTTTAGTCAGTTTTGAGAGTGTTCAGTACATTCAGACATCACTTGGGTATATTTCAATACCTAATTTTGTATTGAAGTGTCTTACTTTAGATGCCTACATTTGACTTTGACCATTGTTCAAAAATTATCTATTTTCTCTTAATATTCGTATGTGTAGTAGGGTAGTTTAAGGAAGAAGTTAAAAAGCTCTAAGAAAGGAGCAGCCAATGGGAGCAGGAGACTGCAGAGCCAGTCAGGGGCCAGGATCCTTGTATAAAAGAAGACTGCAGTCCCCAGCTCTGGGCACTCTTCTTCTGGTGCTTGGGTAAAAAAGATGTTCTGGAGGAGGCAGGACCAGAGACAGCTCTATGTGCATTGCCAGGGCTCTGAGGGAGCTGGGGCCCAGAGCCCTGATACTAAGACGAGGGGTACCTGGGAGTTGGCCCAGATGACCTGAATGACTGTGGGGGTCAAGGCAGCACCAGGATGTGGTGTGTAGGGTCCCTGGGCCAGGGCCCAGAGATGTAGGTGAGCCCAGGTCTCTCACTGCCTCTGCCAGATTACCAGTGGGTGGCACTAGGACTAGTGGTGACCATGGGCTCTGTGTAAGCAGTCCAGACTAGATCTGGCCCTGAGAGGGGGTATTTAGTAGAGGAGGTCAGCCAGATGGCTGAGGCACTGGACACAGACTTAGGAAGATGGAGCACAAGTCACCTAATGCGCGTGTATGTAAGCTATTTCCCAGAACTATCTCTAGGAGGTACCCATCAGGCAAGCCTGGTGCTAGCGAATGTCTACTCCCCCCCCCCTCTTGATTTTTTCCATCCTGTTGTCTCTCACTTTTTGTATTTTTGTAATTTGCTTTATTCTTGCCCTAGAATATACCTTTCCACTGCAGATCACATCTGTATTATTTTCTAATGCAAGACAACCTTCTTAGAGCTGATTTATGCTTATTTGTACCATAGATACTGAAGGTAACAGTAGTCTGGTGGTAGAACTTATCATTAACATTCATTCATGATCAAATACCAATCAAGCCCAATATCTGAACCCAAATATTCAAAGAATGAAGACAAACCTGAGATTTGTTTTAGGATGATCATCTCAGTACTCATTAAATAATATTTGAACACACCCATATTATTTAGAAGCAATTCACTTCACTTTTTACTTCCAGTTTCCTCTTCTGTGATACAAATCAGTGGTTTTCAAACTTAAGGTTGGGACTGCATAATGGGTTACAGATTCTCAGGCACATTGGATCATGGCACCTGCTGCTGTTGCCACCAAAAGACTGTAATACATTGCTCAAAGATGTAATTGTGTCACAGCCATAAATGATTTTTTTTTTCAACTGGGTCCTGAGGAAAAAAAATTGAAAACCACTGATATTGATACAAACTTTATGGCTAGAAGGGACCGTCACGATCATCCAATCTGATATCCTGTGCATCACAATTCACAGAACCTTACCACCACCTACTGCAACAAGCTTATAACTCTGTCTGCTTATAACTCTGTCTTACTGAAGTCCTGAAATCTTCATACAAAAGACTTCATTTTACAGACAATCCACCATTTACTCTAGCTCAAACCAGCAAGGGACCCATGTCCCATGCCGCAGGGGAAAACAAAACCCCATAGGGTCTTTACCAATCTGACCTGGAGAGAAATTCCTCTCAGAGCCAAATATGATGATCAGTTAGACCTTGAGCATGTGGGTGAAACCCATAACCCAGACCCTTGGGAAAGAACTCTCTATAGCAAGCCAGAGCTCTCCCCATCTAACAGCCCATCTCCAGGCATTGGAGATATTTGCTGAAAGTAGAAGTACTTGTTAATGGGTCATATCCCACTGTACACATATCCTCTGCTGGATTGCAGACTGAATTTGTATAACACAAACAACAGGGGCACTTTCAATTTTCTCTCTCTCTCTCTTTCTTTTTTTTTTTTTTTTTGTGTGTAACTGAAAATGTACACTGAAAGGTTTTTAATACTTCCTACTTAGTTCCTTGAATAAAAATACATGTTAAAAGTGATGCATCAGTGACTGATACACTAATCATGACTAAAAGCTGTGGCTATAGCGACATGAATAAAATAAAAGTATTAAGTTTCCTGTCTCCTCCCTACAGACTAGTTGATTTTTTTTTATCAAGATGAGGTCAATTAAAGTTCAGTTACATTAAAGTTAAAAATATTTCTTAAACCATGTACTTAGGTTCATTTTTTACATGGACTTCAATTATTTGGACAAATTATAGTGGGAGAACTCTCGTTTGTCCTGGCTGCAAGCACATGAGTAGGAAAGCACTGCTGGGCATTGTTTGAATTATCTCACCACAGAGGGTCATCATGGCAGTGCACCATATTGCTGCTCTAAAAAAAATAAAAAGCAGCTTAAAGAGTTATAGTGCATTCTGCTGACTTCAGTATACGTGAAGGAAGCCGAATACTAGCCATGCTCCAAAGCTAGCAGACCAGATCAGATCACCTTAGTGTAGAGGTGTGAAGAAAGGCACATTAGTTAATCTTTCCAATTAGATTTCAACAGAACACAGGACATCACACTAGTTTGCTCCTACATGACTGCATTAAAGAAAAGGAAAAGGCTCCCTGTACATTCATCCACCTACTCATTTCACATGTGACATAGCAAGATTTAGATAAGCTTACTGAAGCTCTATGAGATTTGTTACTGATATTAAACATAAGAAATCATCTTTCTTTTGCACTGTCTGAATGACTGCTTTTCACATTTTCATTTCAGAATGCAATCGGCCAGATCATCAGGGATATAAATCGGTCTGTGGATCTATGTTCATTTCTGCCAGCTAAAAATATGGCCAGATTTAACTATTGGTCTAACTGTCCAAGTGCAATTAGTGCTTGTGCAAAGAGGCTGGCTTGACAGCACTAAAGCCAAAAGTCTTTTACTGAGACACAGAACAGGTTATGAAAAGCAATGGCAGTGCAGACTTCTGTATGATGCCCGAACCAATGACCCATTAAGAGGGATCAAGCTTCTAAGTAGTTTATTCTCCGTGACCACTAACCTGTAGGTGTCTTTGATAAGATGGCCAGTAAGGATACTAATATTTTTAACTGTAGTGGAAGGTTTGTGATGTGGACACTCGCTTACTGCCACCTGGACTGAGGCCATCAACTCACTTTATAACCAACAGCTTATAAGTCATTACCAACTTTGTCTAGATTTGTTATTGACCTAGAAACAGAAATGTTCATATTCCTTTACCAATCCCTCAACCGCCCCCGTAATGTTATTACATTTTTAATTACACGGGCTGAAAAAGGGATTTCAAGATTTGGTTCACAGCACTCCATTATGCACATTCTTGAGATTTTAAACATGAACATTTTTCAGACTCTGTAAAATGTATACTGTATCAAAACCAAACAATATTCATACGAATGACTATCACCAGATATGTACTACAGCATGGAACAGATTAATACAAATGGAAATAATAGAATCTTGAAAATGTAGGGCTGGAAGAGAACTAGTCGATCCCAGAAGGTCACTAGTCTATCCCTCTCAAACTGAGTCAGAATTAAGTATACATATCCTGACAGATGATTTTCAAACCTGTTTTAACACCCCCCACACCTTCCAGTTAGTGACTGTGTTGTTTAGGGCATAAAAACAGAGAAATTTCAGAAAGACATTAAATACTTTTTTTCTGGAAGGATGCAAATAACACCACTTTATTTCTTCAAAACCAAAACCTTAACACACAAGGACCAAAAATAGACTGTGGGTGTGTGTGAGAGAAAGAAGGCTGCTAACCTAATGCCGAGAAGTACAACTCAACCTAATTTGCTCTAGGCTGGCTGATCGCAGACTAGACTTCTGAAAGATCCATTTTGCAGCCCCACCCCCCAAAGAGCTCCCTAACCTGCACACAGGACAAGGAAAGCCCTGAAAATTTCAGGTGATAGTTGATCATTTCAACAACATTGCCAATATGCCACAGACAAGATTTGACAACCTCCCTTTATAACCTGTTCCACTGCTTATCTGTCCATGTAGTAAGATTTTATTCTAGTATCTAACAAATTTTCATTGTTGAAAATAAAGCAGATTACACTGATTATTTTTCTAACCATAGTGGACCTCAAGACAACTTATTCATCATCATCTTTATAACAACCTTGTATGTATTTTATTTGAAATCTGGTACCATGTCCCTCAGTCTTCTCTTTCCTAGAATAAATATACCACATGTTTCAACCCTTCCTCATAGATCTTCTTTTGTAAACCATGCATTTATTTGTTTGTTTGTTCTCCTCAGATTCTGTCCAATTTATTCCCATCATCCTTAAAGTGGGTTTCCAAAACTGGACACTCCTCCAGCCAAGGTTTCATCAACAGTAAATAAAGCAGGGGTCATTGTCACAATAGCTTCTCTAATCAGTTAGATATGATTGGTCTAAATTATTGTTGACCTTAAGACATAAGTAGTTTGTACTTGATGTGGTTGTGAAGGAGATGCCAGTGGAAGAATTCAAAGAGTGGGATGATGTAGTCAGACAACTAAGTGAAGACAACAATTTTAGCAGCAGCATTATGAACCTATTTGAGGGGACCAAGGTTGCATTAATCAAAATGTGAAATAATGAGGGCCTGGACAAGAGTTTTGACTATGAGGGCACAGAGAAAAGCATGAATTCTAGAAATGTTTGACAAACTCCTGGCCCTGAAGTCAATAGGATTTTTTCCACTGTTATCAATAGAGGCTGGATTTTGTCAGTTGTAAAAGAAAAACAGTCAAATTTAGAAGGGCCTTGAACATCTGGGGCCAGTGAGAGGGTGTTATGTCAATGACGACATCACAAACTATCAATTTGATAGAGAGTTGGGATAAGAACAGGGCTTAGTGTGGAAAGACCAAGCTGTCAGTTTTGAGCACACTAAAATTATGACAGTGACTGGACATAAGTGAAAGGATGTCAGAAAGACGGGTCAAAATACTACATTGGATAAAGCAAGACAGCTCATCATTATAGAAACTGATTTGTGAACTATTAGCATAAAGACTGTAGCTGAAAGACATGCTTGCAGATGAGAGGATATATCCATAAGGTATAGTGAGAGAACCTGAAGAGACAGGGAGGAGAATGGAGTCTTGGAGGATACCCATGGATAAGGAGAGATGAGATGGTGATAAGTCACCAAAAAGTGCCATCAAAACCTCTAAAGAACAAAGTTTAAAGAACTAAGGAGTAGTGGACATATCAAGTCCATGGAAAGCTCAAGCGGAATAATGATAGGATACAAGTCCTGAGGTTTAGTGAGGTATTTCAGGGAACTCTAAAGCAGGGGTATCAAACACACAGCCCATGGGCCACATGTGGCCCCTAAAGCTATTTCCTGTGGGCCATAACAACACTATTGCTACTGATATTTGCAATATCGTTGTATGAAAAGGTTTCAGTGGTGCGGCCCTCGGGCTAACGTATTAGTCCTCATGAGGCCCTGTACTAGTCCTCATGTGGCCCTCATGGTCATTTGAGTTTGAGACCCCTGCTCTAATGGGTGTATGAATGGTGACGACGGTAAAGAAAAGAACTGGAAGAAAGACACTCGAGGTAATAGTTATAGATGGCACATTCAGTATTATCAGTAAGGCAAACATAACAATCCTGAGACATTTAGTTATGGTCAGTTCTATATGTATACTATCTATATGTAACCTATGCCTGCTGCCCTCTAAAACAAGAGTAAAACTGAAGCTTGAGCTCCTTCCACTACATGCTACAATCTAAACTCAAAGTAATTAAAAGATCTGTATCTCTTGTACTGAACTTTCTCTCTCTCACTTTTCTACCTCCCCCCACCCACTTTTTTTTTTTTTTAAACGGGAAGCAATTTCTGTGAAAAAAAGTACTGAAAGAATTTATATCTAAAATACATATTCATAATGCAAGATTTTAATAAACTGCAGCAAATGCATTTTTATGCTGCCACTAACAAAATAAGTGAATTTAATTAAAAAAGAAGATGAAAGAGAGTGAATTTACATGATCTTGTTTCCTATGGAGTGTCATAACAGATTCACGAACCACCAGAGATCAAGAGGGAGGGATGAAGAGGAAAAGGAGTTTTGCTAGAGGGGATATCTCTCTCACTAGAATTATATGAAAGTAGGGAGGAAATAAACATCCAGAAACTTTGTTTGTAGATTAACCATGAAAAAAATTGGGATATAATTTTTAAAGGGAATGCTGGTTCAGCAAATCTGCAACTATTCTCAATTTTCTTACATCTTGTGCTTGCTTTGAATCTTAGCATATAGAACAGAACCCCCTTCTGGTTCTTGTCTTCTCTGTTTTGTTTTTTTGTTCCTATCTCACACAGACAAAAGAGCCAAGCTTCACGTTCTGTAATTTCGACCCATGCCCCTGGCTCTCTAGAGATTCACCACATGATCAAAATATGCTCCTGTGGAAACTGGCAAATTCTAACCAACCTTTATTATTTTAGATTTGATTTAGCTAAATTAAGTAAAAAACTTTGAGAGGTCTCATCCAAAACTACAATATAAAGAATCAGTTTGGGATATTAGCTCATGATATCTTCATTGACTGCATTTTTCAATTTTTTTAAAATTCTATTTATATTTTTTTGCTTTAACAATGGAAATAAATTGTCATGAAGAAAATGCATATTAATAATGCATTCATATTTCCACAACCAAATGATGTGAATACCAAACACATTAACCTCTCTAAACACCTTTGAGACAGTTGCTTCCTATGCAATGCTTAAACAAAACCTTCTACACTTTGAATAAACATATCTTCAGATTTTTTCCAGTGTCTTCTGATAAAAATAGTACCAGCTATACATTTCATGAAGCTGTAAAAAGTATGACATAAAACAATATTTTATTTACTGCTAAAGCAATAAGGCCTCACGAACAGTCTGTTATTTCTACTAGCAGTTAAATACCAGCATGTAACTATAATATCCAAGACAAAGTTAAGGGTCATTAACATTAGCAAATTCAAAGGATTACTTGTTATCACAACAGCACATCAAGATGATTATAGTGGTTATAAACTGTACTAAAAGAGTTTTATTACCTTTTATTTAAAGAAATTGCTTTGTCCAGAAGATTCATTTCTCCCTATTGTCTTAATACTTTAAACCAACTGAAAATTAAATATTATGGCTGCCTATCAGAAACAAACACAATGTCAATTTGTATAATAAATAATATCTAAGAGCTCAAATCTAAAAGCAATGTATTTAATGTTAAAAACATGTTTAAGCACCTTCCTGTATCTCTGTTTGCACTAAGGATCTTTCCTGCACTAAGCATTTGTTCATTTCTAACCAATATAAAACTGATCAACGTCAAAGAGAACAAGATTGAGTCCCATATACATTTGGATCAAAGGAAGGGTGATTAGTTTTATAACCTAATTAGACTTTTGACATTTTTTTTCTGTAATGATGACAATGATAGATAGAGCACATTCACTATAACACACATAGGTTTATACTGTGCACATAAAGTTAGTCTGCACATAAAAAACATACAAATAGTCAGCTTCTTCATATGACTATACTTGGAAGGTAAGAATTCTCAGTGTTATTTACAGACTTATAGGATATGTCTACATTTACACTTTAAATCAAAATAATGATGGTTATTTCAATTTAAAGTAGTGCATATCTACACTAGCTTTCAAAATAAGGAACGGTCATTTTGAAATAACAAAAACCTTGCTTTATATCAAAATGATGGTTAAATCAAAATTATTATTTTGAAGTAATACAGTGCAGCCATGTTATTTTGATTTAACACTTTTTGCCTTTCTCCTTCTGAGAGTGCCTTCCTCTTTCTGTATATTAAGTGGGGGCATGGCCTTCTTGGGGGCCATCTCGCCACATGTCCCATGGTGCCTCTCTCCTAAATCAAACTAGCAATTCCTGTCCATAGACTTGCTAGTCCAATTTGGGCTTCAATTTAACTTAAATCAATTTTATCATTTTTATTTTGATTCAGTTAGATTGATTTAAGTTAAATTGATTTAACAATCTAAGTGTAGGCATAGCCATAGAAAATCAGGGCAGAAAGGGACCTTGAGAAATCATCAGGTCGCCTTTCATACTGAGACAGGACCAAGCAAACCGAGATGACCCCTGTAGGTATCTGTCAATCTGTTCTTAAAAACTCCCAGTGATGGGGATTCCTTTTATGTCCATTGATAGATGTAACTCAATTTTTGCCTTGGATTTTCTGAACTCATCCCTACACACTAACACTATTCTTTTATACACTTCCTTACTTATCACCCATGTTTCCATTTTTTCTAGGATTCCCTTCCGATGTTCAGGTCATTAAAAAGTTCTGTGTGGAAACATACTGACTTTTTACTATTCTTCCTATTGTTCCTTTGCACCAGGATATTCTATAGTTCTGTCTTTAATGTGTTGTTTTTCTGAAACTAACATTTCTACTGATCCCCACCCCCCCGCCTTAGACTTTCTTCCCATGTGGCTTTAGTGATCTGTTCTCTGAGTTTATTAAACTCTCATGTTTTTTAGAAGTCCACTGTCCTAATTTTGCCACTCCTTCCTTTCTTTGGCATCATGCCATCTCTAATTTCATAATTACTTTCCTCCAAATTGCCTTCCACCTTGAGAATCACTACCAATTCCTCCCTATTGGTCTGAAACAAATCTAAAGTGTCTGTCCCTCTGGTTACTTTCTTCACTTTCTGAAATGAAATGTTGTCCCCAACATATTGTAAGAACTTATTGTAGATTCTGTATTTTGTTGTGTATTAATTTACCACCAGCTGTCCTACTGATGTCCCCCAAAACCAGGTCCTATTTGTTATTTTCTCTAGAAATGCCTCATCTACATTCTTTTCCTGATTTCATAGTCTGTACAGACATATCGTATTAGGTATTTCTTTAGCCTGTTTACCTTTATACAGAGACTCTCAAATAGTTTACCTCTCACTTCCTGCTGGACCTCAGAAAAAGTGAATATATTCATGCTATATAGTGCAATATCTCTTCCCTTTTCACATGGCTGTCCTTTCTGCACAAGCTATACATCTCTACAACAATTTTATGATCATGATACTTATCCCTGGGGCTATGTCTACATGTGCAAAATTAATTCAAAGTAGCTACTTTGAAATAACTAGTTCAAATTTAAATCAAAGTTTTTTTTATTTCAAGTTAGCATTAATTTGAAGTTATTTCGAATTAGGAGTCAAATGAAGACTTTCTAATTCAAAATAAAGTGGACTTTATTAATTTGAACTATAAAGTCTTCAGTAGACTCTCTAATTAGAAATAAGGGAAAGCTGGTAAAAGAATCAGCAAATTAGTTCAAATTAAGCCTACTCTGCAGCTTAGACTGGCTTAATTTGAACTAATATCTTTGAAGTAACTATTACTTCAAAGTAAAAGGAGGTTTTCTTATTTCAAACTAGGGGTTCCTTATTTCAAATTAAGGAACTGCTTAATTCAATATAATAAAATGCCTCCTTCACCAGAGAATGTTATTTCAAATTAAGCTTTCTTAATTTGAAATAACTTGTAAGTGTAGACATACCTTCTATGTCTCTGTGATGCCAGTTAAATTCTAATTTAGTTCATGGACAAATATTTTCAATTTTTCCTGTTTATTCCCCATACTCCTTGCATTTCTGTCCAGACAACCAAAGATGTTGAACACACTTCCCTCTGGATTTCCCTCATGTTGGTCGTATTATCCTATTCTGATCTTCCATGCCTGCCCACCTTGTGTTTATCATTTTGCTAAAGTTGCTTTTGTATGCTTATGTGAGGGCTTTTGCCAGTGTTCCCATTTGAGCCTTTTTTCATCAAATTGGCAAATGAGTGAGCAAAGATGCTTTTCCTTTTTTTCGTCGTGTAGACCCTATCTCTTCCCAGCAGAGCTTCTGCCAAAACGGCATCCCAGTGTAGAGGAAGTAAAACTCTCCTGTCAAATTTCCCTTTATTTTATTTTTAGAATGGACAAACATCGATATGTTTGGAGGTGTGACCTGGATAAAACATGCAGACATTTTCAAAAACTTTTTAAGACTGTCCAATCCTTCCCTTTCATCCTTCTCAAAGAGCCCCTGAACAACATAGTGGCCATACACATTAAGAAAAGCCATCACTTTGCTTCCTTTACCCTTGTTTCCATAATTCCTACACTCATCCTAACTTCTTCCTTCCTGCACCTCCCACAAGGGTCCATGACTTTCTACTACCTGTTCCAGTTAATTACAATTTAAATGCCCCTTTTCCAGACCATAAACACCTTCCTTTTCTGTTCTGGTCTCATGTGACCTCAGCTGCATTGCTCACTACTGTGCACAGGATTAAAATAGAGACATCTGAGTCCAAAAAGGGAGACCTAAAGACCCTAAAACTCATCTTAAAATATAAGTGTACAGCTCAACAGGGATTGTGAAGCAGATGAAGCAAAACTGATATGTGGTTTCAATACAGGTGAGACCCTCAGGCCTATTGAGAAGTCTGGAGTAAGACTAGTAATGCAGATGTAAGTAGGATATGAAGACTTAAGTTGAATCAAGTGTGTAGCAGAAAGCCTGGGACCAAAATGAAGTCCATAGGTGGGATCTATCCCAAACTTTTAAAAAAGCTTTAAACCCAGTAATATAATTGAGGTTAACACCATATTATGAGAGCTAATTTGTCTTTTCAGCATATAGCCCTTACTGTAATGAAGTCCAAAGTTATTAACAGAGCTGACAAAGTATTGAGAAAATTTGTTCACAAAAGATAAGCTTGATTTTGAATCTGTTTTTAATTATGTTATTGTTTGGAATCCATTTTTTCGATTATCCATGCAGATCAGTACAAACAGTTTTTGTTCTCATGGCGCTTGTGTGAAAATATCTAGGTATTTTTGGATTAACAATAACATTCCTTGTCTGTATCCCAAATGCTCAGGTGTTTATAAAATTTCAGGCATTCCCACAGAGACCAGAAGCAATATCATGTGACTGAATACTTAAGTCACATATGAAAAATATGGAGTAAGTAACTGATGACATATTCAAGTGAATACTGACCTTCTATATGTTCACAACTAGTGTTCAATGAACCATTTCAAAATAATAAAATCTGAGTCTCTTGACAAATATTTTGCAAAAAGGGCTAGCTACACTGTTTGCTATAAATAGTCTGCCAACTCTAGCTATGAAGGAACAAAAGATGAACTGAAGACAGATTTTTGTGTGACAATAAATACTTCAGTGATCGAGTACAAAATTCAGCAGTCCAGGGATTTTGAAGAAGCTGGCAAGAGATAAATTCTTCTTCTACTTTATCTCATGTTACCCTTGCCTTTGGGGAATATCTTCAGCTTTGCTGGCAAATCCAAAGGGTGCCCAGTTTATATGTCAGTAAAAGCTAGATTTGCCACTTATGTCAAATTCATTCAGCATGATACAATGACATTGTGTTGGCACAATGCTGCACATGTGGTTACACTGCGATAAAACATATTTATGTGATATAAGTTTGATAATGTTATGTCAGAATGTGACATTTCAGGCCCTGACAATTCTGCTGGGACAAAAGACAAGCATTAGCAACAAAGTCAGCTCTAGCTAAAATTGTCACCAAAGTCTTAGAGTGGGCAGCACTTTTTTATTGTTGTTGTTTTTGTTTTAGCCTCTTTCATGTTGGGATCCTCAAAGGTTCACAAAGTTGGTTAATAGGAGGGGAACAGCCTGATCAAATGCAAAATTTGAGGACTAGATGACCTCGTGGGGTTCCTTCCAACCCTATGATTCTATGATTCTATGAAAATAACCATAAAAGAATGGGATGGGTGGTAAACCAAACAGACAGTTTATTACATATGAATAGAGACATTTATTAGAATAAAGATTTAATGTTGTAATGAGAGTAAACACAGTAACTGCCCTTTATACTGGACTGCCTGATTTGCCTCTCATTTCTTCTTCTATTTATTTTCACCAAGCACAACACTAATAATAATTCCACCACTACCGACTCATTACTGACTTCAGAAATTATTCAAAGTTGAACAGAGTTGGGTGAATACTACAAATAAAAATGGATACGAACACTGTCTCAGTTAAGAAATACAACTTTACTTTGATGCTGTAAAATGCCCTTCAATTTGCATTGTACTACTTAGATTAAGGACTGGATTCTGCACCTCTTAATCAGGTTTAGGAGAGGCATCTTACTTCATAAGTATTTCCACTGAAATACTTGGAACTGTCTGAGAAGCAAGATATTACCTTGTGAGTAGGAAGAGAGGGGGCAGAACTATGATACTTAGTTCATAAACATGTTTGTGGCAAGTGAAGGTTTTGCAAATATGTAAGAAAAGTGGGTATCCTGAAAGTTTTCTGTGTACTTTGAAGTCATTAATCAGTCAGCAAAAACATTGTGGCTTAGATCACACAGCAGCTTAAAGCACCAATCACACAGCAAAAATGGAAAAGAGTGAATCATCCGAACAAAATCCACAGCAAAATAATTAGCTAACGATATTATGAAATCTGAGCACAAACTATTTGTCTAATGGTTTTGAATAATGAACATTTTTTAAAAAAATCAACATCTGTTTGGAAGATTCATGACTAAAATGGGTTATATTTATTGAATAAATAATAAAGTTTAAGGGGAAAATGTATTCATGTTAAAATATTACTAGTGGAATAAATCCTCGGTTCCTGTAAATCAATACAGCTTTCTCAAAATCATCAGAGCTACCCTGATTTACACTGAAAAGCTGTCCTATTAATAGTAACACCTAGCTATCATGTCTCAAAGCCCCTTGGAATGTCAAACTCAACCTGCTATTTTGTTCTCTCTTTCATTTTCAGCCTTTATCACAGTCTAAAGGTCTGTCTCTCACATTTTGCTATCTGAAGATTCAGAATTATGTGCCTTGGTATCAAGGGGGAGGAATTTCTCTTCTTCATTAACCCTCTTAAGATTTATTAGTAAGTATCTGTTTGTGTTTTATGTTGGTCTTACTCCCCTCAGAGAAAAGCAAGCATTAATGGCTTTGAATCAGGGACATACAAATACAGCAAAGATGCAGTCCTCTGATCATTTAATGTGGCTCATAAGAAGCTGTTCTTTCTCTCTAACAAATGAGAAAGTAAACTTGGATGAAGCAAATTTTTCAGTAGTAGACAAATGAAAGGTAAGGTCTGGCTGAGACAAGCACCATGCATCATTATGACTCACCACTTCACCAGCCTCCTCAAAAGAATGGATAAGTACATAGGATTTTCAAAAAGCTCCAGAGAGAGGATTTTAGAAATAGCTTTGCTCAGAGCTGTTTAAATATATGTCCAGGGAAAAATAAATGCAATGGTCTCTTTGTAATTTATTAAGTTCAGAGGATTTGCCTGACTAGGATTCTATAGAATGCCAGAGAGAATCAGATGATGTGTGAAAGAAGGAAAATGAATCCAGTGAGTTAGATATAAATCCAAACCCAGATGCATAGATTTTTCAGACTGTTCTCAAAGTGTGAACACTAGGATGAGAAATCTTACAAGTAGTGGCTTACAAAATGAAGAAAGGTTTATTCAGACCAGGACTGCACATGCTTCCTCCTGTAAGGATTCATCCTCATGATAATAGAAAATTGGTAAGAAAGCTACTTTTTGTGACAATGCTGGTGTAATTGGCCCCATCCAGTAAAAATGCTGGGAGAGTCACAAATACTACACCAAAACCTTTCAGATAGTGGGTAGCAATCTCAGAAGCAAGCGCTGGTCAGAGTTACTACATTTCCCTCTCTGGCCCAATTCATCCAAAGATATGGCTGTATTACCTGAGCATTTAATTCTTTAGCTCAAGCTATAAAGACACATGCATTTAGCTCTGCTGATCCCTGATTTTAACCAAGTAGCTCTCATTACATTTCAGCTCCCAAACTCTTACATGATATGCCCTCAGTAAAACACTAATGCACAGTTAAGAGAATTATTTACTCTATCTGGCAGAAAAGAAAGAGGGCAGACCCTTCAGGTACAACAGCTTTTTAATCTGTACAGTGAAAGGTAAAGTGGATAGTTCCTAAAGTGATGCTTAAAGACAATCCCACAGATGGTTGCAATAATTAACTTTCATCTTGGGGTTTCTCACACCTAGTCCCTTTTATTCCTTCCTCCTCATGGAGAGCAACTAAGTATTAGAAGTAATTATTTGAACTAATTATACACACAGTTGGGTTCTAAATTAACTGTATCTAGTCAGGAAATAGATCTGTGCATGTCAGTGAAAAACCACTGTTCAGTGTCCAGCAGTGATGAGGAAAGCAGAACAAAAAAGTAAAACAAACTACAAAAGTCAGGATTTATAAAGTATGACATGGCATATAGAATGGGAAATCATTATATTTATACATTGATATAATAATAATGTTATATAAATGTATGTTCTTACTCATAATACTGTGTTTAGAAATTGAAAGGGTTCAAAGACTGGCCATAAAAATAGTTTACAGGCCTAGGGAGATTGCTAAATAAAGAGAGACTGAAAGGACTGGGAAAGACAAGCACTTAACTATGTATTTAACTTTAATCACATGCGTAAGATCTAATGAAATCAATGGGACTTAGGCATATGCTTAAAAGCAATCATAGCTCAGATACCTTCAAGAATTTGAGTCCATGAACTTACATGTTTTGGTGGACTAGGCAGGGGCTGACCCAAGGGTTTTAGGTGCCCTATGTGAACTATAGCTTTGGTGCCCCCGTCAGAGGGCAGTAGTTTCATTTACAAGAGATAATACACACACACACACACACACACGAAAAAAGTCATTTCCATTGCTCCCTAAAGCCTAGGATCCTAGGCAACTGCCTAGTTCACTTATATGATCAGGCAGCCCTGGGACTAGGACTTAGAAAAGAGAGAGTTGGTTAAAGCTGACAAAGTGGGATTTTCTCCCATGAAAGCTCATGTGAAAAATAAACCTGTTAGTCTTTAAGTGCCACACAACTCCTTGTGTTTTGTTGTTGTTGTTGTTAAAGCTACCAGTGGATATATTCAGTAACTATCAGCAGGATAGGAGTCCTCATTGCAAATTAAAGATGAATGCCTGTGGCAAAAGCCCTACAGGACAACAGCTAGTCCTTTCAGTTGGGTGTGCATTCCTTCTTGAGTCAAATATCCTTAATGCCATGGATATGTGTACTTATCCCTCCTGTGACAATGGGAGCAAAGGAAGCTTAGAAAATATAACCAGCATATGTGTAGAATCAAGTCTGTGAAATCAGTGTAGGTAAGAAATTAACAACAGAAGGAATTTTGATGCAATTTTGGTATAAATCTAATGGTCTAAGAGGATGTTAGTAAACATAACAATTACAAATGGCACCGAGGTCAGCACAATTTTTTTTTTTTTTTAAGATTTTCAACATTTTTCTTTTCAGATTTTCAGCTTCAGACTTTCTCAGAATGACTGATGTTTTCTTAACTGCCACACTATGGTAGAGATTGGCAAAATACATATACATTTGAAAGTATGCAGTCTTTGGTGGTTTAGCCCCAAATCTATAAGCACTTCTTCGCACCCCATCCCTGTAACTATCAGTCAGTTTTACTAGTACAATAAGGAAACAGAGAATAGCTTTTCACCTATGTTTCACCTTTTAAAAGCTCTAGGGAAATAAGACAGCCTTGCTTTCATGAGCTGTATATCTGATGCGGATGAGGCAAAACCATTATGTTCCCTTTGGCTGTGCTTTATGAAGAACCATATCTTGTCACTTTATATTCATGAGGTAATCCAATTTAACATTTTTTTTTATCTGATGACTCAGAGGTGCCAGCAAGCAGATCACTGTCTGGGTCATTTGTGTAGAAAGCACCTTAAGGTATGGAACAGTTAACAGGCAGGTAAAATAAAATATTCATGATTTTATTGCTAGATCTAAATGGATTTTTTTTTTATTGTTGTCATTTAATTGCATATCATAAAAAACACTTTAGCAGGAACAGGAAAACACAACTCCTTCTATACCTGCTAAATTCTGTATTCTGAAGAATTTTGCACTCTCCTGTATACCACCACATTACTCAGCTCCTTGGGAAGAAAATAATAATCGAAGCTAGAAAGTCTGACTTGAGGGACCAGATCATAACCAATTTGCACAAACTATATATCTGGCCCAGAGACTCCACTGCATCTGTGCTGTCACCAAGTGTTGCTGTAACTTTCAATTTCTTTTGACTGTTTCTTGATCAACATACACAATTTTCTCCACCCCCCCCCCTTCATTTCTCCTCCACACCTCTTTCCCAAGCCTTTCTATGTGCCCTTTCTTAAGGGCACAAACCAGCTCTCGATACTTTTTGATATAGCCATACTAAAAGAGCATAACGAAACATGCTAAAATATCTCAGCTGGAATTTCTTCAGCACATGCTCAAATAGGCATACCCTGAACTGTGGTGAGGACAATACTATCAAAAGATGTTGCTATAGAGATTATCTGTCCAGCCTTATTCCCATAAAAGACACATTGGACTGACTGCAATAAAAGGGATATAAATATTTAAAATGTGTATTTGCATTAGAGAAATACAATATGAGGTCTTAAGGACTCCCATCTAACCATTTCCCCTAAATTTATGCTTCATTTACCCCTTCTTTCAATCTCTTCCTGAGATGGACTTAATTTAATTTGCACATTGTCATTGTACATTATGATACCTTTCAAGTGATCATTATTAATTCACTGAAGAACTTATGATCACTACGTGAAGACAGGAAGTCAATGGTGTTGGCAGGGATGTTTTCCTTATAGAAAATTTGATGTTTTTAGAACTAAATAGTGGAATCCAGTTTTTACTATGACCTCTAGAACCAAAGAACTCTGCTCTCACCTGGCTCAGGAGTAAAAGACTCATGGGACTGCATAGCAGTGTCAAATCTCATCTGTTTTTTTTTTTTTTTGTCCATTCATTGCCTCAGTTTCCTCTTACTTATAGCCCTGATTTCAGATTCTCAGACTTTTCAGAGCTCCTCACCCAGCTGACTCCTGCAACTTACATATATTTGCCTTCTGCCTTGGAACTCTGAAGCATCAGCAGCTGTCTTTGTTCCAGCAGGTTCCCTTGTAAACTCTAGATTTTTCCTTGTATGCCATGACAAAAAACAAACAAGCAAACAACTAAATAAAGATTTGCAGCAACTGGTGAACCAACTTGGGCTATGGTGCAGTGCTAAAAATATCTGTGTAGATTTTTGGGCGCATGTGGAAGCCTGGGCTCTAAAATCCAGTGAGGCAGGTGGATTTCAGAAACTGAACTCCAGTCCAAGTAAGAACATTTGCACTTTATTTTTAACTCAGGCTCAGACTTCCTGGCTCCATTTTTTCCCTCCCTGCAGTGTAGATATACTGCTGGGTTTCTGCAGCAATATGCAGGCCTTCTGCCTGGGAACTAAAACTCTGCCTATCTTTATGTTCCCAAGGACACATGGTTCAGTCACCTGCCTTTCCTATAACGTGCCCTGTGTTGATATTCACTTCCTCTAGGGAGGTAGGCTAAGTCTTAAAGAGTTAACTCATCTTATGACAGACTGACAGGGTGTGTGATCTGTATGTTACCCATTTGTTATTACTTGGCCTATTCAGTATTACACATCTAAGGAACTTCAGAAGACAGAACAGTCATTTTTTAATGTTTTCCTTTTTTCCAGTTTTTGTGGGATTTATTTATTTTTGCATTCATAACTTTATTTTTCTAGAGTTGGAAAAGCCCTAAGTATTAAACAGCAGATGTAGCGCAGTCGACATTAATCACCTTCTTGATATGAAACAAAGTAAACATTTTTTTAAAATATTCAAACAACCTCACAGGACCCTCACAACCGAAGGGAACAGATGCTGCAAAAGTATTAGGAAAGCATGGCTTAGAAAAAGAGAACTACTACAGCTGCCCCTAAAATTCACCTAAAACTCCTTCAGGTCCTCTTGTGAGACCTGGTTTGGATGTCATTGGTGTTTATTGGAATTTTGTCACTGACTTGGGAGAAAAAAAAGTGTCCAAATAGCACAAAACTTTGTCACTGAGCATTCTGGTGTTCTCTCAAGCATTTTCTTTAAAAAAAGAAAAAAGAAAGAAAAAAAAAAACTTCTCCCAGAAGACAAACAAACAAATTGAATCAAAACAAAACAGAGAAATGGCCATATGGTGGGCACAGCATCCCTGGTGCAGGTCTTACGGGGCTTAAGCCTCAAGTCCCTGAGCCTGAGCCCCAGGTCTGCCGCCAGGCTGTCTCAGCTCGTCGAGCCCCAGATCTTTTCCGGGCCAGCGGCGTTGCTGTTGGTGGACAGCTATTATACACACACACCCAAAAAAAGAACATTGAAGTGAGTTGTTGCTGCCAGCTTTCTTGCTGCCGTCAAATATGATTCTCCCTGACCTTGCACTTTGTTGCAGAATCATTTAAAAATGTTACCATATCAGAAAGGTGACATTTCAAACACACTTGCACAGATTTAAGTGATCCTGCAAGCTTCAAGGTAGGGGAGAGTCATGATGTACATCTGCTGTATCTTGTGACTGACCCTTCACTGTATTTATTTATTCCCTTCCATGCTGTAAGTTTTCCATTTCAAGCATCTGATGAAGTGGGATTCTACCTATGAAAGCTCATGTGATAAATATGTTAGTCTTTAAAAAAGCCACAGGACTTGTTGTTTGTTTTGGTGAACTAGACTAACAGGAACTTGTCATCTGCTGGAGTGTTAAAGAATCAAGGTAGAAGGGAGGGTGGGTTCTCTCTTTTTAGACCAGCTTCTGTTGGAGGGAAAGAGAAGCTTTCAAACTTACAAAGAGCTCTTCTTCAGGTGTGGGAAATATTAGCATCATAGCTAAATATAAGGTGGAACAGATTGTTTAATACAAGTAGTTAATACATATTTCAATGGACCATTCAAGTAAAGTGGTCTGTTAACCACTTTGCCAGGGAAAAGAAGATTAAGGGGGTCAGAGGACTGGGTTATAGATTGTTACAATAAGCCATCAATCTATTATCTTTATTCAGTCCATGCTTTTTGGTGTCTAGCAGAATTACAGATTTAAGCTCCCAGGCACATATTTTGGTTGCGTTGTGGAGATTTCCATTGAGGATTGGAACAGAGCCGTCAGGAACAGAATGATCGTTTTTGTTTTTTTTTTGTTTTTTTTTGTTTTTTAAACAAACAACTATCCACCCACAAATGTTACTGAGAGCATGATCACATAAGTTACTGAGTACCTCCTCTGAGGTAATGAGTGCTCTTGGCTTACTCTCAATTCAATGAGATATAAGGATGCTCATCATCTTGTATGATGTTCTTAGCTCTTGAAGGAGTGGAAAGAAGGCAAATGCTGCAGTCTCACTACATTCATGCTGCCAAGACTGTATTATAAATATGAATATTTTAAATACAGTGGCAACCACTATTCTGGATATTATATATAGGTTACACATGTTCATTCCATCACAGTGCTTTGGAGGCAGCTTCCTGATAGTTCCATCTCCCTCTTTTGGAGAACTGTAGAGCCACTGTTTAATGAATTCACTCTGTTTTCATCTGAGGCAGGCTTATTATGTTCACTGCTCTCCTCAACAGAGTGCAAAAATTTCTTCTTGCAATAACAAAATTAGGAAATAAAAAGCTAGGGATGGGATGAAGTTGATAAGGGAAGCAAAAGAACACAAAGGGAAAATCTATTGCCAGCAGAGTTAAATAAAAATATGTTTTTTTTAAAAAAGTGTATTACAAACAAACATCCCCAGAACAGTATTGGTCTATTACTAGAGATAAGTTTAGAATTATCAATAATAAATTTAGAAAAGGTAGATATATTTAGTAAGTATTTCTGTTTTATATTCGGTAGTCAGCTCATATAACATTCTTTCCATTCCATTAGCATCTTTAGAGGATCTTAAACAGCAGCTGTTGAAGTTAAACGTTGTAAAATGAACAGGTCCAAGTAACTTGCATCCAAGAAGTTTAAAAGAGCTGTCTGAGATTTTTCTGCATTGTTAATGTGGATTTTCAAAATGTTATGGAAAACTGGGAAGACATGAAGAAAGCTAATGTTGTGTGAATATTTAGAAATGATATATGGAATAACGTAAGTAATTATAGGCCACTCAATTGATATTCTCAGGCAAGATCATGGAGCAGTTGATACAGGACTTAATTAATAAAGAAGGAAGGGGATATAATTGGTGCAAATCAACATGCATTGATGGAAAATGATCTTTTTAAAGTAAACCAATATACAGATGTGGTTGGTAAAAGTAATAGTGTTGACATCATATACAGAGACTGTGATAAACACCATATACCACTGATTAAAAAGCATAAACATGACATACATTAGATAAATATAAAACTGACTGATACATCTCAAAATAGACTTGTAAATCATCATTTAGCATGTGTTGCTAGTTGGGTCCTGCATGAATCAGTTCTTGGCTCTATGGTATTTAACATTTTTTCCCCCCATTATCCTGAAAGAACACACAATCATCATTGATAGTATTTACAGATGACATAAAAATTGAGGGAATGGTAATTAATGAAGAGGTAGGATCACAGATATGATGTCATCTAGATCTCTTGTTTTAAAATGGCCAAATGAATATACCTAGGAAAAAATAATGAAGGTCATTCTAACACAGTGAAAAGCTCTATTTTGGGAAGTAGTGATGCTGAAAAAAGATTTGGGAGTTGTGGTAGATAATTGTTTCCTACTATTATGTCATTGCAAAATGACTAATGTGATCCTTGGATTCATAAATAAGGGGATTTAGAGGAGGAATAGGGAAGTTATCATATCTCTGTATATGGTGCTGGTATAACCATGTCAAAATGCTGTGTCTAGGTCTTATGTTCACAGTTTAGTTGGTAGTTGGGAAGGATTCAAAGAAGAGCCACAAGAATAATTAAAGGGTCAAAAAATGTTCCTTATAGTGATAGATTCAAGGAGTTCAATTTATTTATAGTAACAGAGACAAGATCATAGGATGACCTATTTGTAGTGTGTTAGTATTTACATGCGAAACAAATCTTTCATACTGGGCTCTTCAATGAAGGACAGACAGAGTTACAGTGGGGAGCCTGTTACCACATGACCAGTTTGCATACTGATCTAGTTAATGTGCACTCCGGTCATGTCCCCTGAAGCCACAAAGTTAACATGTGGGACTCAGTAACATGTGGTACCTAAAGGCAGAAGTTGGCCTGGGCATGGCAACACGTGGAGTGAGCCTTATTAGTGCTGTATTGTATTTTATTTATTTATCCATTCATTCAGCATGGTCCCGTTTACACACTGTCTGTTTAACATGTGGTCGCAGCACATTGTCCCTCAACACCTGCGTGCTAACGGGTTCCCACTGTACTCGTGTCTGGTAGTTGAAGCTAGACAAATGGATATCACAAATTAAGTATAAATTTTTAATCATCAACTCTAATTAGGTATTGCAAAAAAAATTACCAAGGATTCTAGTGGTTTCTCCATCACTGACAATCAAGGCTGAATGTTTTTTCTAAAGGATATGCTCTAGGTATTATTCTGGAGACAATCTATGGCCTGTGTTATAAGGAAGGTCGCACTAGATGATAACAACGGTGCCTCTGGCCCGGGAATCCATGCAAAATGAAGTGCTGAGAACATCACATCAATCGGATCTATAGAAGACCTTTTTTGTTGTCTTCAGTTTTTTGCTGAAGGTACACAGCCAGAAAAGAACAAAATTCCCCTAAGGCCAATCCATTTCTCTTCCTGTCTTTGCTCTCAGTTCATATATCACAAGAAAGATGGTGTTATGCTTTGGACATGAAATGGGCTTTAAAATCTATTTATACTGGAACAAAGAATGGAAAAAAATGAAGCCTTGTCAATGCTTACCACTTCTACCAGTAGAACTATGATGGTTACGACAGTGATTTTTTACTAACAGAGCTGTTCTAATATCAGTATCAATGTAGATGCGGCCGTACCAGCAAAACAGTCAATTTGCTAGTAAACCTTATTTTGTTCTATGAACTGATATAAGAAATACCAGGGGGAAAAAAAACAAACACTTTTTTGCATTACAAGGTCTATCTAAACTAGGCATGGCCAAACTGAGGCTCAGGAGCTTCACGTGGCTCTTGAACAAAAAAAAGTATGGCTCTTGGAAGAAAGCCAGAGCAAAGCAGCACCAGCCTGGGAGTTTTAAATCTCCTACCCTGAGGGGGAGCCCAGCCTGTGCCTAGCCCCTGGAGTGGCCATATTGGATGCTCAGCCTAGGCAGGACTTAAAGTAAGGAGAGAGAGTCCCAGTCTGTGCCTAGCTGCTGGAGCGGCCAGGTAAGAGGGCCCTGGGGAGGGGGGCATCAGGACCTGGGTGTTAGGGAAGGGGTGAGGATGATGGGGAGACACAGTGGCATGATCAGGATGGTGGGGAGAATTGGAGCATGGTCTTTTTTATGATAAAATGTGCAATGAATTTTAAAATTAGTAATTTTGAAATAGGTAAAAAGTATATGGTTATATGCCTCAGTATGGCTCTCAAAGGTTTAATAATAAACTTTTGTGGCTCTTGAGTTCCATAAGTTTGGCCATCCCAATCCAAACTAAAAGAATTCACTAATAAAGGCCTTTCTAATGTAAACATGGCCCCAGAGACCCTATATTTCCTTTGAAGTTACTTTCAAAAATATTTGAAGGCCTACAATACTCAGTTTCTCAGTAGAGCAAATCAAATATATATGAAGTATATAATGGTACAGTAAGAAAGTATGTTCTGAAAGTGTCTCCTTGGACTGCGAAGAAAAGAAATCTGTAATACAGTCATTTGACATTTGCATCTGCTTCACCAAGCACTGTAAGAATGATGTTCTTTCCTCAGCTTCCACAATCTTCCAGGAGTCAAAGGTTGACTATGACAGATGACAGGTTTTTAAGGGTGTTAAAATGTGCTGACACATGGTACCTGCTTTTGAACAATGCTTAATCAAAGTAATCCGACTCTGGACAAGGCATGTGATCCTAGCAACTTTTATTCATTCTAACCTAATAAAGCAAATAAAATTAAAACAACAAAAATGGATTTTTTTCTGTATTTGTTTCTTCTAAAAGGCTTTATCTCACCTTGGGTTTGATGTTTGTTCTTTCCCAAGGAATTTACCTCTACAGCTTGATACTTCCTATGAGTAATATCCTTACCAGTATATGTCCATGATGTGGGAGATAAACATTACACAGAAGGAAATTAATTTTCATTTCTCATACTAGAGGGCACTAACACTGATCTGGATAAATTGCTCCTAGAGATCAAACTCTTCTGGAAATACATAATTCTGAAAATTACCCAAGTTGACCAAGGAGCATAAATCCCATTTTCAAAAATTAGGAGCTTAAGTTTCATTGAAAGACAAAGACTTTGAAAGACATTGACAGCTAAAGATACAGACAGGAGTTTTTGAAAACCTTTTAAAGAGTCTAAATACCTTTGAAAATTTGGCCCTAAGTCACTTTTGGAAATGGAGCTTAGGCTCCTAAATCATGTAGGTGATTCTGAAAAAATTACTCATAATTAGGTGTGTAGATACTCTATGTTTCATTCATGCTATCAGCTACAGGCATGATACTTATATTTTCCATCTCTTTGGTGTAGTTTTGCTCTGTACTCATCCTTCTGGAGTCACAGTGTAGGCTTGCAGTGGAAGCAAGCCTGAACTCAGAAGAAGGAAGAGCAAAACGTGCACCTGTAGATGTCTCCGTTATGGTGCAATGTGCAGGTCTAAGCCATGATTAACACCTTTATTATGAGATGGAGGTCAGGAAACTATTTTTTCTGTATAATATTGATTTGCATTAGTAAAGAAAGCATTTAATTGTAAATTCCAATGCTTCACCTGATATTTTCAATCTGTCAGCAGAACATAAAGTTGAGTTTCCATCAATGTCATTGATGTGTCAGATTCTCAGCTCAAGGACTCAATGTATAACCACTGTCTTTAATACATCTGATTTACATCAGTTGAGGATCTGGACCATTTTCTTAAGTTCATCTTAGTTATATGCAAAAAGCAATTCTTATCAGTCTGGCATTTAGTGTTTAGCCGAGTGCTAATAGGTAAATTAATATGCAATTAAGCATTATTAAAACAATCAAATGTCCTGGCTCCATTAAGTATTACTTGGTGGTTGTTTAGTTTATCATTCTAATATTGAGCCCCCTTAATCTACACTTGTGTCACACCATCAGCTGACTTCCTCTGAAATGTGAAAATCTTTATAGTATTCTTTAATTGCTTCCTTATAATTTCCTCCATTTGCATTAGCTATTTATGTTTATTACTCCCTAGTGAATACCATCACATTTTGGTGGCCTTTTAACATACAGTACCTGGCAAGCTAAAGTTATATCTGCCTCATTTCCTTTAAAAGTACAAAAGTCTACTTTCCATTACAGCAGTAACTATGCAGCTACTCTGGATTTACAACAGAGCATTTGGTCCCACAATGCCTTTGCTGAGATAGCCTGAGAAAAGAGATTATTAAAGTTATTTCTGTCAATCATCAATGCCTTTCTCACCCTGTCTCTGTATGACTGGATTTCAGAGGCCATACAAACTGCTGGTTCAAATGGTGAAAACTTGATACAAAACATTCCTCATTATTCTACACAAGCCAAAAACTATGTTGGATGTTGCAAAACTAATTTACAGTACAAAAATGGACCCACCCAGAGATCAATAGAGAATCCCTAGACTTCAGAAAGGGATGAAGTACTGAGTCAATGTGGCAAGAATTAGGGTTAAGAAACCTATGCTGGAAAACAATATAGGTTGTCACCAAATAACGGCAGTCAGCGTTGTTTAAGCAGTCCAATTAGCTCTCAGCAAAAATTTGTTTTCTTTGAAAAATATAAACCTTTAAGTGAACAGTTAATCATATTGGGACTATTTAGAAACAATGGGGATAGGTGGCTTTCATCTCTGTATCAACACTGATTAGTCAAGTTCTCTGCCCATTTCCATAAGTATCCTTCATTAGCATATTCAGCTACATGTTTATTAAACAAGCCCTCCATCTATTTCTTACACAGCATCTCTGTTTTTTAGTATTGTAAGTTAAGACTTCTGTGAATCCTGTCTGCCTTTCTTAGGAAACGTGGCCTAATATTCATCTTTGAAAATAATTTTGCACCATAAGAATCATATCACCAACACATCATCTGTTCAAAACACCCAACCAAATAATTCAGAAACAAAATCTGTACCCAACTCCCAAGAAAAGTGGGAAGCCTGAAAACAAAGATATGCCAGAAACATCATAAAATCAACTAGGGACACTATGGGTAAGTCTATACTGTGTGTTTAAGTTGACTTAAGGGCCCTTAAGTCAAGTTAAACAAAGCCCTGTCTACACTGCAGGGGAATAAAGTTGACTTTAGCATCAGGTGAGGCTGACTTTATAACTTTCACTTATAAAGTTGACTTTACAGTTAAGTTGACTTAAGTCAATGTGGACAGGGAGTTGCCTTAAATTGACTTAATTGGCCTCCCAACCACAGAAAACATGGGGATGGGGGCTGACTAGAAGGCACAACACAGCTGGGAGCATTCCCAGCTGTGCGCAACACAGCCAAACTCCCAATGTTCCCTGACTGATCTGGCAGCTCCCCCATTCTGAGCCTGACCCGGAACCTCAGCCTGACCCCAGCATCTCTCGCCGTTCTCTGCCCGACCTCCGCATCTCCCACTTTCTTAGCCTGACCCTGCCTGTCTCCCCCGTTTTTTGCCTGAGCTGGCCTGTCTCCCCACTTGCCCTTCTCAGCCCAACACTGCCTGTCTCTCCTTCTCTCCACCCAGCCCTGTGTGTCTCCCCTTCTCAGAGGACCCCCTGATTTTGTTATAAAACAAACAAGAAGTCTGGAGGCACTGTTTAAGACTAACAGATTTATTTACTGGATGAGCTTTCATGGGAGAAAAATCAGACTTCATCAGACAGTTTGAAGATGGGGGTATTTATAGAATGATAGGAAATAAATGCAAGGGAGTGTAAGACATAGGATCAGGTGACAATCTAAAAGCAAGTCAAAGCAGTTATTAAGAAAAGAAAGAAAGAAAGATGCTTTTTCTTTCAGATATAATTGTGTGAAAGCAGGATGAAATCCTGACTATGGATTTCTTTTCCCCATTATAACAGGTGATTTGATTTCACCTTCCTCTTTGTGCTGTTTCCTGGTGTTAGAGTTTTAACAACTGCTCCACCCTGCCATTGTGCTGGCAGTTGCCCTGCAGCACCTGTTCCAGAGCCAGAGGATTGGGACAATGTTCCCTGTAAGTTGTGCCAGTGAGCGGTGGTGCAGCTGCCTCCGCTCACTGGTGCAGCAAGCACTGACCCCAGCGCAGAGCTGGGGTCGGGGCTGGCGGGGAGCAGAGGAGCCAGGGCCGGGGCTGGCGGGGAGCAGTGGGCAGCAGAAGCTGGGAGGAGAGGAGC
>ML682060.1:17120923-17149748 GCA_007922195.1 Podocnemis expansa
GGGGGAGCACAGCGAGCAACAGAAGTTGCTCAGCTGCCCTTAGAGCAGGGGTACTCAAACGGCCAAATAGGCCACTGTCGCGGTCCACCGGAAACCTCTTTGCGGTCCGGATTGTGGACCGCGGGCCGCCATTTGAGTACCCCTGATCTAGTCTGACATCCTGCACATTTCAGGTCACAGAACCTCAATCATCATGAATTTCATAGACCCCAACCTCTGGCTGCATCACTCCGTCTTTTTAAATCTGTTCTGTATGAGAAGAGATTAAAAACTGGGACTATTCAGTTTGGGGTGATGAGGAGGAGTATGGCTACACTGCAAAGTGTTTTGGGTTTTTTTGGTTTTTTTTTTGAAATAAGGATGATTATTTTGAAAAATCTTCATGCCTGTCCATGCAGGCATTTTGGTAATTCAAAATAAGCACTTCATAATTTTGAAATAACAAAGCACTATTTCAAAATATTAAAACCTGGATTTATTTCAAAATGTTGATTCTTTCAAAATAGCTTTTTTCAAAAAAAGCCATTCCAAGCCACGGTAATGGGCTTTTTTTCAAAACACTAGCTCTATACTTTATATTGACTTTTCCCAAATCAAAACAGATAGTCTAGCAAACACTTTCTATTTTGAAATAAGAACTCCTGCCTTATTTTGAAATAGAGAGAGTCTTCCTTGTACTCCTATTCTGAAATAATTTCAAAATAATAATTTTTAAATAAAATCAAAATAATTATATCAAAATATCTGTGGCAGTGTAGACATAATGGCTGTGTTCACACACAGGCATTATTTTGATATAAGTTGTGTCGAAACAACTTGTATCGAAATAATGCCTTATTTCAAAATAACTTAATTTGAATTAACAGTTTGTTAATTCAAATTAAGGAAAAAAGCTCAAAGCGAAATAGCAGTTTCAGGCAACAGTCATTTCGAAACAAGTCACTGTTGTTTCAAAACATGTTCGGATGGCATTGTTTCAAAACAACATTGTTTCATCCCCACATGGGGTTTAAGTTGTTTTGAAACAACGCCGTTGTTTTGAAACAACGGGTGCTGTTGTTTCAAAACAACCGTCCGTCGTGTGAACAGGGTATTTCTTATTTTGAAACAACCTCTGTTGTTTCAAAATAAGAGTGCTGTGTGAACACAGCCAACCAGAGAGAGAGAGTTGGCTAAGGGGGGCTATGATAACAGTCTTGTGGTGTAAGCGAACAGCAAAGGGTTATTTACCCCTTCACATAGCTACAAAAATAGCGCTCACCCAATGAAATTAATAGGCAACAGATTCAATAGGGAGTATTTCACACAGTTAGTCTATGGAATGCATTGACAGGTAACGCTGAGAAGGCCAAAAGTATAACCGAGTTCAAAAAGGATTAGCTAAGTTCATGAAGGACGTATCTGTTAACAGCTATTAGGCAAGACAGTCAGACATGCAACCCAATGTTCCGGATGCTCTTATTTATCCAACAGTCAAAAGCTGATACTATGTAAAACAGGATGCATCACTCAAATTGCCCTGTTCTGTTCATTCTCTCTGAAACATCTGGCACTGCCTACAGTCAAAAGAATATTGGGCTAGATGGACCATTTTTGTGACCTACGATGGCCATTCCTATGTTCTTACACACAGCAGTGTAGCCAGGGAGGCATAGCTCAGGTGTGGAAAGGGACACCTGAAGGGTAACAGTATGTATGCAAATAAATACCTGACACATTTTCTATTTGCCCAAGCCATGCCATAGCATTACAGTGTACTCTCATCCGGATCCTTTCCCCTTCTCAAAAACAAAAAAAAACAAAAAAAACCTCTCCCCAGCTATGTTCCCTCTAAGCTGTGCATGTGTGTGCGCACACAGGTCATGAAACCCACACACGCAACAAAGTAAAGCATGCACAAAAATATGCAACAGTGCTACTATTTTTACATTACTTTAAGAAGGTGGTTTCAAGTAGCATGTTTCAAATAAAGTTTTGTAATTTATAAAATCATTTCCATCACCAGATAAAAATAAAATTTAGATATTATTTACATCATACACACTTACTTCATTGTGCTCACAAGTTTCACCACCCTCATTGGAGTGTGCACAAATTTGGATACTGCTTCTGAAAATTTGCACAAAATATTTTTTTTTTGTGCACACAGCCTATTAAAAAATTAGAGGGAACATTGCTCCCCAGTGATGAAGATTTTGTCTGTGGGAGAAGCAATGGGAAAAGATTCTTCCAGGTCCTCCACCAAAGCTAAAGGCAGAGTATGGGTAAGGTAGCTGGGAAAGGCTGTCCCAGTCATCTCTCCTCTTCCAGAATCTTTCCTTATAATGTTAAAGGGCTCTAGCCTTGAGGAGCTGTCGAAGTTTTTCCTCATCGTATCCCCCCTGTACAGAGCCTTTCCCTTGCCTACAGAATGCACACTTCAATACCTAGGAGTTCACGGGGAAAGGCTCTGCCAGCTCCCTGCTGCTGGACCCTTTCCCTGCTGTGGGGAAAGACTCGGGCAAGGTCTAGTGTAACTGGTGGTTTGCCCGGGTCCAAGTCACCTCTGATTACAGGACAAGCCACACCTTTGTTAACTCATGTGACCCCATGGCAAAAGCCAGTAGGAAGCTGCTGGGAGGATGCTTCAGCAGTGGGGGAACTGCAGAGTAAATCTGCAGCAAAAGAAGGATAGTTTCTCAGGGAGGAGGGGCTTTGCCCAGCTTAAGTCTGAGTAAAAGACTAGGTTTTTTTGGTTGAGAGCTGTGTTAATTTGACCAAAGACGACTCTAAGATGACTGTGACTGAATGAGAGTTTATACAGTTTGGTGAAGGAGCCCTGGTGAAGGGGGAAATTGAGAGAAGATATAACAAAGGCATGCCTGCCCATGAGGGAGCTCTTGGATAGTAGCTGGTGCTATTACAGGGCCAGCAGTGGGAACAGAGTCTTCACTTTTCCCAGCTGCCTTTCTCATTCCTTTCCTCAACACAATGTAACAATTTAGCAGCAAGCTTTTCTATGCTATCTCCCTCCTACCAGATCTGTTCACTGACATATAGCTACACATTGCAGTATGTATGCATGTAGCAGGGCTTTCACTGGGCATATAACTATACACACGTAACACATCACTGCCCTTAGTGTACAGTTTAGATGTGGCCTTAATCTTATATGTGCTCAAATGAACCACACCCTAGAGCTTGATTTCTATAGCAGAAAATTTTAAAAATTGTCCCTTGATGTGGATGTATTTGTACAGATCCAAGATTTGAATGTGATTTCAATATTTGCTTTCATCTTGACCTAATGATGGAATATTGTTAATTTGGAATGAAATTTTAGGTTTGGGGGCAATTGTAAAAATATACAATGCACTCTTCACCAGCAACTGAGATCCTGCAGACCTTTCTCAGAATAGTATGCGTGTACACACACACACTGCTGTGTGACCCCCTCAACATTTTTTATGCTTAAAATAAACCTAAACAATATTCTAGCAAACCTTTTAATGTTATAGTTACCTAGTGTTGAAAATCTGTAGGCATCTTTGGCTGTGTTCATGCACAGGCATTATTTCAATACAAGTTGTGTCAAAACAACTTGTATCAAAATAATGCCTTATTTCAAAATAATTCAAATTAACAGTTTGTTAATTCGAATTAAGGAAAAAAGCTCAAAGCAAAATAGCAGTTTCAGGCAAGTTACTGTTGTTTCGAAACAACATGTTCAGACTGCATTGTTTCAAAACAATTGTTTCGAAACAACAACGTTGTTTCACCCCCAAATGGGGTTTAAGTTGTTTTGAAACAACGCTGTTGTTTTGAAACAATGGATGCCGTTGTTTTGAAACAACCATGCGTCGTGTGAACAGGGTATTTCTTATTTCAAAACAACCTCTGTTGTTTCGAAATAAGAGTGCTGTGTGAAGACAGCAAGTATCTGCAGCCCCTGCATTCACTATGAAAGCTTAATACTGGATTTTATACACATACCTTTTATAATATAATATTTTTCAGGAATATATATCAGAATGGTTTATCTATCAGGTACTCTTGTGATTTTGTTCTGCGTATATACTAATGATCAGAACAAAACACATTTATTATGGCCAGTGCAAGGAAAACAATCAATTCTACTTGAATTTCCTCTCACTTCCTTTTACACTGTTCACATATGCTGACAAAACACAGGGCCAGGTTATTCCCTTACGTGTCTGTTATAGGGTGTGTTCACACAGGCTTCTTATTTTGAAAGAACAGAGGTTGTTTTGAAATAAGAAACAGCCTGTCCACATGGCGTACTCCCATTTCGAAACAAGGGGTTCCCTTGTTTCGAAATGGGAGCCGTGTTTCGAAATGGCTTAAACCTACTTCCATTTTGAAACAAAGTTGTTCGAAACCAGTGGTTTCGAAACAAGTGGCTTACTGGCAGGGTGAGGCGCCTGGCTCTGCTTCACCCTGCGGGCGTCTGCAACCCCCTGCAGACCCCGGCGGGGTGAGGCTCCGGGCTGCACTCACCCCACTAGGGTCTGCAGCCCTTTGCAGACTCTGGCGGGGTGAGTCGCTGGCTCCTCTCACCCCGCGGGGGTCTGCAGCCCCCCCCAAAATGAAATAGCAGGCCCACACTGTGGGCCTGCTATTTCGTTTCCTTTATTTTGAAGACACTTTTTTGTCTTTTGAAATAAGGTGTTTCAAAATAAACACATTATTTCGAAACGGCTTGTTTCGAAACAAGCACTGTGTGTGTGTGAACGTAGCCATAGAGTCTTTATCAAGACACTGGAGTCACAGAAAACCTGATAATAGTTTGTGAGTTTCTGCACAGAGAGCTATAAGTGTATTAATTTTTTAGTTCCTCAACTCAACATACATCACCATACAGAATGCACCACAAGGCTCTTTGCACAAACTGTGTATTTTGGGATCAGCAACTGAAAATATGGAGGAAACTATCTTTTCATAAAATACAGAGAGAGAGTGAATGGGGACAGTTCTACAAAAAAGTCAGATGCCAAGAAATACATGTATGCATCTCAAGATGAGGCAACTTCCAGCTACGTCCATGATGGAGCTGTTTTCCATTACCATTGTCCTAACTCATTCAGTCCCCATACAGAGATTTAAAGAGGAAAGAGTAGAAAGCCCTTGGAGGAAAGAGGAAGAGTTGGTACATATCCAGGCCAGGCCAGGCAGCATGGAAGAAAGAAGAATAAGTAGTTTCTATTGTTCTCAGCAAAAATTTCTGCATATGAGTTCTAAAATAGAATGAATTTCATATAAGAGAATCTCTTACTCAATCTGGATGAGAAAAATAAAAATGGTGAACAGTATAGTTTTTAGGCAGGCTGAAGAAATTTTCAGCCTTTATTCCCTGTACCTAAGGGTGAGGGTGACAAAATACCCATTGCACAACAATAAATGCCTCTATGTTTTCTTTTTCCCCCTCTTATCTCCCCCGCCCCCCCCCTTCCCCTCCTGTTTCTTTACAGCTGTGGTCAGGCCACACTCAGAGAGCTGTTTCCAGGTATGTGAGGAACAACACTAAAGAGGTTTTTAAAATGTCTACAAGTTTTTCACAATTAATTTAATTGTTCTGTTACTGAACCCAGGCTATGCTGTTGCAGTTGCTAGAGGTGGATGTAGGCTGGCAGATGTGGAGCAGCAGGAAACTGGAAATGGGAGGAAGCCATTATACTCTGAGGAAACAAATAGAACTCTTACCATAACTACTGAATTCTGAGACTATACCCACACAGTAACTTTAATATATAAAACAATACACAAGCAGAAGTATATTTCCACTGCAAACCAAAAAAAGTGGAAAAGAGTGAGGGAAAAGGTAGAAAGGAAGAGGGAATAGTTAAGTTTAGATGGAGGTGATAATGGTTAAATAAGTGTAATATGATATTGGGGATCTAAGTGAATCACAACTTTATTTGGTAAAAAATGTCAGTATTCTGAGTGTCATTCTTATTGTGGAAAGACCTTCTAAAGAGGAAGATTCATAGATCAAAATTTGGTCTTTGGTACCTAGGGCTTGACCCATTATTAGCTTTGAAAATTAGGACTAAAATCTTAAAGTGGCACTGAAAAATGGGCAGGAATTAGTGTTAAGACTTGAACATTGGTCTGATGTACTCCTTGTGGTCTAAGCCACTGAAGGCATTCAGCCATGTAGTCTACCAACCATCTAGAGTCTGTCCATCATATTCAAACATGTAGTTTCAGATACAGTGAATTAAAGTAATTCAACCTGCAAGTGATGAATGAGTGGATTACTGTAGCCAGAACCTCCAGTGAGAGGAAGGGGGGAATTTTCCTAGCAAACAAGACTGAAAAGAAAGCATATATTTACATACTAATGCTACCTGATCATTGAGGCTTAGCAAAGAATGAAACAATCCCAATGTTTCATAGCACTTTCATGAATTTTAGTGGTCTCATTTAGAAACTGATAATATGGGTGTGATGCTAGGCCTGAGAAGGCCAAGCTATCTTGTAAAATGCATGACCCAAATCTAACCTTTAAAGACATATTATAGTAAAAGATAATAGCAGTGCTACAATTAGGCAAGGTCTTTGACATGCATGTGTATCAGTACTGGTTTCTTAATGAAGTTTACCTATATCCTGTTAGATAGCAAGGTACATGAACTGCTTCCCAGTCTGTCATTATGGTTCTATTGGGAGGGTTTGAAAGGGAATATTAACATGGAGATGGACCTTTGATGTACCAGTGTAAACTGCCTGTTAAAGGTGCCCGTGCAGCTAATTACTGGTGGTGCCCAAGAGGTGAAGGCTTAACTTCAAAGGACAATATACATTACTATTCTCCACTTAAGTAGCTGGGAACTGTCCTCAAAGCCCACATGAAGAAATGACCTGCAGATGCCTACCTTGTTACACCATAAAAGGGAGTGAGGAACACAATTATTTTCATCTCACATCTGTAAGTTTCTCAGGGAAAGTTTGGGCTGCAGGATTGAGATCTCAGCCAGTACTGGCCTAGAAACCACCCTGCTAATTCTCATGGGAGAATTAGAACAAACTCTACACCTGGACTATTTGGTCTGTATTCCTTAAAACTGGATTTCTAACAACTGAAGCTGTGAAACAAGGACTTATCTTCTATGGACTCTGAATTATTTGTATGTATGTGATCCACTTTGACCCTATAACATCTCTCATTTCGTTCCTTTTCTTTTTATATTAAATGTTTAGTTATAGTTACTAAAGGATTGGCTGGCAGCGTGGTATTTTGGGCAAGACCCAAGCCTATGTTGTTCTGGGAGATGTGTCTGGCCCTTTGGAGTCAGGAGAACCTATTTCTGTAAGAGACCCAATGGCCAAGGGGGAACCAGAGAAGCTGATGTGCAACAAACGAGGCTGTTTCTATTTTGTTATGCTTGGTGATGACCAAAGCAGGGAATCAGAAGCATGCTTTGTTACTGACTGGGAAACTGATTTAAGTACCGTCCATCAGTGGTTTAGCGGTTTGGCCCCTGGTCTTGCAGCTTGCCCTGATTTTGACACATTCGGAAGGTTATCCGAGGGGGCCTGGGTCACAGTGGGAACCCTTTGGTGAGGGCCTTTGGAGAGGAGAAGCCGTTGTCTATCACCCTACTCTGAGTTCTGCTGGAGAAGAATGTATTGAGTAACTGTAATGCTAGGTCCCATGCTATATTAAGTAAGCATGTTTGCTGTTTCTGCATTAAAAGGCTACAGAGAAGTTTACCAATATGAGCATGAAGATTGTTCCTTTGTAAGTAGGGTCTGAATGATCTCTGCCCTGCTCTATGTTTATGAACTGGGGGAAAGACCTCAAGAGCAGATTATATTTACAGAGACACACCTACTTTGCCTAGCTGATCAGCAGACAGATGTGCTTTTCCACATTCATCAATTTGGGGATAAAATTCAGTTTAGTTTTGAACACTGAGAAAATGAAGTGTTATTTTCCTTATTATATGACTAAAGGGCAGCAGTACTGTACCCAATATGCCTTACTCGAAGGGGGATCATTCTAAATTTAACATCCTTTGCTGACCAGAGGTATATATGTAAAAATGGTCAGATCATGTGGGTACAAGGATCCCTATCTGGCCATGTGGACTTGTTTAAAAGAGTCCTAGATAACACTTGATTCTCCTCCCTATTGCTTAAAGACAAACCTGATCAGACTCAATGAAGAGCTCTTGGTTTTCCTCAATGATCACTAGAGCTAAAGTCACTGATGAGAAGATCTAGATGACTGAACATTAGACCTGACACAGGGACTGTGGAAAGCAACACACAAAACACAGAAGCAGTAGTAAGACTCCCTACTAGATGGTGTCTAAGAGCTGAAGTCATTAAGAACTGGGTTAAGTGGAGGAACCCCAGAATACAAAGATGGCAGCAAGCATGAGGCAGCATCAGTGATGAGCAATGGCGAAGGCAACAGCAAGCAGCAGCATTACTCAGCCCACTGGCATGGGTGGAGGAGAACATAAACACATGAATGAACCCTGAAATTCTGTAATGTTGCTTACTTTCTACAACCATGAGTGGGTTTCTGAACCCTGACTGTGGGGCAGCGAAGATGATGGCTGATGTCATTCAATGTTGGAGTTTGATGGTTACTATTTTTTTTTCAATTAATTTATTCAGGAATAGGTGGGCAGAGATGAAGAGAAACTTTCAGGGTCAAATGTTGGCTTCTTCAGGAGTGGGCGAACTATTACTTTTTTCAAGGACTTTGTATTGACTATTTCTACTGATAGTGAACACAGTTGTTATTCACTGGCTTTTACCAGCCAACAGGACTATGGATCCATTTCACAGACTGTTTATCTAATAGTTTGTAGTGCTTTTTAACCTTTGGCATCTGTGATACAGCCAGACTCAATCGGGGATGATGGAGTGGATAATACAATCTGGCAAAGGGTGGGATTTTTGTTCCTAATCAACTCCCTCTCTCTTCATTTGATTTTATTAGTAAAGTATTCTGACAGCTCTTGACAGAAGTCAATGCCTCAGGTCTGGTTCACAGGCTTGCAGTCTGGTTGATTAGGTGGCTAACTATGAAAAATACTTCTCCTGGCTATACTTCTGTTGTGTTGATCGTAGAGAAGTAGAAGGCTCATTTTTGCTGCTTTTACTGCAGTGGAATGTTTGTGGTGCTTTTGAGTAGATTTTAAATATTTGTGGGTCCCCCTCCCTCTTTTTGCACATGTATGATGTAGAAACAAAAGTCCATAAACAATTTCCAAAGGGGTAGCTGTGCTGGTCAAGTTCAGCAAAACAATGAGTTTTGTGTCACTTTTAAAGATTATCAGTTTTATTTATCACATGAGCTTTCCCTGCATTTATTTTCCTCCCATTCTGTAAGCTCTCCAACTTCAAGCATCTGATGAAGTGGGATTTTCTCCAACAGAAGCTCCTGTGATAAATAAAGCTGGTGATCTTTAAAAGTGCCACAAGACCCCTTGTTTGTTGTCCATAAACAATGGTACTTGTTTCTTTAGAAAAACTTTTCAGAAGAGAATTTTATTTTAAGTTATTTAACAGACCCCCTCAAGAAGAAGGACATATTGATTAATTCACAATTCTAGGAACCAGGATTGCTTAACTACACATTCTGCTTTGATATTTTGTGTAAATTTAGACTAATCATTTAACATCTCTGTGCTTCACCTTAGTCACCTGTAAAATTTAAATACTACTACTTAGCTATTCTACAAGAATTTTGTGAAGGTTATTTCATACTGTATTTGTAAATTGCTTTAAGATCAGTGGAAAAGAAAGCAGTATAATCATGTATGGGAAAAGTGTTCTTTTGCCATGGCATACACTATTCATGGGGACACATCTTCATAAAAAATTAGCTTGCTAAAATGAATACAAATCATTGTCTTTGTTAAATAAATCAAGAGGGAAAAACAGAGAGACAGAGAGGGAGAGAGAGAGAGTCTGAGAGTGAGTCCAAAAAGTACCAGCAAAGAGAAATCTGTATACTTGTGTACACATCACTGAGCAGGGTTTCCTGCCAATTCTTAAATCAAAATATAAGCCACATAATAGAATAAGAACTTTAAGAAAACAATATTCCTTCTGAGGTAAAAATAATGAAGTAATCAAACATTTATCACTACGTCCATTTTCTTATACCCACACACTTTGGAGCCATTTTACGTAAAGTAAAGTTAAAAACATGGCTACATTGGAACAAATTAATTAAGAAGCTGATTTCTATGCCATTAGTATAGCATCAGTTAGTGTGATGAAAGGAAGTCTGCTAATATTAATGCCATACTTTTTTTTTATTATTAGCTTTAAAGTTTGGTAGCTTTTCTAAAGAAAAAATACATTGAACTTTCTGAAACTTGTTATGCAATCTCAGAAGAACTGAAGATTTTCTTTTGGCAGTCATTATAAGTCAGGGTGCCAGCAGTAAAATCTAAATAAGCTCAGGAATTTTATGATCATTATTGGATGCCAAATGTTCTATAGCTAATCGAGCCCAAATCCTTTATAAAGTTTAGAGCCATCAAATTGTCTAATGTAGTGAAATATATCTCAGTAATTAGTTAAGTCTAGACAAATCTAATTGATTTATTAATATTATATTCTGCATTTAAAATAGGATTTAATGCAAAGTTGTATAAAATTCAAGCCTATATCACTATCACGAAGCAGACAAAGAAACCTCTCTTCAGTCTCAGAAGCAGGAAGGTTATGGCTGCAGACAATTTCCAAACTATTCCTATTGTCATAATCCCAGACTGCTTGTACTGACTCCCAAAACTACAGAACTTCTCACTGTGATGAATTATTATTATTTCACAGAGATCAACCACATCTGGGATGGCCTTTGAGCCACCAAAAGCAGTAAGCCAAGAACAAAACCAGAAACACAACCCCTCCTTTAAAGAATTTGATTTGTTCCAGCAAATAGTGTTCATGGAAGCAGTGACAGTAATCAAGGTGATTACCTAGGACACTGAACCTCTCTCTTTCCTAAATTAGAGAGTCAAGAATGCCTAGAGTATATCTGCTAACAGAGAGTGTCATCCACCTTAAAAAAGTGCAATTTTCTGACCAGAGCCAAAGAAACCAATGTTTGACACGGAACACCTCATGAACTATTGTCCAATTTTTGATTAAATTAATCAATAAACTCAATAAAAACAGTCTCCATTGCCAGCTGTTAGCAGCAAATATCCTGAATTCTTCTCAATCATTGTCAAGGGCAGGACATTGCAGTGAGACAACACTTGTTCCTCTAGTGCAGTGGTCCCCAACCAGCAGATCACAATCTACCTGTGAAGGGTATTTGCCATTGAAATCTATGAGCATTGTGCCATCTGCTGGTGAAAGGTTGGAAACAGCTGAACTAGTGGATGACTTCCTGTTCATCAACAACAGAAGGACATACATAGGCTCTGAATTGACATAAAAATGTACATACACAGCTGAACCATTTTTACCAGAATAAACTTGTATCTGAGCCTTGAACTCCACTCCTTATTTTATTTGTTTCTTCATCCACACCACAAGTAGCAGCCCAGGGGCTGCCAATCAGTTGTTTAGCAGCCTGCTCTCCCCTGACCCTTTGATGCTGATCAGTTCTTCCACCTGAATGCAGCCAAAGAGGAGACTGGAGAATGACCCTAGACCTGGCCAACTATCAACTGTTTCATGGTTACCCTGGGGCTGGCTGGTCATCATGTGTCCATTGTGTGGCCCTCACTGGGCTAGTCAATCAGCTGTTTGGCAGTGGTCCCAGAAATGACAGCTGCTTCAGCTCTGTCCCAGAAGTCATTCAGATCTCAGAATGTCATGAGATCCATGACCCCATGACCATCTGGATCCAAGATCTGCAAAAAAAATGGACCACAGATATCTAAAGTAGTGAATACCAAGAAATTTTCAGATACTAGACATGAATTGTCATCTCCTTTCGATACTGCTGATAGTCAGATTACTCTCCTAACTCCATGAAGATTTAAGGATGAAAATTGAGCCATGTTGCAATGACTAAGATCTTTCTAATCAGATCAGAACAATATGGACATTGCGAGGAACTGCTCTTCTATCTTCAGCTTCTCTACTTGATGAGGCCTGCAGAATTTAATCTCATTTTCACGTGTAAGTCAATGTCTATATGAAGCTAACAGCACAGCTGGAGAGACAATGAAAGTTGAAGTACTAGTAACACACCACTGTCATCTTGTTCTATATCAAACAAACAGCAGAACCCCACTTCTCCCAACACCTAGTGAAAATCAGCCCCAGGATGCTAAGCAACCTGGCTAAAGCTTATCCCAGACAATAATGAGGCAATATGGTGAGCAAACCAGAAGCACTTTGGAAAATGTTTTATATTTAGGAAGGAAGTCAGACCTGTACAGTATGTCAGGGCACGTCAAGTGGGCATGTCAGGCAAAGCTTACAAGGGGTATGTCTACACTTACACTTTAAACTAAAATAATAATGATTAATTCGATTTGAAGAAGTGCATGGCCACGCTGGCTTCCCTTATTTCAAAATGAGGAGCAAAATTCATTCTGTTTTTGAGATAAACAAGCAGTAAAAATAAATTACCATAAATTACCAAGCTACAGCTGATTTCAAGTAATGATAGGGCAACCCTGTAAATGAAATAAACTTCTAGAGGGAACATGGAATTTAAATCTCCCAGTGTCCTATAATAAGTTTCTAAATAAAAAACATTTATATGCCTAGTAATGGAGGTTACAAAATTACAATTTCATAACAGTACCCATGCGGAAAGAATGTAAATTCCCACTTGAGTTTTTAACATTTTAAGACATGGAACATTTATTATTATTATGAGAATGTATATGTATACTAAAAGAACCCATTAACCTGGAGAGAGTTGAAGAAATAAAATGAGAATTTGCTGTCCAAGCAGCTTTTCTCTCAGCTTTCACAGCCCTACTACATATTATAAACTCGTTATAAAGATTTGTCAGCTCTGATAGTCTTTATGTTTACGAGCCATTTGCAGATAATAAAACAATGAAATCTGCATTTAACTCTAGAGAGTTTTTACTTTCTTCAGCAAACCCTACCCTTCTATTCCATACAAACTTTAATAGTATATATGAACAATGGGGAGTGTTATAGAACAGAGGAGACTGTTTATGGAGTCATGATTTCCTACAACTTTTGAAAACCGTGACTTTCAGAAAACTAAAAACAGACTTCATTTCAAAGTGTGTATCCACACAAAGACAGGGAACCTTCCAATTCTCCATTGCTACAGGCCTCTAAAGATTTCACTAGCATCCCAGGCTACTCAACAAGTTTATCTGCTCTGTAATGACAATTTTGATTTAAGAGAGACGAGGTAGGCGAGGTAATATTATTTATTGAACCAACTTCTGTTAGCAAAAGAACTTTTGAGGGGGTAAACAACTAACAGTGGAAGCTGCCCCCATAGTTGCAACAGGTTATAAGCTGGAACTGACACTGAATGTGTTGTAAAGCAAAAAGGACTGTGTATATGAAAGATGTTAGGATATTTAGAGAGAAGGTATGTGAGCTGAAGTTAGTGTTTATGTAAATGTTTGCTTAACAAATGAGTTCTAGGACTTTTAGATTTTACTATCATTGGGTGAAAAATGAATTTCCATCCATGACTTTTTCTGAAGACTGAAACTTTTATCATCCAAATCAGGATGGTGCATGAACATATATGTTTAATTTTGTTTTCAACCTTATTTATTTAAAAACTTGTTTAATCTAATCAGTTTAAATTTCAAACTGGAAAGTCATTTTGAACCAGAAAGCAAAATTTTCTAGTACTGAAAATGTTGAAAAAATTTATGAAGAACATTGGTTTTGATAAATTGGCATTTACCAACAAGAAACTATTTGTCAAAAATTATTGATCAGCGCTTGGATTATGCTGACTGAAAATTAACTTGAGCAAATTTAACTCAGTCTGAGATTTTTAAATGGGAACAACAAGTAATACTAGAAGAAGGACATTAAGGAAACTTACTTTTTTTTGGTAGAAGTGAAAGGTGTTTATAGTGAATACACTTTCTCTCTGGACACCTCCAGAGAGAATAGTTCACTAACTATCCAGCTAACTGATATTTTTCTGCTTTAAGGTGTGGGAAGCAAATAGCAAAAAGGACATTTCAATTATGATGTAGGAAGAACATTCTCACTCTGTCTTTGTTAATCTGCTAACTATCTCTGCTTCTTTTTTTCCCCCCTCCAGAGCACATACAGGACTTCCAACATTTTATCCAAAGAGATCTGAATGCATTCTTCTGATTTTTATATTTATAAAAAGACAACTAACCATCTTCTTTCATTATGCAATTTACTTTCAGTTCAGTTCTCCTAAGAGAGGGCTTGTAATGGATAATAACTGGGATCTTGGGGGGGGGGGGGAGGAAGACATCACTATCTAAGTCTTACATATTCATCCAGCAAACTCAGAGCTCAAACACCAGTAAATGAAACGCAATGGGTAGGGTCATATCTATTTGTTCAGTAACAATTTAACTTTAGTCAGCCTGAAGAGAAATCTTAGTGTCTATTTACTCTGAACTTCAAGTCAAATAGAAAGTAAATTAATTTTACTACTAAATTAGTAGAGTTTCTAATGAAATATTCCTAGCAATCCAATGCATTAAATATTATTAGACCTTAAAAAAAAAGAGTCTTCAGAGACCTAATGCAGGTTTTTGGGCCCCCCCCCATAGAAATTAAATTAGAAAGGTGCAATGAGTTTCGCATGATAATATAGACAAAATTAGTCTGCAAAGAAATATTTCCCACTTGAAATGTTGACTATTATTCTTTTTCAGCAGGGGATTTTTTGACTTTTCTAATAGATTAATCCTTCCATATTAAATATTAGTATTCTTGTTTCTCCCTTGCATTTAGTGGAGGGGCTCGCTTGTGGGCTGAAGTGCCTCTTGAGTATGGTAGATATGGTAGGCAGACCGTCAGCTAGGGACTTAGCATGGAATAGTATCCACAGTGTTTTGAGGGTGCAGCTGGAGTAAACAAGGGGAGAATAGCAGGCAAGCAACTTTCCATGACATCATGCCTTCCACAACTTACACAATACTCTGTGGAGCTTTCCTCTAGAGTTAATGTTATTAATTGCCACTCCATACTCCTGAAATTGGTGGCTCTTATGACAGTAGTACCAATTATAAAACATATTTATTGTTAACACTGCCTTATTACTCATGTTTACATCAGGTCCGTAATAATTCAAAATGACATATCTAAAATCTCTAGGTAATTCTTCACTCTTCCCTATGATGCATCAATAGTTAAGACATCAGCCGAATTAAATATTTTAAATAATGTAGTATGTTAGCACTGTACTAAAATCCCACTATCACTTCTAAACAGATGTTACCATCTGGCTTCAGTTGCTCATAAAAAGAACCCTTAGGAAAGCTTGCCATCAAGTTTCCAACTGTATAAAACAATTAATCTATTTTCCCATGAAAGTCACATGTGAATCAATGTTAATGCTAAAGCCACCTGAAAAGTTTTGTCACACCTTCCCCCATTCCACTTTTTCTATATAAAAGTACACTACATTATTGTCTACTTCCATTGTGCCTTTGAACCATCATCTGTTTGCCATTTCTCACAATACTATTATTATGATTTATTATTTATATTACTCTAGCACAATGCAACAATAAATGATACCTGGGACCTACTGTACCTACCTCTCTAGAAGTATGTGGTATGAGACAATACTTGCCTAAAAGACCTTACACTCTAAATAGAAAAGACAGAAAAAGGGTTTTGGGGGGACTGTGTGAAGAGAAACAAAGGCACAGAAAGGTGAAACGACTGGCCAAGCATCACACACTAATTCATTGTCAAGTATCTTTATTTCAAGTCCAGTATCTTAGCCCCTAGACAACATGTTCTCTTTGAGATATACACTACTACTTATTTGCTATTTCTGCCCCTTCTTGCCTCCTTGTCTGCTGTCACAACATATACTATTTATTTATTCTTACTGTAGTTGTAAGAGTTTATACAAAAAGTAAATTATATATTTTTGGGTACTGCATTATAAAGCAGAAGTGAGCCATACTTCTTCATATATCAGTTTTTAAAAGAACGTCAGTAGACAGGAATTCTCAGAAGGGATGACTGTGGAGTTTTTACTGTATTACAGATGGTCCATCTAAGACACCGCAATTACAGCCTAGAGAACACACTCATGACATCATGTTACTGTGATAAGTAATAATAATTTATTGCTATTGTGACAGCTTCATCATGTTTCATTATTAAGTATAATTTTTATTGTTAGTGATCTGTGTCCATTGTGATACTGTCCAGAGGTCCCAGCCATGGTGGGAGCCACATTGAGTTATTCATTAAACACACACACACACACACACACACACAAACTGCTTACAATCTCACACAAGCTTGTTGTATTTTCTTTTCATAAAATCCTGATATATAATCTCAGTTGCATGTAAGATTAAGAAACTATCAGTATCTTAAAGGACTCAGAATTCTATTTTAAACTTAAACTTAAAAAGGGGGGGGGAGAACATGTAAATTCAAATGTGTGGCCCCTAATTTGTGCTTTTTCTCATTCTATGTTTGGTATGATTGGATCCTGAGAACTATACTGTTACTCCAGCTTGTTCCTAAACTTCCCATGAGTTAACACGACCTTCCCAAAGAAAGAACTTGTAGAACACAACTATGTGATACATAGTCCAAAGTAAATTTAGTAGATGTGAGAATCTATAGAGATAGTTAAAATCACTCTGAAAATTCACCTTAAAAGTATATGATTATTAAATTTCATTTCCTCAGAAACCAAACAACCCTCTCCTTCATTTTAGTAAAGAGTAAAAGGAATACCAATGGAAAATATACACAAATATTTGCATACAAGTTACCAATGTCTTAAGGGTGTAGTCATTTAACAAACCTCTTTTCAAAAGTTGTTCTTTGTCTGACTCTGCCTCCAAATTCAGTCACTATATTCTCTCAGGACTTTTAAATGAGAAGTTCCCACTTATCCATTCTGAGGAAGATTTTATGAATATCAATCAAGCATAATCTATGCAGAAGCACTAGTAAAAGCTGCATTTGGCATTTTTACTTTGTATTAGTAATGTGAGAATCCTATTAAAATGGAACTTTTAAAAAAGAATTAAACCCCAATTCTCTCAGATCATTCCCACAGTTAATCATACTTTTCATAGCTCAATGGCTGTTAATATATTAGCATCAACAATATCTTCTTTATTAGCTTATGTTCAAGTTCTTGCTTCTTCCTTTTTAAAGGAGTATTTGTATTTATTTATACACACACATCTACAAACACATGGGTGAAATACTGGCACCACTGAAGTTAATTGTGAAAATTCCACTGTCTTCAATATGACTGGTATTTCATTCAAGATATATTTAATTTTAACCTGAATATACTAGACTCATCTGTTCATGAGTTGCGGGACCGAGGTAGTCTTATGGGAAGAAAATGTAAGTCCTGTATTTCCCTTGCTGGCTGCAAGTTTTCTGGGGTGCAACTACGCTCATTGGAATCTTCCCATAGTGTCTAAAACTATTTCAGTGCCAAAACAGTAGATTTCATATTTAAAATGCTTCTGATTGTTATATTATTCTCACCGCTGTTCTCTTTCATGTGCAATACTCAGCAGTGCCTTTATTTACTGACACTACACTAGATTTTAAAATTTGAACACTTTTACACATTTTTTCCATTGAAATTATTCTGGTTAAGCAAGCCCTCATTTCTCTTCAGATTATATAAAAAGGGTTTGTTAATATGCTCTATGACAATGAATGGTGTAATGGGACCAACTGGAAAAAATGGCTGAAAGATCCTTGTTGAAAACAACTGAAATATTACTCAGTTGCTAAAACCACAACCAAACTCATAAGACTGTCAGTATTATTTTCCTTTCATAGATGGATAAGGTGAAGATTCAATAATTGTGTGTGTGTGTGCGCGCGCATACGAGATTAAAAGGACGCAAAAGGAAATGTAAAAGGTCAATTCAAACTACATTTTCGAAACCTTAGAGTGATTTAAGGATGGACTGAGATAATACCCAAAAGACATAAGGTTAGATACTGGAAATTTCCCTTGAGAAAATGATTCAGTACTTAGAATTAGATGAGTCAAATGTTGAACTGAGTTATTTCCTCTCATACCATATCTCCCATTTTTCCTTCGCTTACTGGTGTATGTTAAGAACACAATTTATCTTTGCTAAAGTTCTAGTCCTGATATTAATCTGTGTCTCCAGGTTCCAGAGCTCTGAAAATGCATATATCTATTTTTATAAAGAAATGATGGCATAATTAATTTTGTGAATAGTAATGTACTAAGTAATTATGATTATAATTATTCATTAAATAATCAACCTACTGTTATTTGTAACTGCATTTATTTGCAGTCAAAACAGTAACTCTGAGTCACACACGTCAGCATGTGTGTACAGTACTATAAGGATAAATTTATTTCCATTTAATTCTACCCTGTTCATGCCAGACACTATCTTTCCTTGGCTAAGCAAAGCCTTTTTAAGACAGACACTATTACTCAGTTGCTTATTTATTTTGATACTAAGGTACAGAGCAATAAACCACAAGGAAAAGGAATGTTTTCTACTAAATGATGAATTATTCAAACAGTTGATGAGAACAGTGATTTCATTTAAGTCACAAATTGCTGGAGCCACAATTTGAAAAAAAAAAAATGCAGCTGAAACAGAGAGATCATTTACGTAGTCAAGAATCAGGACAGGTGCAAGCCCATTGTTTCAGAGCTGTCATTGCCATCTGAATAGACTATTAGTTGACTTTGATTCCAATGGTCTGATTAGGCAAAACTGTTCAGTTTTCCTTTATTAAATCACACTATCACCCAAGAAAGATTTAGTTAATCCATAAATTAATTAGCATGAAATGCTAAGTGTTGGATTTGGTTTAGCAGGTATTTTCACATGCACAGGACTACTACACATGCATTTCTCCTGCATATGGATACACATGAATCATTCTCAAAACACTTAAATGAATGCTTGTTCACAACGAAAGATACACTAAGATGACATGTTCACATAGGGCCAGATTACAACATGCTAAGGCCCTAAGCTATGTTAAGATTCAAAGGCCCCATGCCATAAAAAAATAGAGAGAGAAAAAGTGTATTGAATTATAACAGAAAGGGTAGTGAAAAAATGATAAACCAAGTGCACAAGTCCATGGGGCCAGACAAACTGCATCCAAGGGTGCTAAGGGAATTGGCCGACGAAATAGCCGCACCGCTGGCCGTTATCTTTCAAAACTCATGGAGAACGGGGGAGGTGCCAGAGGACTGGAAAAAAGCAAATGTAGTGCCTATTTTCAAGAAAGGGAAAAAGGAGGATCCAGGGAATTACAGACCAGTCAGCCTCACCTCAATCCCTGGAAAAATTATGGAGCAGATTCTCAAAGAGTCCATCCTCACACACTTAGAGGAAAATAAAGTGATCAGGAACAGTCAGCATGGATTTACCAAGGGTAACTCATGCCTGACCAATCTCATTTCCTTCTATGAGCAGATGACTGGTTTTCTGGATGCGGGAAGCACCGTTGATGTGCTATACCTTGATTTTAGCAAGGCTTTTGATACAGTTTCCCACAGCATTCTCATTGGCAAATTAAGGAATTATGGGTTGGATAGGTGGACTATAGGGTGGATAGAGAACTGGCTAGATCAACGGTTTCAGCGTGTAGGAATCAATGGTTCCATGTCTAGCTGGCAGCCGGTCACGAGTGGTGTGCCCCAGGGGTCGGTCCTGGGGCCGGTTCTGTTCAACATTTTCATCAATGATCTGGATGATGGAATAGACTACATTCTCAGTAAGTTTGCGGATGACACCAAGCTGGGAGGACCAGTAGACATGTTGGAGGGCAAGGACAGGATTCAGGGAGACCTAGATAAATGGGAACAGTGGGCTAATAGAAACCTTATGAGATTCAATAAGGATAAGTGTAAAATCCTGCATTTGGGACCAAAAAACCCTATGCACTGCTACAGGCTGGGAAACATTCAGCTAAGTAGCAGCAGCGGAGAAAAGGACCTGGGGGTCATGGTGGATGGGAAGCTGGATATGAGTCAGCAGTGTGCGCTTGCTGCCAAAAAGGCCAATGGCATACTGGGCTGCATCAAAAGAAGTGTTACCAGCAGATCAAGGGATGTGATCCTTCCCCTCTATTCTGCACTGGTGAGGCCACATCTAGAATACTGTGTTCAGTTTTGGGCTCCCCACTACAAAAAGGACAGGGACATGCTAGAGAGAGTTCAGAGGAGGGCAACCAAAATGATTAAAGGGCTAGAGCACAAGCCCTATGAGGAAAGGCTGGAAGCATTAGGCTTATTTAGTCTGCAGAAGAGAAGATTGAGGGGGGATTTGATAGCAACCTTCAGCTACTTGAAGGGATGCTCTAAGGAAGATGGAGCTCGACTGTTCTCGGTAGTAACGGAGGACAGAACGAGGAGCAATGGTCTCAAGTTGCGGTTAGGGAGGTTGAGGCTGGATATTAGGAAAAACTTTTTTACCAGGAGAGTGGTGAAGTCTTGGAATGATCTGCTGAGGGACGTGGTGGAGTCTCCATCTTTAGAGGTGTTTAAGGCCCGGCTGGACAAAACCCTGACTGGGATGGTTTAAGTGGGAGTGGTCCTGCCTCTGGCAGGGGGTTGGACTAGATGACCTATGAGGTCCCTTCCAACCCTATGATTCTATGATTCTTCTATGATTCTATGTGTGTATATATACACATAGGCAAAGATGCAACAAAAACAACTAAATAAAACATACATCTTGAAAAAGCCTTATTTGCATTATCAATTTTAATTGATAAATCTCCAACATATTTAGATACCCCTCATAATATGAGGCCCTAAGTCATGGCTTACATGGATTGTGCCTAATTCTGGCACTGCATTCATGCAAATTATCTATAGGCAACCACATTGTGCCTGTACAGTTTTGCAGAAACACTCAAGTTATGTGTGCTTAGATGTTCAGTATCTAAATCAATGGCAGCTGCCGGTGCTCAGTTTAATCAGAGGATTTTGTCTAAGAAGCCATTTGTTGGTTATTTTCACCAAAAAGGGAAAAGTCTGACAAACTCTGTTCCAGTTCTGGGGTTTACTGTCACAATGAAAAATTTGCAAGATAACTATATGGTTCCTACTACATGGCATATCATTCTGCATGAAAATGTGGATTTGGAGCAGCATACAGCTGCTAATCACCAACTACCTTTCGCTATTATTTCTAACCCTGAATGTTCTAATGAAAAGCACATCAAGACACAATCTATCTTCCCAAAATTGAGATACCTGCTGCGTCAGCCAGATGCACAGCTCCTTCCTTATCCATGTTTAGCTCCAGACTACAGATTATTGCAGCTCATTGCTTGCCGTTTTCCCAGATGTTTGCTTCATTACATAAACTTCAGTTTATGTAGAATTCAATGCCTATTGTACTCTGCAACACTATCTACATAAATGGCAAATTAGTACTAAAAGCAGAGCACTGGCATCCTGTAAAATCATAAATTGGTTTAAAGATACCAGTACTGTACTGGCTTAAAAGCTTGAAAGGGCTGTGCCTCGACACAATGAACTATTGATTGCAACATCCTTACATTTATTTGTGGTGTCATACTTGAGCCTTTTAAGCCACTCCATGATGTGACTATAGTCATTTACAAACACTGATAAAACTTTTCATTTTAGGGTCTGTGGCTCTAAAGTGCAAAAAGCTGACATACTTGAAGATTTCAGTCATTATCTATGGCAGCTGAACTAGGTCCACTGTGTTGCTCCAGCAGCATCAAACAGCCTTCAGGCCAAAGTATCTGGGCGCAGGAGGCTCAATGTAATGAATACCGTCAGTGATGGAGAGCTGAAATAATGGATCCTATGTTATCTTGCTCTTTGTAAAGGCACTGTTAGTATCCCCCACACCCTTGTGTTCCTTGAATAATAGATATCTGGGATAAGTTAAAGCAGTGTCTTCATCAGCACAGAACAGTCCTGGGATCAACAAAGCACAAACACTGATTAAAAGATACACTTATTTCCACTTCCTGAGATGCATTATATTTCTTGAACTCAGTTAAGGACCAGGGTCTTCAAACTGACACTGAAATCTTACTAAATTTTATTTTTTTCCTCAATCCGTAGGCATCCTGATGCTGTAATTTTGTTAGAGTCTACAGCTGAGCTAGGGCAACACTACTTATTTGAGACACATCTGGAATTTTGCAGAATTGTTGCTTGGCATTCAGTACTGGTACCATCTAGGAGCAATAATTAGATAGAAATATGTAAAGGGAAATTTAGACTACATGTATACATTGGTCATGTTCTGGGCCAATCGGGTGCTATTCAGGCAGAGATTTCGAGAAGACGACAAGCTGGATGGACTGTATTCAATCGAATGAAAGCTGTGCTGCTTGATGAAGAGTTGCCTGTGCAGTTGAAGGCTGAGCTTTTCAATTCTGTGATCCTTCCCTCTATGGTGTACGCAGCGGAAGCTGGGCCACCACCAAAGAGGATGAAGAGAAGAAGGACGTAACTCAATGGACAATGGAAAGAAGGATGTGTAGAATTTCCTGCAGAGACCACATAACAAACCAGGAACTGTGTCAATGGATGAAAGTGAAAGATATAATTGAATCCATTTATGAAGCTAAAAAACAATGGGTGAGACATGTCATCCACCTTTACAACAACAAGTGGATATCTTGCCTTACTTATTGGATTCCCCATGATTGTAAAACGGCCTCTTGGTCAGCCATGGATGAGATGGGCAGATCCAATGGTAAAAGTTCTCAGACAGAAGTGGAAGCAGACTGCTCGCGACAGAGGTAAGTGGCTTGAGATCAACCTGTGATTATGGCATTCTTCAAACAAGGATGTAGCAAAATCGATGATGGGTTGGATACAGGTCATATAGCAAACTTGTTCTGGTTAGTATAGGAGGCTGAAGTTGCTTTATTGACTAGGACTTTTACAACTAGTCTGAACAGAACTAGGAAATATCCTAGTAGGGAAGACCTTGCACTTTCAGATAGTATTGAAAGATAACCTCATATTTTTCCCCATCTCTAACTGCTCTGATTCTGTGGCTTTACTGAACCAATGTCAAGAACAACATAATGAGGTGAGGGGGAATTGGGAGTACTATGTTGCCTGAGCTACACGTCATGCCTGGCCCTGTATAAGCTACTATGTTTCATTCAAGACCTAAGGAGGATTCCTGGCCACATAATTAATGATCCAGCTAGAGACAGAAGGTCCTTACTCACCCAAGGTGAATTACAAATAAGTTGACTATTATTTAAATTGCCTGACATCCTACCTCCAGAAATACAATGTCAGCCATACCTTCCTCCTAGGGAGAGGTTCAGTAAGGAGGTTGGCATTGCAGACTTTAATATTACAGATTGAGTGACTGGCTTAATTATAAATGTTGGGGTTTTATTAGTTAATCTGAGCCCCTTCCTCTCCCAGATCAAAATGTTTCTGTTCCCAGTTAAGTTTCCACCCTTGATTATGCTGTTGGTTTTTTTATGCCATTCACTTGTTTATTTCATTTTATTATCCTCTGTTTGCTGGAATCTACATTCCTCTCAGTAGTTTTGTATTTCTCAAGGGGCAGTACTTCAATGTACCTGGCAGACTGAGGAGTCACTGAGTGGAGGTAGGCCCCAAACTACCCAAGGAGAGGAGAACTTTCCAAATATCAGTGATAGCAAAGACAAGGGAAAGAAAAAGGGATGAAGGTTAATCTACGCTTGAGGGCAAGGTATTACCCTTCCAGTTTGGTCTTTTTAATGCTCCACATGACCATTATCCTCTTATGTAAATATTAATTTATCAGGATAGTAGTGATAACTACAGGGGTGGGTGAGTGTGATAGAGATTATGAAAACTCAACTACAGTACATGTACATATACAAATTCAGGGGTCTAGCCAGAAGTGATATTTTGGCAGGGACTGTGGCTGACATTGGCAGGTCAACAAAGAATAAGTACTTCCTGAATTTCCTGCTTCCAGTCTTGTGTCATCAAACTGGGGAACTAAGCTGCCCAATATTTCAGTTGCCAAGATTGTTTCTGTATTATTGACTTGCATCATATGTTAATACATAATTTGTGCCATATGGGATACTGGTGTTTGTTATTGGGGAAAAAAAAATATTCCAATACCTACAGAATTGGAGACAGGGGAATGTTATTCTTTTGGGATAGGTTTCTTTTTTCTTTATAGAGACAGTTCCTTTTAGATCTAGCTGTCTGTACTCTGTATCTGTGCATGAGCATGCACATTCAAAGCTATTGAATCAATTGTTCATATTTTTAGTGGATATGTCAGGATAGCATCTGATGTGAAAGATGTTCACTTTCATCTCATATCCAGTATGTATAGATGAAATCATTCCCTCCACATCTGTAGGCATACAGGACAAAACCCCATGGATTCCCCACATGAAAATCAAGTTTGCAACATCATTTCTCCTTCCCTAAAACTTACAGAAGCCCCATAGGGGTGAGGGAAGGGGAATGCCAATTCAAGATATTGTGCACAGGAGGCCAGAGAAGTTACTGGGAGTGTGTAATATGTAATTTAAATCCATAGATATTCCACAACAACTGGTATCTTTTGCACAAACCTCTTCTATGCTGGAGGATGTTTCAAAGATAGTGGGCAACTGGAGAGTCCCTAGATCCAGTGGAGTCAGGCTGCCATGGAAAGAAAGCAGACTGAGAGCCCCCAAAATGAGCTGAGAGCTACAGGGACTCAGATCAGGACTCTGGCAATGCTCTAAAATCCAGGGTATGGTTATAAACTGAATTTCTTGTTTCTTCATAGGAATGATAAAGTTTTCTCCCCAAGAAGAATAATTCAGAAAACATTCTGTGAAGGTAGTCTGCCAGTTCCCTATCCCCCACTCTCTACTAGGGGATATTTCTGATCAATGTTGCCTCACACTTCCAGTTGTCCTTTCTGCCTCCTCATACTCCTTCTGTCTGTGCCCTGGCCTTGAAATCCTTGTCCCACCCCCATCTCCCTCACATCATGGGAGAAGATTATGGAGATATGCATACCTCCTGATCCTGCCCTCCATCCCAGCACACACACTGACTCTCCTTATTAACATCTCTATGCTTCAGAGAATGTGCTTCCCATCAATATCAGAAGTCTAATAAATTGGTTACTTTTTATACTATTACATTCATGTTATCAAGTCACTGACAAAAAAGCTATTTGAGCAATAGGACCAATATCTTTGTTTGAGACATCACCAAGGATAAATGTCTTGCTTTCCCTTAACTCTCGTACCATAATGGTGACCACTCCTAGGGTTGGGGGGGGGGGACTTCTCTTTTTGAATATATGTGAGTTTGACATCTATATAAAGGTTGGTCAGTTGACAGATGCTTTCAGCAGCACTTACTTAAAGCCAGTTCTATACTCAAAAACAACATTTCACAGAACACAAACATGATTAACCAAATGAACTATGGCATTATAATCTTAAATATAAATGAAATACATTTGAGACTTGAAGGCTTTTCTTCTGATGATGTGAAAGCATCCTATGTACATGACACAGGACTACTGCATGAATCTGGGTTTTTACAGTGGGAGACCAAATGGAAGAAGTAGAAGTAGGAAGTTGTAGATGGTGAAGTGACAAAATCTGGCAATACTTGGATGCTATGAGGGAAGCAAAGGCAGTTTAAAAAGGTAATCCCAAATCTGGAAGCTTGAGTGGCAAGGAGCAAAGAGATGCCTGTAGAGACAGACAAGGAGAGAAGAAAGAGGATTATGGAGGAAAGAGTGAAAAGAAGCAAGAGAACAGAGGAGCAGAAGGACATCCATGAGGAGATTTCAGAGAAACAAACACAGATGCATTCTTCAAAACAGATGTATAGGTTAGGATAAAGAGATATATTTGAGCATTGTCAAGAAAGAGTAATAGAATATAGGAGGAAGTAAAACCATCTAGTGCATTTTTTTTCAGAAAGGGGGGACAGGACAACCTCAAAGGCTATGTCTACACTGGGGGTGGAGTGGGGCTGGAAGTCAACTCAACAAGGTCAACTTTTAAGTCAACCTTGTTAAGTTGACTGCAGGGTATGTTTGCACTGAACGTAGTGCAGACATGCCCAGGACCCCCTCACCCCTGGTTCCAAATGGGCACCGAGAACCTAATCAGCTCTGGGGGCTGATCTGGACTGGGGGCCTAATCCAGCTCCTGCCCGCTGCTGCGGAGTCCCCACAGAGAAGGTGAATAGAAGTAAGATGCACTGAACAGATGACTGAAGAAACAAATCAGTAAGGTACCAGAAGAAGCAGCAGAAAAGGTCTTAGAAGCAGGAGAAAGAGAAGCTGTCGAGGAGATGTTGATCCTCATTCCTGTTGAAGGAAGCAGAGAGATTCAAGGATGCATAGTTGAAGAAGTGGCCTTTAGATGTGGAAAGGAAGCAATCATTTGTTACAATTATGTGGGCAATTTCAATGACTAAGGAGAATATTGGGCAGACTAGAGGTTACTGAGAAGAAGCAAAAGAATATCTCTAATTCCCTTCATGACTTGTATGAAAGAATGCATGTGTGTGTAGATAGATAGAAGCTGCTAAATGTAACAGAGCAGGTGTTCATTTCAAGATGGAGAGTTCAGCTCTGGCAACAGACGTGAATCACTTCTCACAGCCCAGTCCTGCTTCTGATACTCTTTTAAATGCAGTCAGAATATCGGGGCATAAATGTGTGTCATAAGTGTTATGCCATCAGAGGCAGTAGATAGGGCACTGGACTGGTAATGATGGGATCTGATTTTATTTCTGTTATTGCCACAGACCTACTTTGTGGACTTTTTAGTAAGTTACTTTATTTTCTGTTTTTGTACATCTGGTTTCAATACCAAACTTTATCGGTCTTATATATCAGAAAAAACAGTCTGGAGCAGAGTCTACCCATTCCTGTGTATTTGTACAGAACATAACAGAGTGCAAACCTAAATATTGATCAAATAACTGATCACAAGGTTTTCCTGCTATTGCATGAAGATGTTAGGTCTATCCTTGATTCAATGCCATAACCAAATGGGCAACCTCAAACCTTATCCTAAGTCTATGGAGGGCTGTGATAGTAGGGGCTCAGAACACAGAGTTTGCATGTGGATAGTAAATTTTAAATGGCATGAGAATGTAAATTAATGTCATGATTACACTTGCTAGTCTTTTTTTCTCCCCTGCCCATTTTAAGATCCCTGAAATAAATTCCAGGTTCAAAAGCACTTTATGAGAAAGGAATGAAAATCCATCTGTGTAAAAGTAGTGTTTTACAACTGCAGTTATCAAGGCTCTATAATATTTTTCTTTCTACCTTCTGGACCATCAGTGATAAGTGCTCAAATATTTGGCCTCCTTTTCCAGGCAAATTTTGTATGCTCTTGAATTGTAGGTACAAATCTTAAACTTATTGTAACTTCTGTCTGATTGCCTGGTGCTAGACCTATAACTGCAGTTTCATAGCAATGTATAAAGACCTCTAGATTTCTCACACAGAAAATGGAACTTCTTGAGTGGGGTGGGTATTAATGTGTACTAATAGGTCCAAGCACGGAAGTCAAACTGGGCTGAGTCTTAGCCAGTCTGTGACTCAACACTTTTTTTTTATTTATTTACACATTTTAGGCTGCCAACTTGTGTGCCAGTATGTCATCGTGAATTAATAGTGATACCTGCCTGTAACTACATATGAAACAAATGTGGTAAAAAATAACTATTAAGTACTCCAGTGTCATAAATGCTGATTTCATGTAATGACAGCCTCCGTAACCGCTGTTAAACAATGTAGAGGAACCAGAATACATGAGGCTGTACTCTCAGCTGGTGTTATTTGGATTGGCTTCATTGAAACAAATGAAGCTATACAGATCTGCACAATTTGAGGATCTGGTGTGTATCTCAGACACACACCATGGAAACAACTCTTTTATATTAATTTCCTGAGAGTATTTAATACATTTTGTTCATTTATTCTTTTCTAACAAAGGGAATGGGGAGGGACAGTAAACGAAGATGACATTTTTTTCTTTAATTGTAGATAATAGAAGCTACCTGACTGAAGCTGCTCTCTCCTGTTATGAAGCAAAAATCTTATGCTGGGGAAGTAAAAAGAGAAGAGAAACAAAAAGCGTATGGGCCTAATTGTCTCTTGATGTAGCACTCTACACACTTTAGTGAGGTATTCCAGAGATGAATTTGGCTCTGCTTGCTCTGTGCCTGTACAGAAGGGGACATTTTGTCAACCAGGAAAAGGGGCGTTACTTAGCAACTGAAACCTTTAGGCAACATAGCTCTAAATGGAATCTGGAAAACAGCAGCTGAGAACAAGTTTAATTGCTGGCACAAAGAAGCATAGCAACGAGTTGGGTCTAAAACATACTGCCAACAATGTACTTCATGGAATCAGACGGTTGGATGCTTGGAAACTTTTGGAAATGATAAAGTGCAAAATTAGTAGTTGTTCAAACATAAAAAATGATACTGGGAACATTTATGTGGGAGCTTTCTGTGCTTCATTATAAAACTAAACTCCCAAAGGAATCGGACCTCTTTCATTGTATATATTTAACAAAGAAATCCCTCAGTTCAGCTCTGAAAAATAAATGATCATCCCTTTGAGGCTGAGCAAGGAATTTTTCAATGATTCTTTCCCACCCCACAACTGGTATTTCAATGTATATACATGAAGGTGGGTTTTTTTGC
>ML682060.1:17150148-17178285 GCA_007922195.1 Podocnemis expansa
GTTGTTTTGAAACAACAGTGTGTTGTATGAACATGGCCTTTCTTATTTCAAAACAACCTCTGTTGTTTCGAAATAAGACTGCTGTGTGAACACACCCATAGGGTTGGAAGGAAATTCATGAGGTCATCTAGTCCAACCTACTGCTAAAAGCAGGACCACTTTCACTCATTCATCCCATCCAGAGTATTGTTTAACTGGACCTTAAATATCTCCAAAGATGGAGATTCCACCACCTCCCTAGGCAACCCATTCCAATGCTTCACCAGTCTCCTAGTGTGAAAGCTTTTCCTAATATCCAACCTCAACCTCCCCAGCTGCAAATTGAAACCATTGCTCCTTGTTCTGTCCTCAGTTTCTCCTGAGAACAGCCTAGTTCCCTCATTTCCGGAGCACCCCTTCAGGTAGTTGAAGGTTGCTATCAAATCCCCCCTCAGTCTTCTCTTCTGCAGGCTAAACAAGCCGAGTTCCTTTAGTCACTCTTCATAAGTCATGTACCCCACGTGGATAATCATTTCTGTTGCCCTCCACTGGACTCTAATTTGTTCACAACTTTTTTTGTAGTGGGGATCCCAAAACTGGACACAGTATTCCAGATGTGGCCTCATCACTGACGAGTAGAGGAGAATAATCATATCCCTCTATCTGCTTGCAATGCTCCCGCTGATGCAAACCCTTTTTGGTTTCAAGAACACACTGTTGACTCAAATCCAGCTTCCCTTTCACCATAACCCCAAGGTTCTTTTTTACAGTACTGCCACTTAGCCGATTGATCCCCAGCCTGTAGCAGTGCATGGGGTTTTTCCATCCTAAGTGCAGAACCTCGCACTTGTCCTTGTTGAACCACATGAGATTTATTTTGGCCCACTGCTCCAATTTGTCTAAGTCTCCCTGAATCCTGTCCCTGCCCTCTAGTATGTCTACCATTCCCCTCAGATTGGTGTCGCCCGCTAACTTACTGAGTGTGCAATCTATCCCATCATCAAGATCGCTAATGCAGATGTTGAACAGAATGGGTTCCAGGACCGACCCCTGCAGCCCTCCACTCATTACTGGTTCTCAACTAGACATTGAGCCATTGATTCCTACCCAAAGAGCCCATTGATCTAGCCAGTTTTCTATCCACCTTACGGTCCACTCATCCAACTCGTGCTTGCTTAACTTTCCGATGAGAATGCTGTGGGGAAACCGTATCAAAAGCCTTGCTAAAGTTGAGGTATATCACACCAACAGCTATTCCCACAAATCCAGTCATCTCATCATAGAAGGCAATCAGGTTGGTCAGGCAGAATTTGCCCTTGGTGAATCCATGCTGCTGACTCCTGATCACTCTATTTTTGTCCAACTGTTTCAGGATGGATTCCTTGAGGATCTACTCCATGATTTTTTCAGGGATTGAGGTAAGACTGACTGATCTGTAGTTTCCCAGATCAGGGGTGTTGCTGGCTGGGGGAGGGACCCAGGGCACGGGTCCAGACCCCACCCCTGGCCCATACCCCTGGCCAGGGACAAGGCCCAGCGCCGCCGTGAGCAGCCAGGTCCCGCATCCCCGGCAGGAGACAGGGCTGGAAGAGGCTGCAGGAGGCCGGGCCCTGCATCCCCGGCTGGGGACAGGGCTGCCATGGCCACCGGCTGCCAGTCCCCACATCCCCAGCCGGGGACGGGGCCGTTGCGGCCGACTGGGCCCCAGATCTCTGGCCCAATTGGGTCGGAGATCTGGGGCACTGGCGCTGGGCTTCCGGGCATGTGCCCTGGGGTGCCCAGCACCAGCGATGCCCCTGCCCCAGATCCTCCTTTTTCCCTTTCTTGAAGATAGGTACTATATTGGCCTTCTACCAATCCTCTGAGACGTCCCCAGTTCGTCACGAGTTTTCAGATATAACGGTCACTGGCTCTGCAATCAAATCGGCAAGCTCCCTCAGCACCCTTGGAAACAGTTCCTCCGGCCCCATAGACTTGTGCACATCTAACTTCTTTTAGTACTCCCTAACCTGACCTTTCATTACCATGGGCTGCACTTTCTCTCCCTTCTGCATTACCCCATATAGTAGCCTGGGAACTGACCCTGCCTGTGAAGACTGAATATTAAAAGCTTAAGTACTTCAGCATTTTCTGAATCATCCACCATGAGGGTACCTGCCCCATTGAGTAAAGGACCTACACCACCCCAGATCCTCTTCTTGTTATTGACATACTTGTTGAACCCCCTCCTATTATCCTTCATATCCCTTGCTAGTTTCAACTCCAATTGCCCTTTGGCCCTTCTGATTTTATCCCTGCAGTCCCAAGCAATATCTTTACATGCCTCCCCAGTCATCTGTTCAAGCTTCCACTTCTTATTAGCTTCCCTTTCATGTTTTACCTCACGACAGAGTTCTCTGCTAAGCCATGCTAGGCGCCTTCCACACTACTGTTCTTTCTGCACCTCGATATGGTATTTTCCTGTGCTCTTATCAAGGTTTCTTTAAAATACAGCCAGCTCTTTTGGATGCTTTTCCCCTTCAGATCAGCCTCCCAGGGAATCCTGCCCATCAGTTCCCTGAGGGAGCCAAAATCTGCTTTTCTGAAATCCAGGGTTTGTGTTTTGCTTCTTCCTTTGATCGGGATTCCTAACTCTACCATCTCATAGTCACTACTGCCCAGGTTGCCATTCACTTTTACTTCCCCAATCAATTCTTCTCTGTTTGTGAAAAGCAGGTCAAGAGGTGTGAGGCCCCTGCTTGGCTCCTCCAGCATGTGTCTTCAACAATCTCCAAAAACTTCCTGGATTGCCTGTGCACTGCTGTATTGTCCTCCCAGAAGATGTTGGGATAATTGAAATCCCCCATGAGAACAAGGGCCTATGATATAGAAACATCTGCTAGTTGTCCATAAAATGCCTCATACTCCTCCTCCTTTCTGGTCTGGCAGTCTGTAGCAGACTCCCACCATGACATCCCCCTTGTTGCGCTCCCCTTTAAACTTAACCCATGGACTTTCAACCGGCTTGCTTCCACTTTCATAATGGAGCTCCAAGCAGGCATACAGGTCTTTTACATATAGAGCTAATCCTTCACCTCTTCTTCCCAAACAGTTTATATCCACCCATGGCAGCGCTCCAGTCATGCAAGCTATCCTACAACATAACTGTTACTCCAACTACATAACAGTTCCTTGCCTGTGCCAGTACTACCAATTCTTCCTGCTGGTTTCCCAAGCTCCTTGCATTTGTGTACAGGCACCCAAAATACTGGGCCAATTGCCCAACTTTCCTCTGTCAATTATTTCCCCTGTTGCATCTTCCTCCTTGCATTTTTTCCTGGTGTTCTCCTTCCCTACTCACCTCAGGTATTAGGACACTTAAGACAACAATTTGATTCCGCTGCACCCCAGTTCCAATTATGCTCTCTCTTACCCCTGCCGTTACAGTCTGCACACCCCCCAAGTTTCATCCCTTCCCCCAGGGCTCCCTCATCATGACTTACCTGTGGGCTTTGGTCACCTTGCCCCTTCAAATCTAGTTTAAAGCCCTCCTCTCTAGGTTAGCCAGTCAATATTCAAATATACTGCTCCCCTTCTTTGACATGTGGAGTCCATCTCTCCCATGATCATCTAGTCTGACATCCTGCACAATGCAGGCCACAAAACCCTACCCACCTACTGTAGCAATAAGCTTCTGACCTATGACTGAGTTATTAAAGTCCTCAAATCATGATTTAAGAACTTTAAGATACAGAGAATTCATTGGTAGGTGAGCCATGCACCATGCTACAGAAGAAGGTGAATACCTCCCAGAGCACTAGCCAATCTGGCCTAGGGGAAAATTCCTTCCTGACCCCAAATATGACAATCAGTTAAACTCTGAGCATGTGGGCAAGTCTCACCAGCCAGCCACCCAAGAAAGCATTTTCTGTAATAACTCAGAACCCACTTCATCTAGCCTCCCTTCTTAGGCCATTGGCATACCCACCACCAGTAGTCAAAGACCAGTCGATTTCCAAAGTAGGCCATCCCATCATACCATCCCCCCTATAAATGTTTCAAGTTCAGGTTTGAAGGCAGTTATGGTTTTTGTCCTTACAGATCCCCTTGGAAAGCTATTCCAGAGCTATACTCGTCTGGTGGTCAGCAACCTGTGTCTAATTTCAAGTCTATATTTCCTAATGAATAGTTTGTATCCATTTGTTCTTGTGTCCACATTGGTGCTATATTCAAATAATTCCTCTCCCTCCCTGGTATTTATTTTCTGTCAGCAGACAGCAGTGCTCAGAAGCATCAGATATAATGCTACTGAAACTAGGAGGGATTGTGGTGGTCAGTATTTAAAGATAACTTCACTGCATGTTTGACTGGTACCAGCTTTGGATATTTCTACATTGCAAAAAAAAAAAACAAACAAACAAAAAAAACCCACCAAATTTCAGAACCAGGGTCAATTGACACAGGTTCACAGGGCTCAGACTGCAGGACTAACAATTGTAGTCTAGACCTTTGGGCTTGGACTTGAGCTGTAGCTTTGAGACCCATCACTGGTCCAGTGTTTCAGAACAGGCTCCAGCCTGAACCCAAATATCAATGCTGCAAATTTTAAGCCCTGAAACCCAAGCTGTGCAAGCCTGAGTCAGCTGACCACACTAGCGATAGCCATGCCATGGGTCTTCAGTTATAGTGTAGAAGTATCCTTTGCATTCTTCCTGCCCACCCATGACCAGATTTCATAATTTTGCTCCTCCCCATTCACTTCAGGTTGTAAGATATGCTCTTCTAACCTTCATATAATTTCTCCAGTAGCTGTGGTAGCAATGCAAGGCTCCACTCACTAGGAATCCAGTGTTGACTATTGATTTTGCTGTTGCTGCCCCTCTCCTAAAAAATGGGGTGAACAGTTGTCCAGGATGGGGGAGCACCCTGATACATCCCACTGATGTCAATGAGAATTTCAGTTGTCCATAATACTTGGAGAACTGAGCCCAAAGGCAACAACTTTCAACAGAGAAATAAGTTTTCTTCTGGAAAACAGAAAGAAGAGAGATGTAGTGACACTATATATAGTAGCAAAATAAAGACCTAAAGCTACATGGAAGGGGAGGGAATTAAAAAGGAAAAAAAATACCTCCACTTTAGTCCATTAGTCACTGTGGCTCTGTTGAACAAGCCTGAATAACCCAGAGGTTTTAATGTACCCTGAACAAACCTAATTTCATTGTGAAAACTTCTATTCTTCTCCTCAGAAAGGTAGCTGGAAGATATAGGATTCTGATTATTTTCTCACAAGACATTATTATTCCATTAATTTTATTAGGCTTTGCCTGACTTAGTGTTGTTTAAGTGCAAAATGAGGTCCACAAGAATGCAACCCTTCACAATCTAGGGCTCAGTCCTGCTAATGGTCACTCACATGAATGATGTCATTTGAAGTTATTTGGCTTACTCAGATGAATAAGGATTATTAATATGAATAAGGGTTTGAGGCTTAAGTACTTTGAGAAATGCTCTGTGATTTAAACCTGTTACCCAAAGTAATACAACAATTTTATTTAAAAAACTACTTAAAAGAGGGGAAAGGGAAAGACAATAGGATCCATGAAATTGGGTCTACCTATCACTTTCCTTCATTCTCCACCCCTCTCTTCCTCTTGGACATCAGTCTAGATACCAATTCTCACAGAAATTACAGTACTGGTAACACTTCTGTTCACTTTTCATTTTCACTCCCTCCACCCGTTTATTTTCTGTGAGGATAAGTCCCTTTTAGGTCCACAATAATTTTAGATACATTAGGGAGATTTGTAAGAAGTTCTGATAAAACTTACAAATTATACCACCCCAGTTTGAGTTCCAGAACTTAATTGGTAATAAATAAAATTGTGCTTGAATTTCAGGAAGATTGTCAAATAATTGCAGCTGAGTTGTACACAAGACATAGAAATTGTAGAAAAGTAATAATGGCTCTGTATTAATTGTGATAATTAGAAAAGTTAGAAACAATCTATTTGTTTAAGGAAAAATGCTGGAACAATATAAACACTCAAGTATTATGCTATGCCTGCTAATTTTTTTTTTTTTGACAGTGAAATATTTTGTTACTAGTACAATATGGTCATTAAATGGATGGGACTGCTGGACCAAGCTCTACTGTATGGGGGGCAGACAATTCAAACCTCAGACTTAGCCATGATTAGCTTGGATAAATCACATTTTACTGTACTGGTGGAGAAAAAGAGTATGAACGCAAAATTGTGAAATGAGCAAAGCAAACTAATTAAAACAGAAATTGCAGTGGATCCATAATATTCACAATATTGCAAATTAAGTTGGGCTTTAGTAATAAACAATTTATTCTGATATTCCTAAAATCCAGACTGATTCCTCTTATGCAAAACCCACAAACAAAACATAGTACTAGAAGTGAATAGATGAAAGTAATTGGAAAAGAGAATACAGGACAAAAGAGGTAAAGAAAATGGAGCAGATGAGATTTCCACCAGAGTTAATGTAATCTGGCAACATTCCAGATAACTGGAAGAGAATTCATCAGAGATTCAGCCAATACATACGAGTAAGTGGTTTCATTAAAAGAAGCACAAGGTAGATATTAATTTAAACATTTTGAGCCCCCACAGGTTTATAAAATTATGGTAGTAAGTGAGGCAGAGCAAGAATGTTCTAAGATGGTTATAAGAAATGTGGATGCCACTGCATACCCAACACAAACAAAACCTTTTAAAGATAAAAATTTGAAAGTCATTTAAAGAATTTAGGTTGGATCTCAAACTGTTGGGCCAAATATGTAATTAAGGACTTCTAAGACATTCAACAATCAGAGATCAGGCCATGACAGATATTTGGGATCCAAAGTTTAGGAAAAGACAGTTAAAAGATATATACTGAAGCTGATCAAGCCAGTAAGAATATGTTAAGCACCCACGGTTACTGTAAAAAAAGTGACACTTGGAGGGAAAACAAGCTACTACTTTTATGGACAGAAGCACAAATTCTTAATGTCAAAGGAAATCACCACATCAGTGTACAGCAGAAATGTACAAGCCTGCAGAAAGTGAGATTGCAACAAAGAAGTCTTTTGGAGACACCATAAAGAACTACACTAGGATTAGAAGCTCAAACAGATCTCTGCAATGTCCTGCCTTTGCACAGTTGTGACAAGAGCAACAAATTCAATAATTTGGCAAGAGTGCGGAAGCAGGAACACATGGGCACAAAAGAAAACAATATGTTCATGCTGTGTACCAGAAAAATAATGCTAAAAGAACAAAATAAGAGTTTTCTTTAGGACTTTTGACTGAAGTAGTTATACTATTACTTTAGTATTATTAATTATTGCTCTAAGACCACCACCACAGAAAGAATTTGAAGTTTTGTGACCTTTGAACTAGATGCTGGTGCCCTATCAGATGTGGTAACAGAATATATTTTAAAGAGTCAAATGATAAAACACTGGATACACTGATAGACCACCCCAGGAGGTGGAGTAGGGGAAGGGAGAGGCTATGATGCTGATGCTCCAGAGAGGTTCCACAGGATAAGAAAAACAGATGAACTTCAGGAAGCCCAGCTCTGCTACTGCTATTCCAAAGCACTGCTTAGGAGGCGGCAAAACAGGTTAATGTTGTTGGGGGAAGTCTATGAACAGCTTCTGCACAAATTGATTCAGCTTAGCTGATGCCACAGGAAATGGAGATTATCCTCAACTGAATAACTGACACTATCTTACTGACATATGTATCAGCTTAACCCTAACCCTTGTATAGTATGCACAAGGAAAAAAGAAAACTTTGCATCCATTGTGCCCCAGTGAATGTATGCAAGGATCAATGGACTATCTGATTTATGAAATTTGCCATTAGTCTTCTAACACCTCCTGAATCTGTGGAATCTGTGTGCATAGCATTGTGACATGGTGCACCCATTTGGCCCATCCACCTCTGGGACAAAAGAAAAGAAGCTTAGACAAACTTAAGGAGTTTTATTACCCAGGTACCAGGTCATGTCAGTATTCTGGAATAGCCTTCCAAGAGTAGCAGTGGGGCCAAAAAGCAAGCAAGCAAACAAAACACAAAACAAAAATCAAAACCCAAAAACAACCACCACCACCACCCACTCATTTAAAGACAGAATTTAGTAGGTTTATGACAAGATTGCCTACAATGGCATAAGAGTCATCCAGAACTTCTCTCAGAAAATATCTCAAATAGCTGGAGATTGGATACATGAAGAGACGTTTGAGTTACCAGTGAGAATTCTGTTCCACATGTCTGGCTAGCAGGGCTTATCCATGTGCTTAGGGTCTAACCAATCAACACATCTGGGACTGGTAAGAAATCTTCCTGAATTATTTTATTGTATTGCTTTCCTCTGCAGCATGGAGCACGGGTCACTTACTGGTTTTAACTGGGGTAAAGGAAGGATTCTCAGTAGCATGAAATCTTCAGTCACTCAGTCAGATGTTGTGGACTTATTACAGGAGTGTGTGGGAAAGATTCCATGGCTGGGGATGTGCAGGAAGTCAGCCTGGATGATCACTATGGTCTCTTCTGGCCTTAAAGTCTCTGGCTGTGTCCACACATAGGCAGTTAAATCGATTTAACTTAAAGTGATCTAATTTCATCACAATAAAAATCGTTAAATCGATTTGAGTTAAATCAATTTAACAGGTCCACACCAAAATCTCAAATCGAACTAGCATGTCCAGGGACTTGACATTCTAGTTCAATTTAGAAGAAAAGCACTATGGAAGGTGTGGCAAGATGGACCGCTAGAAGGGCCATACCCTCACCTAATATATGAAAAGAGAAAGGCATCCCAGGAAGGAGAAGGGCAAAAGCGTTAGACTGAAACAACATGTCCCAATGAAGATAGTCCAATTAAGTGGTTTCGATCTAAGCATTGTTTCGATATAAAACAAGGTTTTATTGAATCACTATAACTTCCCTAATTTTGAAATAATGGAGCTCATCATTTCAAAATAGCAAGATGTTGTGTAGACCTAATGTTTTTTAAATTGAAATAACCAGAGTTATTTTGATTAAAACCTGTGTGTGGACATACCGTATGAGAAGGTAGCCACCACTGCAGAGCAAATGTGGATGTGGGTTCATTCTCTAACTCTGCCTCTAGCCACTTCTGGGGGCTCAGATTCAGATTTCACATGGGGCCTCCGGGGAACTGTCCCACTGCCTAGAGATCTGCTCCTACCACAGAAAAGTCAGTTTACTACAACGGATATTTAATAAAGCTAAACATTATTTATTTAGAACAAAAGAATTTTAGAGAATAACTTATCTTAAAAAATAAAATTTAAAAAAAAGCCCAACAAAACTATAAGTATTTCTAGATTTTCTACTAATGCTTACCATTTTCTCAATATGGGAAGACGTACTGCTCTCTCTCTCTTTCTCGCTCTCTCGAAGTCATCCTGTCTCTCTCAACAGGTGCTGATAAATGATACACCTCCTACCACCACCTAAAAAGTCTTTTCAACTCTTAGGATTCTCTTGATTGCTAACCTCCTGACATTGGTAGAATAAGGCTTGTAACCAATTAGAGAGACTAAGACAGGAATTGAGAAGCTAACAGCTTGACTCATTGTCTTAAGTATATGCCTTTACCTAGATCTATCACCTTGCTTTCCTGTTTGCTCTTCCCACAGCCTCCTATTAAATTAGATCAGGATAGTCATGCAGAAAATTCCAATAACCCAATATACCATAACTCCCTTGTCTGACAAGCTCATATAATGTTCATAAAATGGTTACATATTAGTGTTTATAGATTAATACACAGCAATTCCACACCTGTCATGTCATCATTGGTACTTCAACAGATCAAAACAAGATTTTAATCACAACAAACAAACAAACAACAACAAAAAGTATTTAGAACAACAAATGTCTTTCCCTAAGAACACAGAAAAATAGAAATGGACTTGCTGGATCCAAACTGAAATCTTAGAAGCACAGGCAAATAGGAATTGACATGGTAGATCCAACCTGAGGTCCACCTAGTCCAATATCTACTGTCAGACAGTGGCCAGCAACAGAAGATTCAGAGAAAGGCACAAGAACTCCACCATATTTGGGTATGAGGTAATCTGTCCCTCCCAGAGGCCCACCACTACTAAAAACACCACCACAGACACAATTGCATGTCTCATCCTGATATCTGATAGTTAGCAACCAATATAAACTTTGGAGCATGAGGTTTAATGTCCCTTCCAAAAAATTTGTCATCATTAAGAACTATAACTTTGGGTATTCTTATTATCACTGAACTGTTATATTTCTTTTTTTAACTTAAAGCCTGCATGATTTTTTAAATACAAAGCAGCAGAGAGAGTGACCTCAACCATACCTGAAGATCAAAGACAGAGGCTAGAGCTGACGCCACAAGTTTTTTTGCCAGATGAATCTTTCTTCTCATACATTCAACACCATACAGACTTAAGGTGAAGAGCAAGCTCTATTAGCAAAAGTGTCACAGAAAGGTACATCTATAAGCATCTTGGGAAAAGAAAAATCTGCTTATTTTGTGTCATGGAAATATTAACTAAAGTACCTATATTTCCATTTGGAGCAGTAATTTTGCTCCTTTTTTCTGTTATGGTTGCTTTGCCACCTCAAAATTATTTTCTGGATGGTTCAGCTGTCAGGTTTTATTTAACAGTACAGAAGGTTCATGAATTTAGTAGCAATGAAGTACTTTAAGGCAAAACCTTTAATATATTTCTTGTGTAAAATATGAAATGGTAACTTTAAATACAGACATTGGTTCTGTTATAGTTTCTTTGTCTAAAAAAAATTATTCCTTTTTCCTTTAGCATTTCATGAAAACAAATGTTGTTTATTTTTCGATCACAGAACCAATTTACCATGAAAAAATTCACAGTTAGGAAGTGAATTGTTTCTCAGGGATATGCAATGGAGCACACAGGCACAACTTCTTATCCTCCTGAGGCAGAAACTGTAAATTAGATTTCAGTCCAAATGCAGCTATATAAATTTGTATAACAAGACTTGGCAATGAATAAAAAAAATTCTGATTATGTATACCATGAGAAAACTTCAACAATTAATACTGGAATAGTCTAAAATGAGTTGCTTAAAATCAAACATTTTAACAAGACAAACTGTACCTGGGAATTTAGAGATATCATATAACAATAAGGATTAATTATTTAGTGCCTATTCTACCTTACTGTATGTCTACACCAATGGCAGCAAATTCACGGTCATCAGATTGACTTTTCTGGAACAACTGAGTGGTCAGTAAAGATAGTTTCCAGAATGACTAAACCTGATTTAATAAATCCACCCTCTCAAGTGATGTAGCGCTGCATCGATGTGAACACATTTCCCATCTGTGCTGCACAGTGAAGACAGTGTGCTAAAGAGGAATTATCACAGGAGTTAAACTCTATTTTGCATAGCTTGTGTAACTCTCATTGGCTGCTACCAAATTTTGCTAGCAGTGGAGACTGGGCCTTATACTGAAATAATCCGTTAGAGGAATTAAACTCCACAGTTTTTTCTGTTAATTCTTCCCCTGGGTGGAAGGGGTCAGATTGGGATGGGGTGTGCTGGGAAGAGATGGTAGTATTCTTCAAGAGCCTCTCACAAAATAAGCTTAGTGCACTTGAGTGACCAAAATGAGACATCATTGTCAGTAAATGCTTGCAAAACTATCATCCTCCATCTGATTTCTTGCATAAAGAATGCACAGTTAACAGTGTTGGCATTTGAATTATCACTGGGCATCTGAGTTAACAAATCTCACTGAGATGGCTGGTGTAATTCACATCTCTCAGAGTTTTTGTTCCAGGCTCCATCAGACATCTGCAATATGTGTTTGGTTAATGTTTTACATTTTCTTTGAAACCATACCACTGAGATTTTCTTAAAAAAATAAGACACACCAAATCAGAAACTGGTACCATTCTATTCCAGAAACTCACATCTCTGAAGATCCTCTGCAGCCCAAGGACATCCACACTGAGGACCACACTGACTGGCACCCAAGTGCCCCTAGACACTTCTCCATTGAAAACCCCAGCTGGCACTTATTACAAAAAGTGATTTGACCTCACCTTCCTCTATATGCTGTTCCCAGGGTTTCAATCTAAACAACAGCTTTGATTTGCTGTAATGGTCTCACTGATCCTATGACTTACACTTCCCTGCCTTTATTTTCCTCCCATTCTGTAAATTCCACATCTTCAAGTATCTGATGAAGTGGGATTTTCTCCCATGAAAGATCAAGTGATAAATAAATTTGCTAATCTTTAAAAGTGCCACAAGACTTTTTTTTTTGAATTATATCATCATAGCTACCCTTTGGAATCTGGCACTCCCAGAAGCCTCATTATGTGTGTACATTAATCCACACTGGACATGATTTTCCAAAACATTATGCCTTCCTCGCATCCATAGTAATAGCACAAATCCAGCTAAAAAACTAGCATAAGCTGATCACTGAAGATGGCATCAGTTACTTCTACTCAGGATAGGGGAAAAATAAATAAATAAATAAATAAAGAAAGAAATAAAAAAAAGCAAGGAGTCCTGTGGCACTTAAAGACTAACAGATTTTTTATTGCATAAGCTTTCATGGGAGAAAATCCCACTTTGTCAGATGCTCTGAAGAGCTACCTACCTCAGGGAATCCTTGGGTGATGTAAAACAACAATGCTGCCTCCTCTACTAGGCCCCTTCCTGATTTCCAGAATAGGGGCATGAATAGGAAAAAGGGGTGTGGCCTGAAAAGCCTTGCATGTGGCTCATCCACAGCTGCTGGCAGAAATAGGGTGGTAGGATGAGTAGGCTGGAGGTAGGATGACCAGGCAGCAAGTGTGAAAAATAAGGATGGACTGAGGGGTAATAGGAGTCTATGTAAGAAAAAGCCTTATTACAGGGTGCTGAGGGTTGACTCCTGGCCAGACCCTGTCACTCCAGTCTCCCTAGCTAAGGGGCAGCAGAGTTAATTGGCTAGGGTAGGGCTGATTGCCTCAAGAAAGGCAGCTGGTCACAAGGTTGCTAGACCTTGTTTAGGAAAGGAGTTACAGCTTTCTTGATGACCCAGAAGGATTTATAAGCTTTCCCAGAAGGCCAGAGACAAAGAGGGGAAGGGAGTGCCAAGGTTTGCCTAGTGCCCATAAACAAGCCACACAGACTGCTGAAGACAAGGGCATTGGAGGGTGGTGGTTTTTTTATGCACTTCTTGTAAAGAAAGCACTAGTGACTGCAGCCTGATGGGTTTCTATGTCCTTTGTGAATCAGAGGGGAGTGGAAGCAGAAGAGCAGTGTGAGCAAACCCCTTAGAGACACCAAATGTCAGGACTATCCCTATAAGATCTGAATATCTAGTCACCTTACTTAGTTAGAGGTCTTTGGCTACTCTTTCTTGACTAGAGTTGACATCAGTGAACCCAGGTTCAGGGAAGCACAAAAGTCACTTAAAGCAGAAGAGAGCACAACAAGGGCTATAGATTCTGAAAAAGCAGTCTATAAAATAAATACAGCAGATGAAAGTTTCTTTCATGATTGAACCACGATTCCTGAGCTGGGAGCATGCTTGGGGCACTAAGTCAACCTTGAAAAATAAGTAAGCAATTGCAGAGCATAGATGTGGTTTTAATGTATTTGCTGAAGTTTATTACTATTTTAATACTTTATCCCACATTGCAGGAGTGGTGTTACTGCTTATAAATATAATCTGTGCACCATGGCTGGGTTCAGATGAGAGTTTTATTTCGAAACAGCCATTGTTTTGAAATAAAATTTCTTATGTCCACACGACGTCCCGTTATTTCAAAACAGTAAAACCACGCTTGAAATCGAAATAGCCGTTGTTTCAAAATGGCTGTTTTGAAACAACGGCGTTCAGACACATTGTTTTGAAACAACACCATTGTTTTGAAACAACATGTCTGAACGGCCTTATTTTGAAATAACAGCTGTTTTGATAGCAGGCATTCCCTTAATTTGAATTAACATTTTCTTAATTCGAAATAACTCATTTCGAAATAACAGTGTACATGTGAACATAGCCCACATGGAAGGGCAGTGAGGAAAGTCAATAATATTCAAACCTTTCTGAATATACTCAGTTCTTTGCAATAGTAAAATCACTAGCAAGAGTTTGAAAGGAAGAAATGATGGCATCAAGAGTAAAATATCCCAGTGAGAGAACTAATGTCACAATAATTACACGGTTCACAGTAGAGGCTGTGTGGTTATTAGTCGTTATAGAGAAGCTAATTAAGTAAGTCAAGATTTGTGTAAACCAGTTTATTCTGAGGGTTTGTCTGGCTCCTGAAGAATGTAAGAATTGAGAATTTAGAGATGAATCAAAAGAACAGAAATTTGGGAATTATATACTGTGCTGATGAAAGCTATAGAAACTAAAATTGCTAGCTTATGGAAAGGAAATGGCTGCCCTGAGCAGACCACACAAACAAGTCACAGATACAGCTAAGCAAAACTACAACTCATTAAAACCTTACTAAAAATGGTCACGCAATCTTTCTGTATTTCTTTTTCTGTTGTTGCTGACTACTGAAGTACCCACACTCCCACCCACAATAGTAAGGTTACTTTGTAACAGATTCCCCATCCTTGCTAATTCATTCACTGATATCAAAACAAGGGATAAAAATACTTCAAATCTTTCGCCGTCATCAGAACCAAACTCAGAATTAATCTTTTTGAAGGGTCTGACATGTTTGAAGGACCTCATCTGGGTTGTAATTGGCTTTTGGGACCAGAAACAAGAGACATGCTGTTCATGAATGTTTTCCTGAATGCAAGCCTTAAGAGTGCTTCACTGGGATTCACACAGTGTAAGAGAGTTGCAACCTTCTCCTGTCATCCCAGTCTCTCAGCAGGTGTTGGAAGCCTGTAGGGAGACAGCAGTATGTGCTATCCCACTCTGTGTGTTAGGGAGTCAGGAGATGCATTGTGCCTCCTGAGGCAGCGTGGCTCTCCATTTCCCTCAGCAAAGGCCACAATGAAAATACAATCTGTCACTAAGTGTGTCTTTCATCAGGTGTGTGGCAAATTTGTTCAACTTGAAGTCTGCACTGTGAGGTTGTATTTAAGAAAGTGCAAGATTATACAGCATTCTGCATTTTGGAATAAAGGGAAGACATTTAAAAGCTGACATCCTGGAAAAGGGGGAAGAGAGAGAAAAAACAAACAAACAAGGAGCCCTTTGGCGCTTTTAAAAGGTTAGCAAATATATTTACGGCATAAACTGCGGTGAGCATAATTCCACTTCATCAGATGCATAAAATGGAAACTGCCGTGTGCTAGGTATATATACACATGCAGAGAATGGTTACTCACACTGTTAATTCAGAAAGCTCCAAAGGGTAGTCTGCTATTTTTTAAGACACACACACACACACACACACACACACACACACACACACACACGCCCCTTGTTTGTTTTGCTGAAACTGACTAATACAGCTACCCCTCTGGAGAGACAAAGAGAAAGACAGCTGCTCTGAATAGGAAGCACTAAAGAAAGAGTGATGTTTGTTTTTCTGATTGTTTGCCGCCCCCCCCCCCAGTTCTGCAACCATCAAATTGCTCAGTGCCTCTTAACAACTTGGCTGTGGAATCTAAGCTTTCATTGAGCATAAAGTGACTGCAAAAATTAACTGTAGGTTTTTGAGTTTATTGTGCTTTAAATTGCTCATTGTTGAAAACTTAGGCTATGTCTACATCAGAAATTTTAGTTTGGACTTGCTAGTCTGAACTAAAGAAACCCAGAGTTAATCCAAACTAACCTCTGTCTCGTTCAAACTAACCGCGGCTTTTTAGTTTGAACTAGCCATGTGTTCTAGTTTGAACTATGGCTTTAGTTCAAACTAGAACACATGGCTAGTTTGAACTTAATGGGTAAGTTCAAACTTCTTAAGTTTGAATTAAGCCTTAGTTTGAGTCTTGCCCATGCTTAGTTTGAACTAAAGTTTGAACTAAGCATGAAAGTCTGAACTAACCACCGGGTTTTACTATTTCAGACTAAGCTTTGCCTGTAGTGTGGCCAAGGGCTAAATTAGTCTGGACTAAAGTATGCTTAGTCTGGACTAATTGGGCAGTGTAGAAATAGACTTAATCTAGCCAGGAAGCCCATTGGCTAAGAATATGTTAAAATCTACATGCTTTGGGTTACACCCATATTTGGAGATATCTTAAACCAAATCCCCCAGACGTTACTCAACAGAGCACACATAGCTACCTATGAAGGGCATGTACCTCCAGACACACACACACACACACACGCGTCCACAATGGCAGGAAGTCAGACCATTATGAGTAGTAAATGACTGAAATGGCAGAAAGTTGCCAAACTTCAGCATGACAGAAACACATTATGTCCAAAAGGCAGGGAGGGAATTGGTTTACTCTTTGGTGTACATGAAAAGATGCTACTGTATCAAGGGAAGTGTGGAGGAATTCCAGGGCTGATTCCTAACAGCATTGAGACACAGATAGATAGCTCAGTAGGCCTGGGGGGGGGGGAGCTGCATTTCTCTGTTCAACTAGCACGCCTGGAAGAGGGCCAGTAGAAGCAACTAGCTGATAAGGAAGCTGTAGAGAGCCACGCTTCAAGGACAGTGTACTGAAATTTGGAGACAGAGAAGGTGTTTGGATTTGCCTGCAGATTTCTGAAAGTCAGCCCGTTTGGGTCAGCTCAAGGACTAGGCCAAAGTTCATGGTGCAGGTGAATTATGATTGGACAGTATGTGGGGTGAGGTGGGTCAAAGGTAGGGGTTGTAATTGGGGGAATTTTGGTGCAAAAAAGGATGGACCCAGAACTTAAATCGGCTATACAGCAATAGTTTATGCTTTGTAATATGTCACTATATAAGAATAATGTATGCTATTCTCAGGGCTCTTGGGTACTTGCCCTTGAGCCTGCAGCTGTGTAGAATAAAGCTCCACAACTCACTAAATTTGTGCTCCCTGCTTGCTGAGAATTCCTCTACAGTATGATGTCAAAAGTGGGATAAGCAGGATATGGGCTAGGCTGTGGTGCAGCCCGAGGTAAGTTGCCACCCTGAGCCTAGTGCTGGAGTCCGAGCTTCTGGTCTGAGCTCCAAGTTTAGTTCTTGGTTTAGGCTTTGAGCTCAGTTATCCTTGAGGATTTGGTTTTCTGGTATACAGTGCTGGTAAGTTTGGAGCTTCCTTCCTAGTGTTGGTGCTCTTCTGGTATTGCTTCCACCTGTGTCTCCCCGCCTCGTGTGTCTGCAGGGGATGCCGTCCTCTGGTTCCCCTTCCCTAAGCTCTGTTGAGCTTCTGGTTCCCTTTCCCTTCTGCATTTGGAGCAGATAGCCTCTGTGGGCCCATCTGGATGGGAGGAAGACCACCTAAGTGCCCCTCTGGGGACACTCCAGTAGCTATTATGTGCAGGAAGTATGGGAAGCAGATATTTTGCTTCATTTCTTGATGGCATTCCTGTGCTCGGGATGGCCTTTCTTTGCAGGGAAGCTATGACCTGGTGATTCTGACCTTCTTGCATCATAATCTTGAGGATAACCATCCCGGTCAGATGGAGGTATGCTACTTGAGGGATGATGAGGCAGAAAGGTGACGGGTTAGGGGTCTGGTAAAAAGACACAAGAAGAAAGGAAGGCCTTTGGCCTTGCCTATTATGATTTCTGCCTCTCCCACTTGTCCACCACCACCTGTGGTGGTTGCCTTTCCATCTGTGCTCCCACAGGTCTCTAGAATTTATCCTAGTGTCCCAGATGATTTGCTGGAGAATTGGGTTCCTTTGCCGCCACCCCCCCTCAGACCAGAGGCAATCAGATCCGGTTGGGGGCCCATACCCACGGGATCAGGATATGCCTTCTGGTTCTGGAAGGACTGGGACTGCAGACCAGCCCATCATCCAGGTAAAGGACATACCAAGAGAGCCTAAATTCACAATTGTGCAACTACAGGATAGCATGTGTACTGATCTGTCCATGCAATGGAAGCCACTCAGCACTAAATCTACCAGAACTAATGATTATGCAGTGCATTGTCAGAATTGCCAGAACCCCTCTGTGTATCATGAGTTCGCCTTGACATAAGAAAATTTTCCAGGATTTTGGGGGAACTTGGACCAGAGCCATGATAGTGGCCTCAACCTTCATGAGACCAACAGCAGTAGCTCTAGCACTGAGCCACTTCTGGCTGCACCACTCATGGTTTACCTGAATCCTGCTGGCAGTAACCCTACCACAGTGCATGTCCCTTGGCCCCCGGGAGATGTTATGAATTGGGCACAGACCTTCCCTAAGCTGCGGGAGTCCCCAGGTGAATTGAGACAGAAGTTAGCTCAACCATTTGTGGTCTATAACTCTACCTGGGGCGGTGTTGAGATGCTCTTATCTGGGGTGCTTATGCCAGAGCAGAAGGCTTCACTGCAGGCAAAGAGCCAAGAAGATAATAATCCAGACCATTGGCCTGAGCAAGATCCAGGCCATGGCACTGCAGCCCTGCGTACTCACTTAACTGCTTATCAAAATAGATTTACAGGCTACAACTGAAATGGTTCCTGCACAACATGACTGGCGAAAGATGGAAGCAATGAAGAAGGGTAAGGACAAACATCCAGTAGATTACAGGGATCGAGGTTCCTATCAGCACTTCGGAAGTTCTCTGGTGTGGATCCAGCTGCCGAGGCCACTTGAGCTCTGGTAGTGGGGGCATATGTATGAGGGCTGCTGCAAATTGTTTGTCAACTGCTGGAAGATGCAGTACTTAATTGGAGATCAAGACCTGGACAACATCCAAGAATCCTGTACTCAGATCTGGGATCATATTGTAGCTGACAGGAAGGATAAACAGATGCGGAGACAAAAGAGACTTGCAGATCGTCTGTGCACCCTGCAAGTTCGGCAGATGGAGGTAACACTCAAGGCGCCCCCACCACAGTGCTTCCAGCATATCCCTGGGACCCCCCACAAGCCATCATCTGGCCCTCAATTTCATGTGTTAGGACCAAACACATGTCACTATTGCAGGCAGGAGGGACACCGGAAGGGGGGCTGCCCAACAGGTTTCAGAGGACAGATATCATCATGGGATTGCCATCTTAATCCAAGGGGACCGGGACCTACAACCCTCCAACTGCTACAGCCTGCTCCTGCTGAGCCATCTCAACCATTTCCTCCTCCCCCACCAGGGCTTGCCCAGGACACTTCCAATCCTTATGAGTCAAACCCTTTTGTCTGACTAGAATCAGAAAATTGTCCCTCCACCTTTTGAGTCTACTCCTATTTCTGCTGTTCCCTTACCCACTGATCAAGGTGGGCCCTATTTGAAGTGCACTATAGCCACAGTGCCCAGGTAGAACGAAAGAACCAAGACATTAAGACCTGCCTGACCAAGCTAATACAGGACTCTAGGATGTCTTGGCCAGAGGCCCTCCCTTTTGCTCTCATGTCAATTTGGAACCATCCACATAAAAGACATGGCCTCACTCCATTTGAAATAGTAATGGGATGCCCAATGTGGGCCAGACTGGAACCCAGAACCCTATTGAGAAGGGAGGGGCTTGCGATGCTAAACAATGCAATTGTGCAGTATTGTATCATCTTAACAAATGCACTCTAGTCTTTTCATTCACAGGTTAAAGCTGCTCATCTCCCTCCTGAGACTGAGACCGGCCACACTATCCAGCCTGGAGATTGGGTCCTGGTCAAAAGAATTCAGAAGAAAAAATTGTCTGGCTCCTCACTGGTTGGGACCATACCAAGTTTTGCTGCTCACCCACACCATCATGAAGTGTGAAGGACATCAGGCCTGGATGCATGCTTCCCTTTGCTGTAAAGTTGAAGGGCCTAACTATGATGATCAGTCTGCCAATCCTGATATAGGGCCTGATCCCAGCCTTCCAAACACTTCAGTAGTGTGGATAATAATGTTTTCCTGGAGCTGGTACAGGACAGCCTTAATATCACCCACTTTTGTGTCTCCTGCCAATTTATAGTAGATAGCCTACACAAAACCTGTTTTTTTTTGGTATGCACCTCACCCTGCAGGCAATAAAAAGGGAATCCAATCTCAGCAACATTGATAGCTTGCACTTCACTTCCCTGAAACAATGGGATCCCTTAATCTATTCCTTTGGAAATAATGGAAGTCCAGCTTCTTGGACTAACTAGCGCCAGATGAAGCTAGGCCTTATGGGCTTATCTGACCTCGAATGCGTATATTGGACCAGTGCCTCAACAGAGGCTTTCTGGAGGTCTAACTCCACTCAGGATCTTAATTTATTTCCCAACCCATATACTTCCTGAGGGGTTTTGTTCTGTATGTAAAAATAGTTCCTATTCCTTTATACCAGCCAACACTAATGGGGGTTCTTGTACCTTTAGGTGGTTATCCTCCCTGTACGCCCTACCCTGAGCCCAGCATCCCCATCATCGATCTACCCGCTCCTTCCCAATGAATTTTAATAATGAACTTAATCTTCTCTTTAAAACTGAAGTAGCAGCACGGGCAGTATCCCTGCTTGAAGTTCTAGCCTTGGCTGAGAAGTTTCCAAAGGGATAGCTGTGTTAGTCTACTCCAGGGGGAAAACAAAAAAACCCACCAAATAGTATTCATATGTCTTCAAAGCTTCTGACAAAGTGGGATTTTCTCCCACGAAAGCTCATGCAAAAAATAAATGTGTTAGTCTTAAAGTGCCACATGACTCCTTGGTTTTTTTGGCTGAGAAGACCTACCTAAATATGTCAAAGCTAGTGTGCATCTTAGCTAAAAGTATTAATTTTACTTCTACCTTAATTCAGGCCTTAAATGAAGAACAAGCAGAAATTTAAAAAGCAGTGCTAGAGAACCACCTGGCCCTGAACTATTTACTACTTTGCACCGGCCATGGTTGTGAGAAATTCGATGGACTCTGTTGCTTTAATCTAAGTCACTGTTCACACCAAATTGAGTCTCGCTTGCAAGACCTAAAAGCCTTTGAGGGACAAATGAGTCAACAAAAAAAACAGTGGACTTTTATCCTGGTTGTGGTCTTGGATACCAGACCTAGGAGCATGGGGAAAACCACTAATATCTGGACTGCTGTCACTGATTTACTTATTGTTATACTGTATGTGGGGTGTAAAGGTTTGTGCTGTGTGCTAAAATCATGTTTGCAAAGTGAAAGCAAAATAGAAAAATGGCACAAGATAATTAAAAAAGTAAAAAAGGCACAAGAACTAGAATTAGAGAAGGTGAGGCTATAACCATTACGTGGCGTAGCCTCAAAGGGGGGAATTGTGGAGGAATCCTGGGGCTGAGGCCTAATGGTGTCCTGATGCCTAACAGCATTGAGACACAGATAGACAGCTCAGTAGGCCTTGGCGGGCCCGCCGCCCCAGCTGCATTTCTCTGTTCTGCTAGGATGCCTGGAAGAGGGCCAGTAGAAGCAACTAGCTGATAAGGAAGCTGTAGAGAGCCATGCTTCAAGGACAGTGTACTGAAATTTGGAGACAGAGAAGATGTTTGGATTTGCCTGCAGATTTCTGAAAGTCAGCCCGTTTGGGTCAGCTCAATGACTAGTCCAAAGTCTGTGGCACAGGTGAATTATGATTGGAGAGTACGAGGGGTGAAGCGAGTCAAAGGGAGGGGTTGTAACTGGGGGAATTTTGGTGCAAAAAGGATGGATCCAGAACTTGATTGGCTGTACAGCAAGAGTTGATGCTTTGTAATATGATGTAATGTCACTATATAAGAATAATGTACACTATTCTCAGGGCTCTTGGGTACTTGCCTTTGGGCCCGCAGCTGTGTAGAATAAAGCTCCACTCCTCACTAAGTTTGTGGTCCCCTACTTACTGAGAATTCCTCTACGGAAGAAAATCTGGAAGATAGGTTGAGGTTATGGATGAGGTTCAAAGCAGTGAGTGAATGGTAAATGCGCAAGTATGGTACAGTGTTCTGGGAGTATATGGTTGGCATTTGTGATGCAGTTAATAGCATGCAGGTGTAGTGGAGTCATATTTTGTAATTAACAGATATCTCAAAAGTACTAACCTTTGTCTTGAGACACTACAGTATGACTATGAGGTTGAGAAGAAAACACGCAAAAGAGAGAAAGTCAAATGAACAGGAAAGTCAACTGGAATTGGGAAGAGAGACAAGGACTGGTGACTAGGTAGTGCTCTGACCTGTAAGGAGGAAGCAAACATAACAGACAGAGATAAGCAGAAGAAACTATACAAATTGTGAACAGGTTTTGCTTATTTTTACTTGTTTAGATGTACAATTTTATACAGGTGACAAACTCAGCACATGAAATAAATGTCTGTTGTCCTCAGAATAAAGGAATTACAGATGCTACTGCAAATTAGAATTAGAAAACAGAAAATTTCACACCCTGTTATGAGTATTATGAGTGCAACTTCAGATTTTATATTAGCAATCTAGGCATACATATTGTAAAAGATATTTCTTTCAGTGCATTACTACTTTGGCATTCAGTCACTTTAGCTGAATTCCACTTCCTCCCTCCCTTTCTGTCTGTCCTTAGACATGCAAAGTAAGACATTGTGAAAAATTCCAGAGCGGCAGCTGTTTTAGTCTAGTTCAGCAAAACAAACAAGGAGTCCTGTGGCACTTAAAGATGAATAAATCTATTTATCACATGAGCTTTCTGGGAGAAAATTCCACTTAGTCAGACACTTTGAAGACAGCAGACCCATCCTGTAAGTTCCTCCGTCTTCAAAGCATCTAATAAAAAAAAAAAATTATCTCCCACAAAAGCTTATACAATAAGACATTGTGATAGTTCCTGGTCCTGATCCTAAGCCCAATGAAATTACTGGCAGTCTTTCCATTTAAGTTTATGGTCTTTGTGTGTGTGTGTGTGTGTGTTTGTGTTTGTTTTAAGGAAAAATTGCACACTCTTCTGTCCTCAGTATCTCCTTAGGACACCACTAACTGAGCAAGGAGATGTGCCAGGTTTTTTTTTTTTCTGGAAATGTTTTGCAGAATCAGAATTATCTAACAACTAACAGAATCAAGCTTTTTAAAATTTAACTCTAATAGATATCTTTAATTAAATGTATAAATTAGAATAATTATTTAACAAATGAATAATGAAATAGTTATTGTAAGTGAAGGGCAAAAGTATAAAAGAAATACTGTGAAGTTACACAACTATGTATTTATATAACATTTTCTTAAAATTCATTTTTGCAATTGTTTAGCAATCACTGTCAGTGAAGCTTAATACAGCATAGCTAATTAAGTTTATTTTGTAGTAAGGGTCTATATAAGTCCCACTTGCTAATTTATTTAATTTCTACCACTAAACAATAATTTAAAAAAATATGGTGCAACATTAGCCTATCTATCTATCTAGATCAATAGATAGATAGATTCTGTGATGTTTTGAGAATTATTGGCTCAGTCCTGTTCTTAGCACTCTGGTCTTGACACAATAAAATAGTTACACATGTGCTTAACTTTAAGCATATGACAATTAGGGGGAATCAGGTTAGCCCTAGTGTGGACACTTTTTTCCATGTTCCAGCCTCCCATTGCTATTTTGCCAGCCATGCAGGGAAAAACAAAACAAAAAAACAACAAACACCCAGTGGCTGGGCAGTAGAGTGATGTGGCATCCCATAGAGGAGACACTGAGGGAGAGCACCCTACCTACCACCACACTAATGGATTTAAATGGAACTAGTCATGAACTTAAAGTTTGGTACATCCCAAAAGTATATCCCGAGGTTTGGTATACATGTTTCCATGGGGGTCCTGGAGAATCCTCACATTCCAATCCTCCACCTGGAAGCCCACAAAGTAGCTGGAGGGGTTCCCAAGAACCCGAAGAACTCTTGAGCTACAAAGCCAGTCCCTCTGCTCCAGCTGGGAGAGCTACAAACCTCCTCATTGGACCACAAAGCCAGAAGGCAAAGCAAGAATTTGTCTACACAACTGGGCTTCTGTCTACAATAGAACACTGGTTTGGTGTTTATCTTGTCCTGTCTTCAGATTTTGATTTTCTGGTGTCCTGACTCAACCTGACTTTTGGTAATTACTTTCTGATTCTTACCTCCCAGTCCTAGTGCCTGAAACTGACCTCCCGATATCCTCACTCTCCAAAACTAACTCTTGCTCCCTGCTCTCTAGTTTGTCTCTCAGTTCTGATCTCCTGGAGTTCCAATCCAGCCTGAGTCCCGGTAACAGATTCCAAGGCCCTGGACCCTTGAACTGAGCCCTGTGCTATCTCTTATGTTAGACTGCTCACACTCCAAACCTGAAAATACATTCCTGAATCAGGGCCCAAAATGCCTAAAATTCTTGGTTCCTTGAATAAATGTTAAAGGTACATATTTTGGCTGCAATGAAAAGAATCCCTTCCTCTTTTCAAAATCTTCACTTCCACTAATATCAAACAAAACCAAACAAAGATAACAGGAGGTAAGAAATTGTGGGATGATCATCAGAAAAAAATCAAACAGGATTCTGGCTATGTTACGCTTAGCAACGGGTGAATATCAAGTTTAGGGGATTGTTTCTGAATAACAGAATTGTATAACTGGTGAAAAAAGCTACATTAAATAAATTGTGCTTGAAATTTTCTGCCAGTTTAGTTGAGTTTCTACCCTTCTGATTTTGCTCTTCTGTGAAACTACATCTAAAATTTTCACACAGAAAATACTTAAACACCAAAAAAACAAAATTTGAATGTTCAAATGATTAATTTTCAAGTAACTTTTAAATCTGTATGGCCCACATTTTTTACTGAAAAAGAGATCCATTGTACAGTAATAATTTCAAGAAATGGCTTTTTTAATACTGGCCCTATTTTATATTAATAAAAAACACAGTTATTTTAAGAATACACCTCGTGCTTAAACGTGCAGTGACAAATCTTGAAAAGTTATTCTCTGACCCAAATGTTTTTAACTGATCACCACTGAAGAGTCACTAGTTGGCAACAGTTAATGCATTAACAATTTCACCATTATTTCCCTAGCATCTAAATAAAATGTTGGTCACCAATTACTTCCTCTTACTTTCCCTGTACACTGCAAGTGTCTGTCTGCAGATTTTTTTAATTTGGTTTGTTGGTTTCATTTTACCCTTTATATTCCTGCCTAAAACCTAGCAGCAGTAAGATGCACAACATTTAAAAGTGAAATATAATCAACCTTTCTTAAACCTTCCAAAATTATTGAATTGTTTAAGCTCCTGGTGGTCACCTATTCAAATGATATTAACTTCACTTCTGTAAAGCAGCTTGGGAGTAAGACATCCAAAAGGATTTGTTAATATAGGGCCACCAACCTCCATCTGAAAAATATACAATGACAATGCACAAGATCTTGATTTATTTGTTTGTTTTGTTTAACTGATAACCTAACTAAAAACAAGAGTTTCACTGTAGAAAAGGCCAGTGATCCCTAATTATGAAAACATATTGCCTATTTAAATGCTTTCAAAATAATCTGATCATCTTTTTTGTGAACAGTACACTTTTATAATCTGGATTTTGTGGTTTCTCCCTTTGTACCTCCAATTATAATGTGTCAGCTTACACAAATTACTCCGTTCTCTACAGAGAAAGAAAACTAAAGCAAAATATGTTGTTTCTTTGCCCTACCTCCTCCTGTTCTCTCCTCCTAAATATCTTACCTTCCCTATCATAGTCCAGAAGTGTTTCCTGCAGTTGAGAAGAAGTGGAGTGCATACAGACATTATTTCAGAAGAGGAAGGGAAATATTAAATCAGGAAGAAAACATTTTCACTGGCTCTGAGAAAATGGAAACCTAAGAGAGCTCCCTGGTGCATCTTCAGAAGCGTCACTTTTGTACACAAAGTGTGAAAAGATGGCTTTAGGGGTGTTACTGCTCTGCTGCAGAGAGTTTACATGAGATAAGAACAACAAGTTAAGTCCAGTTCACACACAGCTGTTCCAGAGGGATAGTTGGAGAAAAAACTAAACTGGTGAGTGGACTTGGGGAACCCCATGAATAGTTTCTGCACAAATTGATGGAGCTTAGCTGATACTATGGGAAACTGAGGAATAATGGACATCAGCTCCTTCTGCTAATTTAATATCTGATATCTCACTGACCTGGTGATGAGCTTAACTCTGGCCTTGATATGGAGTATACCTGGCAGAAAGAAAATTTCTTGCACACATTACATCTTAATGGATATATGCAAGTAACTAGGCATTATCCATCCCCTAGACACTAAGCTTTTTGCATTAGTGAATGCAGTATGTCCTTAGAGTGTGTGAAATAAGATTCCTGGAGATAAGGGCTACCAGAAAAGTAGCATGTCCTATCAAAGAAAAATACAGTCCTCCTCAAGCAAATTGCATTACAATAAGAAGCACAAAACTGAAGAGTCAGAAGACAAATACAGACAAAAGAAAGCATCCACTTCCATTAATAGAGACAGACGTGGCTCAGACAGTGTAGCAAGGTTGAGCATATATTTGACTGAAAGCGTAGTGAGAGTAGCTGAAAAAAATTAAGTGGAAAAGAAACAACAAATAAAAGGAAGGAACGACGACCGAGGGAAATAGAGGAAATGTATATGATTAAATTGACAGCTGAAAGGGAAACAAGGGACAATGGTATTTGAATATTTCAACGGCTGGCTATGACCTATTAACAATCCCTACTAATTTGTTTTTGAAGGATTTAAAAAGGTGACAGCTGGATTTCATGAGGCAAGAAATCCAGCATAATATATCTCTGTAGGCAGCACTCTCATGCTTGAAAAATACCACTTTCAAGTGTATCATCTGTTAGGAAAAAGCACTGAAGAAATTCACAGTAAAGAACTTAAGGATTAAAAAGAGAACTAAGAAATGAGTAAGTATTTTGTCAAATTTTATTTGCACTCATCCATTACTATTAATGAAAGTTATCCATATGAAGACAGCAGCTTGAGGGGAAGCACTGTCTTGCAGTGAGTTTCTGTTTGACTTAGAAAGTCTATTTTCAATTCCTATCTTTACCACCAGTCCTACGTAGTTTTGTGCATTTCCATACATCTATCAGATTGGGGTAATAATTACACTTTCCTGAGTCATACAGGTTTTGCAGGGATAAATGTATTAATGTTTGTGAAATTCTTATATACCAGGGTGATGAGGGACACCTTGGGAGCAAGACAGCAATGATATACATACAGCAAAAAAGTTTGAAAGTTGACTAAAATAATGCCAAAACAGAAACTTTTCCTCCACCCTATTCAGGAAATGCTCAATAGGCCATAATGCCCCACTCGCCCCCCTGAGGTGATCTATTTGTTCTGATGCAACTCCTCTATGACATAAGTATACCTTTACAGTTTTTCAAAACAAGCAAGAACAGTTGCACTGAAGTTTCAGGGACAGATAGTTAACTGTGCTAAATAAGTTTAGCTCCACTTAAGTAAATGCAGCTACATGGATTTATACCATACAAAGATCTCACTATTTTTTATGCTGTATGTTTAATGGGAAAGGAAATGTTTTATTGCAGTTCTGACCAGTAAAGAATTACACAAACAAATGAGTTGTCCTTTCCTAGTATGACAAAGAAGAGAAAGAACTAGTAGGTTCTAGCAAACTAGAACAATAGTGAAGAATCAGAATGGATCACGTATGGGCAGACTATAGAGAAGCAAAGACCAAGGCAGTGACTACCCCCCCTCCCCCAAATCCTTCTAGTAGTTTATAGACCCCCAAGTTTTCCTTTTACTCTCTACCAAATGAAGTCCAAAGCCATGGGCCACAAAAGTCAGGACTTAGCTATGAGATCAGTGAAGGTACTAAAAAAAAGTGGATGACTAGAGAGAAACATCAGGTTAGCCTTATCAAAAATTCTCCTGGAGCAACTAAGTCACAGTTCTTCAGTGATGAATGTGCACCCAAAACTCAACATATTGAATAGACTACATGGTACTCAATCTAGTCCAAAGAATTCTTAAATGAAGAATCAACAGAAAATTGGGTCACTGTGGATGTACTAAGAAAGAGCTAATTGCATAAAGAATATGGCATAGGGTTGCTCCAGTGATAAAAGTCTTTCTGCTCCCTACCTAGACATGATTTTAGCTGCTATTTAGGGACTGTTCAAGAATCAGAAAGGCAGAAGAGAGAAATGGAACTGAACAGAGGCAAATGTAATTTTAATGAAAG
>ML682060.1:17178685-17265026 GCA_007922195.1 Podocnemis expansa
CAAAAAAATAAAAAAGTCTGTTAGTCTTAAAGTGCCACACAACTGCTTGTTGTATCTATCCACCCATGGAACCCGCAGAAAACCAAACCCTGAAAACTCAACTGTCAAACAAAAAAGCAAAAACAAAACGAAAAACCACCACCAAAGATTAAGAATTCCAAAATATCTTAATAAGAATATGGCCGCCATTCCAAAATCCCCTTTGCTAGAGGATGTTAATTAAAATCATTGGGACCTGAACTATCTGTAAGGTGTCCTTTTCTCAGTGCAGAGGAGGAAAGAGAGTCTCTCTTGCTTATTATTTAATGGGAGGAAGCATAATGTGCATTGATACCAAACTGAAAACCAGCATTTTTGGGGATGGACATCACCTAGAACTTTTTTTCCCTTCAATCTCTCTCTTTTATAAACAAATTCCCTGAATTTGTCTCAGGTTGCTCATTTTGTAAATTAATGAATAATTTTACACTACATTATAATTTCTGAGAGGCCTCTGAAGCTCTTCAAGTATTATAAAAAGATTAGATGAAATAATGCAGAGATGAAAATAGTGTACAAGCTGAAGATCCAGACCTAAAGTCAAGGTGCAGCACAACATGGACTCAGGTCTGTATTTTCAAAGAGATTAAAAAGGCTTATTTTCCAGTGTTCTCATCTCTAGTAAACAGCCAGCTGTAGCTCTCCTCAGAGCATGACTTAGTTGTCAAAGAATAAAAGCTCCTGAATTAAAATATGTCTAATTCCAAACAAACATGGGGTATACTGAATAGCTGGGAAAGCATTTCCTTCATTTATTAATCCACTATTTTTCATAGAACTCAGGATTTCTATATTCCTATCAAAATATACAGAATCTAAAGCTGCTCAAGTTGCAAACATGGCCTGTCAACTGCTGTATCCATGAAACCTTATATAAAGGGCTTGATGTTTTTTTCATAAACTAATCCATCCTCCCATATGTATTTTATCTATCAAAGCGGCAGGCAAGATTGGAAAGAATTTATTCCATATTCAGAGTTTGGAAAAAACAGTGATACCAATCAGATTTAGTTTCCACCTTTCCTGTTTTTAAAAATGGTCACTAGTAAGGCATCAGTGATGGGTTTCAGTTTAGCATATACACGCTGTCTCATTTCTTATACTATACCTCAAAATGAATAAAAAGTTGAGACTACCCAGAATGCATTTCATGACTATTGCTTACAAAATGTTATTAGATTTCTTAAAAAAAAAAAGTCGGAAAACATACTCCAGAGTTCTGTTGAGCCCTGCAACAATCCTACATAGGGATGCATTTGTAAATGTAAGGTTCCTGTTTGTCTCTTAGCATAACATAATGGTTATTTTATTTGGATTTCTCTCAATACCAGAAAAAAAGTCAAAAAGGATGCAGGATTCTGGGGTTGACAGGTCCCTAGGAAAACTGGAAGAGCTCTAACCACAGGGCCATGAAGAGTGGCCATCACTTCAAAGCTACAGGATAGATAGGATGGGCAGGCCAATGAGGAAGTCAAGAACCTAGGAGATCATCTGTTTGAGCTGTGGCTCTGTGGGTGGAGTATGGTGAAAGAGAGTGCATTAGCCCAGAGAAGAACCTGGAGGATTGCCACAGCCTTAGCAGCAGAGATAGCCAATGGCATCTCCACCTATTCTGAGCAGCACATGGAGCCACTGCCACTCCCCCATTGGCCCCTGCTACTGAAGGTGCCACTTCCCCAGCTGGCCTTAGCACCTGATGAGGGTGTGGTGGGTGGGGCTGGCAATGGTCACTAAACTCTGTACTAGCTGCACTGACAGTAAGCTGTTTAAGAGCTACAGTGGGGCGCTTTGTGACCAGAACCATGATAGTAGTAAACAAGTAATATGGAATCAAGTGCAGTGAGTGACTAGAGAGAATGAGGCGGGGGACCGTCAATAAGAGCCCAATGGAAGGAGATGTCATAACATAAAGAGGGCCTTGAAGGCTGAACTTGTGAAGGGAGGCTAGGGGAATTCCAACTCAATGGGATAGTTGATCCTGGGAAAAAGGGTTCTACCATCTATAACCAGGGATGTGTAGCCATGACCAGAGCAGGTGTCTTACAGGCAGTAATACCACAGCACAGTCAGGTCTTGGGAAGGCAGCCTGAGATGTATAAGGAATAGGCTGCAAATTGTCTTTAACTGTAAGTTAGTGTTTATGTTTTCCCTCTGCACATAGTATGGTGTTCCTTGAGTCTTTAATCTATCTCCTCATTTGGTTATATTCTATGATGGTAGATATATGTGCAGAGTTCACAACAGACTGTGTTGCAGGGTTATCAATCAATCAATCCATAGGGCTGGAAGGGACCTCATGAGATCATCAAGTCCAATCCCCTGGGAATTGAACCCAGGACCTTCTGCATGTTAAGCAGAGGTACTAACCACTACACTATTTGCAGGGTTAGGTACCTAGCATACTGTCTCTGTTGGATGGTATGTAATTGCAGGTGAATGTCTGCTTAAGTTTGGGGGGCTGTCTGTAAGTGAGGAAAAACCTACCTCCCAAGGCTTGGGAGAGTGAGGGACTGTCTAGCAGGACAGTCTGCAGATCTTTGCTGATGTGTTGTAGAGGTTTGAGTTGGGGGCTGCAGGTGATGACTGATGGCATTCTGTTGTTTTCCTTGTTGAGTTTGTCCTGTAGTAGACGACTCCTCAGTACCTCTCTGGTTCTGTCAGTCTGTTTCTTCACTTCTGCAGGTGGGTTCTGTAGTTTGAAGAATGCTTGATAAAGATCCTGAAGGTATGTGTCTCACTTGGAGCTAATGTGATTGTATCTTGCGGCTTGGCTGTAGACAATGGAGCTGTGGTGCATCTCAGATAAAAACTGGAGGGCTGTAGGTAGCTATAATGGTCAGTAGGTTTCTGGTATAGGGTGGTGTTTATGTATGCAGCACTTATTTGTTCTGTAGTGTTCAGGAAATGGATCTTCTGTGTGAAGTGGTCCAGGCTGAGGTTGATGGTGGGGTAAAAATTCTTAATCTTGCTGAAATTCCTCACAGGCTTCCTTGCTGTGGGTCCAGATGATGAAGATTTAATCAATGGAGCATAAATAAAGGAGTGACACTTAGGGACAAGATCTAAAGTATTGCTGTAAGTTATCCATAAAAATGCTGGCATATTGTGGGACCGTGCAGGTACCTATAGCAGTGATCCTGACTTGAAGATATAAATCATTTGCAAATCTGAAATGGTTGTAGGTGAGTACTAAATCTGTTAGGTGTGCCATGACATCAGTGATCCTTTTCCTGATAGCTTACAATCTATGTTTGTGAGGGGGTGTTAGTGTTAACAGCTTCTTCCTCCTTACTGGTCAGGATGGTATTTTCTGGAAGATCGTATATGGACTGAATTTTTCTAAGGAAGTCAGTGGTATCTCAAAGGTTGTGAGGAGTGCTAATAATGTAGTGTCTGAAGAGAGTCCACATAGCCAGGTAAACTTGCAGTAAGAGTGCCAAGGCCTGAAATGATGGGCAGCCCAGGATTTCCATGCCTCTTGAGTAACAGATAGAATGACATTGATTGGGCTCCAGGGCGTGTCTGTGTAGATTTGTTCCTGTTCCTGGGTAGACATTTTCCTGTGCTGGTTTGGCAAGCTTCCTGACTAGATGTCGTAGTTTCTTTTGGTATTCCTCAGTAGGGTCTGAAAGAAGTAGCTTGTAGAACATGTTGGAGCGTTGTCTGTAAGCGTCTTGATTGTAATCCAATTTATTCATGATGACTACAGTGTCTTGTGTCAGCCTCTTAAATAATGTCAGTTGTTTCCGAGGCTGTGGGTAGTGTTATCTTCTGCACGGCTCAGGTTATAGTGCAAGGGATCTTGTCTATCCATAATTTCAATCTGTGTAGAAGTTTAGTCTATTGTTTCAACCGTCAGGTGGAGTCCACATAGAATCCTTCTTCCTGTGGTGCTGGTAGGAAGGTGTCTCTGGGTTATTGCACTATTCAGTGCTGTGGTGGAAATATTCCTGGAGTCAGAGATGGTGAAAGTAGGCTTCCAGATTATCACAGAATTTAATCACGGGGGAAGAGGTGGTGGGGCAGAAAGAGAATCCCCGAGACAGCACAGATTCTTTTGCCTGACAAAGTTTGTAGCTGGAAAGGTTAAGAATATCATTGGGTGTGTTAAGGGTGTCATTGTTCCTTGTGGTATGTAGAAATTTAGATAGGTCAGTGTCTTTTTTTCTTCTGTAGGCAAGCAAAGTGGGTGTTGTTGATGGCGCGCGTGTGTGTGTGTGAACTTTAGTCACCTGGAATTATGTGCAAAAGCTTGGCTTTTCATGAGAGTTTCCAGTGATGAGAGTTCATTTTTAATCATCTTCTATACAGAACAAGCCAAACAAGGAAAACAACAAAATGCCACTGGTGATCACTTACAGCCTCCAACTCAAAACTCTGCAGCATATCATCAAGAGTCTACTGTGGGGGAAGTCAGACTAATTTACTGTGGTGGGCCAGATTTGACTTAAATGTACTTCAAATGTACATACAATAAACTGAAATACTATGGCACACTTGTGGCATTGCAGAGTGTTGGGTATGTGAAACTGTGGTCCGTGATACTGCTCTCTCTCTCTCTCTGTTATACAGAGAATGTGGTCTCGCAGAGTGCAGTCCCACATACCCAGTGCTCTGTGACATCATAAGACCTGATGATCTCACAGCATTGAGGAGTGCTCCATATGCAACACCCCTCTCTCTGTTAGGGAGAGAGTGCAGTTCTGTGGAGCACAGTCATGGGCAGAAAGGAAGAGGTTCATAGGCTACATATGGCTCATGGGCTGCATGTTTGATATCCCTGGTCTACAGCCTATCCCACAAGACAATACTTTACTCTCTCAAGCCTGGGGAGGTAGGCCTCTTCTTGATTACAGACACCCCTCCAACCTTAAGCAGATACTTTTCAGGAACTACATACAATGCAAAGCAGGCACCTATATCTGCAAGAACCCTACTGACAACTCTGTCCACATATCTATTCAAATGACATCATTATAGGACCTAACCAAATCAGCTATGCCATCAGGGGGTCATTCTCTTGCTCATCTACCAATATGATATATGCTATCACGTGTCAGTGTTCTCTGCTTTATACATTGACTAAACTGGACTGTCTCTTGGCAAAAGAATAAAAGGACACATTCAAAAAATCAATAGTGGAACATTTCAATCTCTCTCCACCTACATTTGTTTTGAAGAACCTGTTTTTGCATTTCTTTAAGCAGGTGCTGAACACAGGCTAATAGAGATAAAAGGTTTACTGCTGCCACATACATTTGGGTCTGTTGTTGAACTAAGAGAGGCAACAGGGCGAAAAGAGGGATACAGCCCAGGAACCCAGTCTGAAAGTGATAGGACAATGTGGTTTCCTCTGCGAGCCCCCAGAAATGGGAAACTGAGGAAGGCTTTTCCTCAGAGAGCCTCCAGGGTTGAGGAAACTGATTAAAACCACCTAAGCCTTAATTCAGTGAGACGTTAGGGGAGGGAATCTGACCTGATGACCCAAGGCAAAGGTAACACCTTTGAAATGATAAGTTCCTCAACTTATTGTTTTCAATAGGTGTAGAGGACAATCCGTATTTGTAGGGGATATTTTCCTCCAGCAGTTTTCCTCTCTCTCTCTTCTAATACAAGCTTTTCATCAAGTATTAAAAAAACTAAATAAATCTGTATTCTTGGTTAAAGTTAGTTCTCTCAAGTTACTTATTAATGCACATTTTTGTGGTTGATCCAGTATTTACAAGGATTATCATCATTTGGCATATTACAAGCTCTATCTCAGTGGGTTCTTCCATAAATTCAAAGCTATCAGATTTTTAAAAATGTGTAAGAGAAAGAGAGGGCACTATTATTTAAAGTACAATCATATTGTGTCAACCACTGAACAAAGTGGGGAAAAAAATAATATTTGCACTTTAAGTTTTCATAGAACAAACTATCTTGATAACACACTATAAGCAGTACTGAAAAAGTCTTAATTGCAATCCAGTCTTTTTGTGTAAAAATGAAGCTTCTGTTAGTTACAGCATTCAGCTTAATTGAAGAATCGCTGAAGATTTCTATTCAGAAGGGATCAGTTATACTGTGGAATGAAAACATTTATGAGGAAGAGCTTGATGACTGAATAGTTCCTTCCCTTCTAATACTAATTACTCCTATCAAGAAGGCACATAGAAATGTGATATACAAAAATTGTGTATCCAGTCACATACAGAAAACATTAAAAATGTGAAATTAGATGAGCAAACATTTCCCATTTAGGTATTTTTAAGAAAAGAAGAAAGTTGCATATACTCTTCCTTATAAAGATAATTCTAGTCATATAAGACAAAATTTACTAAGTTGCCTAAGGATACAGGTAGGATTGCACTGTGATTTTCAAAAGTGCTGTAGTAGTTTAGATATCTATGTTGTACTTACTAAATGAACAATAAGATCTTATTCAGGGGATACAAGGCGTTATGCCACATTTATTGTAAATACAAAGATCCAAAAAGTATTCTAAAGCAGTGTTTTTCAAACTTAGGGTCAGGATCCCGTACTGGGTGGCTGACCTTCAGGCACTGGGTCATGGCACCTCCTGCTGCCACTGCTCAAAGACTGGAATGTATTGGTCAAAGATCTAATTGTTGGGTCATTGGCATACATGATTTTTTTTTTCAACTGGATCCCAAGAAAAAGAGTTTAAAAACCACTGATCTAAGGCATATGCTTTGCATTCACTTACACATTGTCTTATATACACACACACAGACTACATGCTGCAGATCTATGAAAAGTGCTATATCATGTTGTTCCCTTGTTTGATGTGATGATCTATCACACACAGATGTAACAGACATCAAATTTTTACTGCTTTGTTCTCGTTACAAACATCATCATTTTGTGTCCTTACAGGTCTGGTCTTACCTTTTCATTTTGTTTTACTCTTTTTAGTCATCTGGATGGATGTTTGTCTGAGAACTGGTCCATCTCCCCTCCTAGCATCCTAGTATCACTTTTGAGGTCTGCATACAGTTACTCCTTAACTACATGAATTAGCACACTAGTTTTTAATTTCTTTGCTAATTTATTAACTTATACATTTTAACAAAAACAGGGGAGATTTTTTTCCCCCTGAATGTACAGTCTTGAGGAATTGCTCAAGATGGTTCAGTTTCATTCTTTTGGTCCTTAATGTGTTACAATTTTAACAAACAATTTTTATTTATTGCTCAGTGTTCCTTTGATTTAAAAAAAAAAATTAGCAAGACAGTTTGTTACTAACCAGTATTTACAACCATGAAACTTTGCAGATTAAAATCACAAAATCTTACGTTGCAATAGTTAGCTTACCTAATTTTTGTAACCCTTTCTTTGCTAAACAAAATCTGAGATTTTACAATGCTATTTCCTTTTAAACAGGTGTACATTATGCTTACATGTAACTCATGCTGAAATCTGATGAGAATGAAATGCTGTCCTTTTGAGCTCTTTGAGTTCCTCTTTAGTGTAAGTTTCTGGTGGCAGGTTTCATAATGTTCATTCCTTCTTGGGTAGAACTATCAGTTCCTACCCCTGGGAACTCAGACTTAGGTTTACAAGGTTCCAAAAAGTGTTAACAGGTTTCATGAGAGCACAGCATGTCCATCCAAGTAGAGCCCTGCATTGATACAACTACATGGATCCGTATCTGATCTGCAGACACGAGAAATGGTCCGCGGATATCCGTGTTGTATCCGTGGATGAGGATATCTGCATATTTGCAGGGCTCTAGCTCTGTGAAGATAAAAATATGTGGACCTGTATCCGATCTGCATCCACAAGAAGTAGTCCATGGATATCCATGTTGTATCTGTGGAGGCGGATATAATGTGGATATCTCTGGATATCCGCATATTTGCAGCGCAGTACATCCAAGACAGAGACTATTCTTTATGAATATGTTGTTTTACAAGCATAGCTAGTTAAACATATACAACTCATCAAACTGGTTTACAGTCTCCAGGTGGATTGTGCTGACTAGCCAAGGTTCCTTTCTGGAGTGGCCTTTTCCTCTGCACCTTCTGTTTGCACAGGACGAGGTCAGTTTTCAAAAGTCCTTTATTCCACAATTATTCTCATCAATATTTATATGCTCTCTTTTCACTAACACTTGTAGTAGCAATGACAGTAAGTTTCCCTATTCCAGGTGGATCACTGGAAAAAGGGGAGGGAGAGACAGCACAGTCTGACCACACCTTGTGTACTTCTTTCATTGACATTTTGATTATTTTTAAAAAGCAGCCACACCTTGTTACCATGACGCCCATCAAGTTTTTGTGGTTTAATTATTGTTCAACTGTCTGGAACACCTTGTGGTTAAGGTTCTTCAGCCAATTTTACTAAATTTTCAGACAATCCCAAAAGGTCATTTTCCAGATATCCCACAAGGCCACTAAAAGATCTCAAAAGGTCATGCTATGTGTCATGTATGGTTTTCCAATTTCTTATTCTCTGCTTGATTATTGGTGGAAGCTGGTAATGGCACTCAACAGAATAAAGGATCTAGTGTTAGCAGGTGACCTCCCTTCTCTTTACCTCTTCAGTTCTTACCTATAACATATCCTCTTTCTTTTGGCATCTCTCAACCCATGTCAAATATTGAACAAAAATCCTTTCACTTCTTCAGAACCGATGGCTCTGATCAAGAATATATGTTCTGCTATTTTATTTTCTGACAGACATTCTCTAGTAAGAATTAATTTGAGCATGTCTGAGGTCACGTATTGGAAGGTCCTCCAGTGGAAATGGAAGTCAGCAATAGTAATCCCTTTGGATTCTTACTGCAAGAAAATCTCCTCATGACATTTGCATAACTGCTTCTAATTAAGCATGAAAAAATAATGTATCAATGCATGAAAATCAGCAGCCAGCATTAGTTTATATTATATTATGTCACATTAAGGGCCAAGAGGATAACGAATGCATTTATGTCACCTTCATGTATATGCAATATTTTGTATCAAAACACAGTATATATTATTAAAATATAAAGATCTGCCTCTCCTATATTACCTGTTATAGCAAAATACAGTTTATCCCAGATCTAAAGCTAGAGATTTAAGATACTCAGTGTTTTTGTAGCCATGTGGCCCCAGGATATCAGAAAGACAAGATGGGTGAAGCAATATCTGTTACTGGATCAGCTTCAGGTGACTCGAAGAACTGTTCTGTCTAAGCACAAAAACCTCTCTCCCTCACCCAGAAAAGTCCGGCTAATAAAACCAATTGAACAACAGATCAAGGCTTCAAAGAGAAATGGCAGAATTGAAATCTATTTGAAAATTTGAGTCTGTCTCATCAGGACTAAATAAGGACTTTGGATTTTTTTGTTTTCATTTCAAGAGGGCATTTGACCTCATCTTCCTCTATCTCCTGTTTCTCAATACTTGAATCTTATCAACAGCTTTGATTTGCTGTTACAGTGTGACCTGATCCTCTGACTTACACTTCTCTGCATGCATTTTCCTCCCTCTGTAAGTTCCTCCATCTATAAAGAATCTGACAAAGTGGGATTTTCACCCATGAAAGCTCATGAAATAAATAAATTTGTTAGTCTTTAAGTGCCACGGGACTCCTTGTTTGTCTCACTAGAGGTATAAGATGACATTTTTATATTTAAGGGCTTAAATATGGATTAGGTAACTAAAGTTAAGCATCTAAATTAGCAGACATTTTCAGACATACTTACGATATGCAAATCAATTAATCTGAAGCTTTTGTATAATTGAAAAGTAAAATTAAAAACACAACCCATCTCACTCTAGAACTGCAAGTGTTGAAGTGCATACAAGATAAGGCAATAAGACCATCTCAGCTTTTGCAGAACTAGCTATAGCTGCAGCATGGGGAAAAAAAAAAAAAAAACAGACCACACAAGAAAAATCCCACTTTGTCAAATGCTTGAAGATGGGAATCTTCAAACCTTTGACAAAGTGAGATTTTTCTCCCATGGAAGCTCATGCAATAAATAAATTTGTTAGTCTTTATAACTGCCACAGGTCTTCCTGGCTGTGACAAACAAACAAAACAAACACAAACAAACAAAACAAACCAAGTCACATGGCACTTTAAGACTAACAGATTTATTTTTCACATGAGCTTTCATGGCAGAAAAATCCCACTTCATCAGATGCTTTGAAGATGGGTGAACTTACAGAATGGAATGAAAATAAATGTAAGGGTGTGTAAGACATAGGATCAGGTCGTACAGTAACAGCAAATCAGAGCAGTTGTTAGGTTCAAACCATGGTGCTCTGATTTGCTGTTACTGTATGACCTGATCCTATGTCTTACACCCCCTTGTATTTATTTTCATAACTAAAAGTTAGTTCAAAACTAAACAAAAAATGTGGTTAGCTTGAACTAACCACTTGTTTGAACTAGCATGACTTAATTGTGCTAGTTTGAACTAAAGTTTGAAATAAGTTCCAGCTAAGCAGTTAGTTTGAACTTGCCATGCAAACTTACTAGTTCAAACTAAGCAAAGCCTAGTATAGACAGGGAGAAAATTAGTTTGCATTCAGGCTCCTTATTCAAAGTAATTCACTAGTGTATACATAGCCCTTGTTTCTTTTGCTGGAAAGTGAAGATAGACAAATTCATACTGGTAATATGGTTCACTAAATGGAGCAGCCAATACAGGACTCAATAAAGAATTAAAGAGAAGTAATGTAATTAAGTCAAATCATCATAGGGCTATGAAAAATAGATCCTGCCAAACTATTATACGTTTGGTTGACAAAGGTAATACTGTTGACATTAGACATCTGTAAGGTATTTGAGTTGGTACCAAATGACATTTTGATTAAAAACTAGAGTGATTAATATTAATGTGGCACATATTAAATGTCTTTCCACTGGGATCCTGAAGAAATCTCATTTTCCTTATACTCTTTTACATTTCTGTGACTTTCATGAAAAAAAACAAACAAAAAAAATGGGGGCGGTGGGGGATATCTTTCATAACTTTGCAGATGATCCAAGTTGAGAGAGTGGCAAATAAAAAGAATTAGGGACTCTATCCTAAGATGCAGTGACACCATACAGACTTTGGTGATCATAGTGGATAACCAGTTTATCACAAAGTTGTCAGTACAAGATTGTGTCTAAATTTTGGCAAGTTTGGGAAGTTACAGAGCAGGAAAAGTGAAGGGAAAATCCTAGACTATTTTCATTGTATTCCCTTTAGTGACAAGAGGAAAACATTTAAAAAGAATACATATTAAACAAAAAGGGTATGTCCACACGTCTTTTATTTCAAAACAACACTGGTTATTTAGAAATAACCCCATTTGGACATGAGGTTTTGATACAACACCATTGTTTCAAAACATGTCCAAAAGGTGTTATTTCAAAATAACCATTTTGAAACAACAGCCATTTTGATAGCAGGCATTTCGTTAATTCGAATTAACATTTTCTTCATTCAAATTATGGACTTTATTTCAAAATAATGATGTATGTGTGGACATAGCCAAATTGTAAGTCAAAATGAAAAAAAATTAACATGGAAAACTTTCAATATCTTATGTTAAACCATCTGTTTCACACAAACTTCCATGAACATTACATGGAAATTTGAGATAATTTTTCTAATTTAAAAGCAAAGTACTATTTTAATTAAACTATATTTCACAAACTATTGCTACTACCACTCTTCAGTGTATTTCAAATTAGATTAACATCCTTTCATTTTAATATGGACAACTAACATCTAGCTATCTAATAGCTTTTCAAATATGGTGGTTTTTACTGTGCTGTTGCTATATGACCTGTATTTAATTGCGGACTACAGCAAGTAAGAAACCTTGGACTCATGCAAAGAAGAGGGGAGATATGAGTGAAACAAACCAGTAAGGTAAGGATAAGGAAATAAAAGTAAATTGACAAACCAAATTTAAGGACTTTGTCTTGGGTAAAAATTTCACGATTCAAAAAGGTATTACAGTGTAATTCAAAAGAAAGAATTTGGAACAGGGCTCAGGAGATCTTTGTCCTATACCCAACTCCACCACTGGCCTGCTGTGTTCCATTAGTCAAGTCACTTTGTGTCCCTGTGGCTCAGTTTCCCCATCTGTAAAACAGGATAGTTAAACTTACCTTTTATAGAGGAGAAACATAACAGTCCATATAGTGTGGTAGTGCAAAAAGTATATTATATTGTTCAAGCATGTCATCAGCTTTGTGACACAGAAAGACAGGTCATCTTGTGTGCCATCTATAACAACTTAATGAGAGGTAGTAACATAATGGACAGGGCCACTCCTAGTAGAGTTATCAAAGTCATGTTAAGTAGACTCAAATCTTTAACATTTGCGTGCACTGTTAGAGAATCAGGAGCAGATGCTAACTATATTTGTCTGTGTTTACATGTATCTTGTGAGAACTTAACAATGTGAGCTAATTATCTTGTAGATGCTAAAATCCTGTTCTTGTATCATAACCCTTCATTACTGCATTCTGTTCATTAGAGATCAGAAGGGGATATCATCATTTAGATGGGACTTGTGCTGTGATCATATTGTTGTCTTCATTTCCCTTTTTAAAAATCATAATTTCACATACTAAACCACCTGTGAACCCTCTTGATAATCTGAATGGCTGTTGCTAAGGGTATTATCTTCAGGATGACCCATTGTGAGAGAACCATATACTGTGGACTTTTTTTTTTTTTTTTTTTTTTTTTTTTTAATCAAAGCATGGTGATAAGAGTGACCCATCAGCTTAACAGCCTGTGTCAGCTATAAATACAAATTCATGAGACAGATCCATAGTTTTATACTGTCTAGGTGCTAACAGGAGGCTGTTGCAGTGGCAAGTCGGATCTCTTTGAATCCACTACTAAAGCCCTGATAAATTTATGAAAAGTCTATCAGACTTCACATCTAAGATATCTTGGGATTCTAATTTTTTTAGGATGATTCCAGAGACTTTTATAAATCAACCACCTCACCATAACCATGTTGGGAATAAGGTTTTTAGTAACTTTGCTGTCCAAATAGGAGCCAAAGGCTGGACTGCCTACAAAGGACTGTATTTTAGCTGCTAGGTAGCCAGTGTGGCATTACGGAATCTGTTTGATTACTGGCTTGGTGAATCTAATTATAGAAGAAACCACAAATTTGGAGGATTGTCTTTCTTATTCCTTGAAGTCTGCCCTGAGTTGGCATTCTCAGAATTGCCTATCCAGCGACCATGATCACAAGTTCTGTATATGTAAGAACTGATTTTACAATCGAACTAAGACATGCCCAATGTACCTGGATAACACAATAATTTGTTACATAGAAATCACTGTAATACTAAATAAGTTAACAAAAAAAAGATCGATAACTATAAAGCTAAATAACCATAGTAGAAAATATTGTCCTATTAATAAGATCCATGATCATTTAATCAGATAGTCTGACTTCATTTTCATCCCAGTGCCCCAAATTTTGAGTCCCTGTGTGTAAGTTCATAGATTCCTAGAAAGGAACAAATGAAAAAAAAATTCCCTTACTTGTGTCTTAACTCTTGCCATATAAGCATGAACACTGCGAAACACTTAACCATGTTCGTACAGTTAATGATGTGCTTAAGTGAATTGCTGAACTGGGACTGAAGGATAGACTACTACGACAGGGCCTAAAACAGCTAATTCTTTGTTACTCTACAGATGAACTGGTCAATTTCTACTTTTTTTAAATAATGTATAAATGAGATCATATAGAGCATGTGTGGCCAAACTGCGGCTCGGAAGCCACATGTGGCTCTTGAATGAATAATTGTGGCTCCTGGAAGAACATCAGCAAATCAGTTTAGGAAAGCAGCCCCAGTCTAGGAGTTCAGGAGGGGATCAAGATGGCAGGGAGAAGTGTGGCATGGTCAGGATTACAAAAAACAAAACAAAACAAAACAAAAAAACCACACACACACACACCTCACCATTAGCCTGTAGTCTTCCACATCAAGCAGCAGCTAAGTTTTTACTGTATAGGCCTAATTTTCATGGTAACTTTAAGTAATTATTAGAATCTGACATTAGTAGGAATGATATTTGTCCTCTTTAATTTTACCATAAAAAGTGTGCAATGAATTTTAAAATTCATAATTTTAGAGTAGGTAAAAGTATATGGTTATATGCCTGAATGTGGCTCACAAAGGTTTGATAATCAACTTGTATGGCTCTTGATTCCATAAGTTTGGTCACCCCTGATATACAGTCTTTATAGTGACTGTCGATTACTTTAAAAAGTGAATGTGCACACATTAGTATTATGTCTCCCTGGAAGTAAGATATACCATATTCCCAGGCGGTTAAAGATAGCTGGAACACCTCAGAACACCATTCTGGAGCCCACTATTTTTAGGGGCTCAGCGTTCTGGGGGCCCGAAAAATAGAATGTGGAGCAGGAACGCTGCATTCCAGAACCCACCATTGAAAAATAGCTGGCCCCGAAATGCGGAGTTCCAGGTCCACTTTCTATGTTTAGGGGGTCCAAATGCTGGGGCTCAAACCCTGCCCCAAACCCCTCCCCTTCCAGACCCTGCCCCAACCTGGGGCCTGCTGCCTTGGCTGCAGCCGTGGTGCCTGGGCCTACTGCTCCCATGTCCCCAGCTGTGTCACTGCCCAGTGAGTGTGGGGGCAGCTGACTCACACTGGGGGGCGGGAATTGGGGGCAGGGATAGGGTGCTGGCACTGGGGGGGTGGAAGGAGCTAGGGTCCAGGAGGGCCCACTGGAATGGGAGAGGGGGTGTTCTGGGGCCCCCTGAATTATACTTTAACCTCTGCATGTTCCCCAATGGTAATCACTGGAATTAGGGATAAAACTGACTTCTAATTACCTGCCTTTACCTATTCATCCTATGAATGTTTCTATTGTTATTTATTTGTGCTCAGCTATTTTGATACAAAAAAGGCATCTATCAATCATCAAGCAAACAAAACAGTGCTTCCCTTCACAATTACAGCATGGTCAGATGTATCTACATTGCAATTTTCTCCAGAGAGAAGTTGTCAGTTTTCACTTTAATTCCAAGACACCTATGAAAGATCACCTTAATTATAACACTCTTGGCATGACATTTATGCTGCCATTGAGCATGATTGATGCATATGCTGAGTTATCAATTCTAAAATATTAAACATTTTCAAAATGTATTTTTAATTAACTGCCAGCAGGGTAGCCATTATTAGTCTGTGTACATCATATACAACAAGTGTCCTGTGTCACCTTATAGACTAACAGACTTCTTTGGGTCTAAGCTTTTGTGGGCTCCAACCCACTTCATCAAATGCATTAGGTATATATACACATGCCAGGATGGAGGAGGGCAAGTGTTCGCAAAGTCAATTCAGAGGGCAGATAGGGCCCATTCACACCAACTGATCAAAAGGAGAGAATGTGTTGTTTTGTTTTGTTTTTTAAATTAACTGCTTACTCGTTATGCAACAGAAATATTCCTCCAAGTGACAACCATATAAATATATTCTAGACTTTGAGCCTCATTGATTTTTTTTTCTTGCCGATAAATGCCATGCTGGAATTCTGAAATGTAGTTTTTCCATTATCATTTGCTTATAAGAAACATGGGTATCAGGGTTGCTACCCTTGCCATGTACTTTTTTCTTCAGTTCCTGTCCATGAGCTAGTAGGTTTCTCCCTGAAATTTCACTAGCATAGACAGTAAGGGCTGCCCCCCTCCTCTCTTGCTAATTAGACACTTAACAAATAGTACTTTATCTTCCCTTATGCTTTGCTTTATTTCATCTTCGGCCATTCCATCCAGCATCCCACATACAACCCTTCTTGTTTCCATCAAATGCTCAGGTGGTTGGCCACCAACTTTCTATTTTGCTAAGAATATAATCCATAATATTTTCCCTACTTTTTTTTTTATTCTTTTACCTTTGATTAACAGATCTCTTCCTTGCAACTATCTAGACCTTATGTTATCAGTGCTTATGTTTTTTTTTAAATTCACTCTACCACCTTCAGAGAGTTTACCTCATTTATCATTGACTAGTGTTTTTATTAACATTACATTTAGATTTTTCTCTGTATTGTTTGCTGACTGACTGTTTCTTCTCTTATCTCTGGCATATCCACTCTTTTCTTCCTCCTAACCAGTGACTAGTCTTCCATTTCAGCTATATCAGTCATTTTCTAGACTATTTTCAGCATCCTCCACTGTATCTTCTATGTCACCTAAAAGTATAATTCTACCAAAACCACTCAAGCTAGCCATCCAGCTCCCCAGAAGATGGAGTGTGCTATCACATCAGCCAGACTGCACTTCCAGCCCCCCTTTGCTCTGCTTCCTGTTTTTACATTAACTAGCCTGTTCCTGCCAAGTTGGACTCTGATCAGTTAAGATGACTCTCCTTCCAAATGCATATCCCTAACAGGTGTTTCAGATGCACATTATCCCCTATAGGCCGTGTGTGGGGTCCACATCTCATCACAGTATAGAGAATAGTATAATGAAACTCCTGAATTACTCAACTGCATTTTAACTTTCATTCCATTTGAGTCAAATAAATGTCTAAGCCAAAATTCTAAATCCAATCTTCCAGGTGAAGGGTGCATTTTAAAGACTGAAACCAGACCCAGATATGAATTTTTAATAGACTTAAAGTACATGGTCTAATGCCTTCAAACTTTTTTCTGCTGAATATCTGAATACAACTTTTCCAGTTTAGATAACATTTCCTACCAGTAAGGAGAAGTAAACATTGTTTATAAATAAACATATTTATTAACATTTGTCTTTGTTAAATGTTTCTCTCCAACATGCTTACACCTTTCTCATCTGTTGAAGTAAAGCAAGGATGTTGTGTGTAACCACTCAGCCCAAAGTGACACTGACTGAGGCCTTGCCTACATTGCTTTTACTATGCCAGTACAGCTAACATGTCAAAACTTCCTCCCCCAGCCCCCTCTCTCACTGTTTGGGTGAAGTTATACCACAAAAAAGCACATCTAAATTTTTCTTGTGCAAGAAAGGAAATCAGCTATACCAGTGTGAGTTTTCTTATACCCACAAAATTCAATCCACAACAGAGGTTGTACTGCTATAACTACAGTGAAGAGGGGAGAGAGAGAGAGAGGGAAGCCCACCGTTAACCCACATAGCTATACCAGTATAGAAACAGAGTAGAACAAACCATGGTTTTCCTGAACAACTCCCCTTGCTTACTTCAAGAAGAGACTTTGAAAACTTTGGTTGTGTAGATATATCTTTCATGGAGCCCCTTGTAAGTCTACATGGTGAGCATTTTTTCTTGCCTGGATTATACTTCTGGGCATAGAAAACCCTATCATTGAGTTGTGATTAAGGAGGGAGGACCGAGGGCTAAAACTTTAAAGAAGTTAAAGTGAAGTTGTAATGAAACTTCAACCATAGTTATGTTATGTGTAAAATGGATACTCAATTATAAATGTGTTCCACTAAATTAGCATGCTTATCATTAACCCATAGTAATACATTTTTTTCCTCCCTTTGCTATTTTCCCTAGCTTGATAATGCCATGTCAAAACATTTTACTAGACTATAAAGAAAACATTTACAGAATTTTGAGAGTCAACAATCAATGATATTATTGTAATTATACTAGAAGAGATGTGCAACATTAAAAATAAATTCTAATTTAAATTGTGTATTTGAGAGGACTGATTGTGCAACTGCACAAAGCTGTCTAAGGAGAACAGTGTAACCAATTCATTTCATAGGACAATTCATTTGTCTTGTACTTCAATACCCTATTTAACATGTAAGGGTACAGCTGGAACTCAAATGCAATGCTTCTTAAAAAATACATTCTATTTTTTTTTTTAATAGAACACAAATCAGTCAAAGGCTATCAAATGAATTGTGACTATTTATATGCAGCCTAATTTTCAGAAGTTGTTCATTAAGTTTGTGTGTTCCAAATTTAACATGGACAGCTTGAATATTTTTTTCCTACTGTTTCAGCATGTAGGAGCCCTAATTTTGGAATAGAACACCTTCTATAGTAGTTGTTGCACAAATAGACTCATAGACTCTAAGGTCAGAAGGGACCAATATGATCATCTAGTCTGACCTCCGGCACAGTGCAGGCCGCAAAACCTCACCCACCCACTCCTACAATGAACCTCAAACCCATAACTGAGCTATTAAAGTCCTCAAATCATGATTTAAAGACTTTAATACAGAGAATTAACTAGCAAGTGAGCCATGCCCAATGCTACAGAGGAAGGCAAAACCCCCCCAGCACCCAAGCTAATCTGCCCTGGGGGAAAATTCCTTCCCGACCCCAAATATGGCAATCAGTTAAACCCAGGGCATGAGGGCAAGTCCACAACAGCCAGTCAAGAAGAACTTCTCTGTAATAACTCAGAACCCACTTGATGCCCCTTCCCATGTCAGTATCATACCCATCACCAGTAGTAAAAGACCTACAATGGCCAAGCTATACTGTCCATCATATCATTCCCTCCATAAACTTAACAAGCTTGGTTTTGAAGGCACCTAATGTTTTTGCCCCTACCACTTTTCACTGATCCCTGCTCCAAACACCTTATAATTTCAGACTTCAAAGTGATGTGCTGGTAAAAGAGATTATTTCTTCTGAGTATTCTGCTTCCCTGTTTAATTGTGGACATCACCTGAGTAAGTGCTTAGAGTTAAATCAAAGGAGGCTCTAAAGAGCTTGTTGAAGGGCCAAGCACAGAAGGTTGAACAATGACCCAGATAACTGAGCCTCACATATACATGTACAAGGGAGTTCAACCAATCAGTTGCAGAAGACGACAATATTTACCTGGCTCTATCCAGGCTGATATTTTATTTTTCGCCAAGGTTATGCCCAGAATCAAAACAAAAACCTTAAAAATGTAAAGCTAAAGAACCTAAGTGGTTAAAAGGTTCCCTTTACAGAAATGGGGCTGAGGGAAAGTTTACAGAAAGTCTTGTCAAGGTGTGTCAGTGAAAAGGCTAACAATCTGGCTGAGATATGGTGATAAAGAGAGAAGGCTGCAAGCAATGTGAGTTGAGTTGGGAATATCTGAATAGGAAATATGCAAGACACAGGAAAAGGTTAAGCTTACCTTAGGAACAAGTGTGTAGGACTTTTTATTTTAAATCCACCTCTCAAAGTGTTACATAACTTTGGGGCAATTCTTTTTTTTTCTTTGGGGGGTGGGGGGGAGATGATGTTTTGGACTAACCTTAATAAACACCAGTTGCTGGTTTCCCAAATGAAACCCTTCCATTTGGATTTGCTGAATTAATCACAGCAGTACTCAAACAACTGTAAACCAGATCCTAGGTCTCAGAGTGGATGAACTGAGGAGTTCCACCCGAGGAGAGGTGAAGGCTTGAGAGATTACATATGCAGGGACTGCATTCAGGGACACACTTCTGTCTCTTCAGTGGGGTCTCTCTAACCTGGTAAAAGTGAGATCACTTTGGAAAAATCAAGTTACAAGGCATCTTAGATATGATATCTGAAAATTGAGGTTCACAAAATTATAAAATATTTTTGAAAATTATGACCAAATAGGGCATTATCTGTAAAATGTAATTCACATGACTATGTATACTGTTGTTATATGTATCATATTATTCTAAAGAAAAGCAAGGCAGGTCCTGAGATCTCTGCACAGTGCTTGATGTAGAATTAAGGTAGTGGCTATAAATCCCCATTCCAATTTCCCAATCCTGGAGATAGCTAAAATAATCTGTGGTGTAATTTAGAATAATCTCAGAGATGCAGGATCACATTCGTAGTTTCTGTGCATTTAAACTTCCTTTATGATAGTTTTTCCTTGCTTTTGTTAATATTTATTTTCAAATTTAATTCTGCAGTGAGAAAGATCAAGAGACAAGACTATATGCAATGCCATGTTTTTTTCTTCCTCCTAATTACATATTTCCAGAATACAGGTATTTATAGGGATTCCACATAACTTGCTTGAATGTTCTTTTTGGCTAGCATAAAGCCAGCAATTATCATTGGTACTCATGCCAGTCTTCAACTCATTCTCAATCTTCAGTCCATTGCCAGAATTTTCTGAATGCTCTTCTGCAAAATTCATTTTATTTTCAGATCAAGGGTGATTTATAGGTTTACTGTTTCTGTTTCATTCTATGAGTTAGGGCCAACCTGTACTGAGAAGGACATTCTCAGCTGCAATATAGAAATACACTAACAGAGGATAGGAGGAACTGTCACCAAATCCATTGGCTTTGCAAAGAGCATCTGTGCATCAACTCCAGAGCTGATCCTTTAATCTATGTGATTTATGTCAGGTGGAGCCCATGACTGTCTCTTGGACAGACAGTGGGATGGATGCTTAAAACTAAGGGTCCTGCTAGTAGCACTTGCTGTCCATTCTGTACTCCCCATCTACCTCTATGCCAAAAGGAAACATGGAACACATGCCCAAGCAGGGAGGATGGCAGTTTTTCTGCTTTCATGGCCTTCCAGATGCTTGGGAGTGTGCAGGAGCATTTGGCAATTATTTTCTACCTGATCAAGTCTTTGCTCCATTAATTTATGTGTGTATTTCATGTTTAGCTGATGAGGGAAGATATTTATAGATAATTCAAGCTGAGCATTTCATCTTAGCTAATAATTTTCAAAAAGGTCATATTTCAGGTTTCTTCCCAATATTAACCCATTCCAAGGATCCAATATCCTGAATGGGTTTTTAATGTAAACCAGGGAGAAAAGAAAGCATCTGTTTAAGGCTATTTCCCAGAAAATGGCTTACAAGGACAAATCAGCTGTTTCATGGCAACATACATCTGCAGAATCTGCAAGGTTAACAAAGTTCATCATCATCTTCTTAGTCATTACTGATGCTTCATCTATTACAAATCCAATTATTTTTGTTAATAAAGCATCATCTGCTGCTCTTTGTATGCAGGAGACTGAAAGATGAATTGTGTATGGTTTCTTGATTACTTCCAGAGGACATGTGGATGCCTTGTTGACATTTTTAATTGGGGGTTCTGAGTGGCAATAAAAACATATGAAATCTGATTTATCAAAAAATAGCTTTGTCTTCCAGCTGCCAAAAAAGCAAGTTCTATGTGCAAAAATTTAACTGCTACTCATTTAGGGCCAATTCCTGACCCAGTATCACAGAGGAGTAAAGGTGTATTAGCTCTGCCATCTTCTCATACATACACAACCTCACTTTACATCTATTCAGCATGATGGGCAGACTGGGAGGGAATGGAATTACATTACACACCCACATTTAAACAGGCATGTGGATTATCCCCTTTAGGACAGTCTCTTGTCCTATCAATGCTTCATTAATGCTTATCCCCTTTTTTCTATACACAGGGGGTATGAAGTCTACTGCAGGCTCTGAACCGCAGCAGATTGAACCTAGACTGGGTCCTCCACTCAGAAAAGACACTATTTGCTTCTTGTGGGAGGATAACAAGAAGTTTTTTTGTCGTCCCCCCACCTTTGCCTCTCACTGATGTGGTAAATCATTACACACAAAAAACTCATCCATTCTCAGCTACATATCATAGTTGTCTGCTTTTCTTATGCTATCCCACACAATTATTTTTCCAGATGTTTTTTCTCCCCTAACTTGAACAACAGGAAAGTCATAATGCTGCCTGCTACCTATAGTGTGTCAGAGGAGTGTCCTGTAAGGGTGTCAGTTAAGCACCTGCATCAAGACAGCACAGAATTATTGAAGAGTCTATATAGGCTGCTCAGGATGTAAGTTTTGAAAGCAGAGCACAGCCAGGCCTTACAAAGCCAATATCGCCAGTCATTACCTTATTAGTTCTCACCTTATATAGTTAATTCCAGCTCCAGCCATTCTAACAGTTTAGAAAAGGTGAAAAAAATGAGCGGGGGAAAAAAAAAAAAACACTGCCAATGAAGCTACATCTTGTTTCTGAAAATAGCTTTTCAGCCCATTCTGTGTCTCGCACAAGAGCTTGCCAAAGTACTTTGTTCCCTTTTCCTTCTCATCCTTTTCACAGAACTATATGCTTGGGTCAGAGTTCATACTGCCTATCTTCTCTCATAATAATTTGAAAATCATTGATTGTCAGTGAAATTTATCATTGGTGATGAGCAACACATTCTAGACAAATGTGCTTGCATACATGGGTTTCACATGTTGCCCATATGCAAACATCTCAAGGACCTCCATTTTAATTAACTCTGGACACATCAGGAACATCAAAATAGTTCATGGTATTTTATTTCTTGTTTAACTGGCATATGAACTCCAGCATCATATAAACTTAAGTCACAACTTCAAATGTTTTCTGACTATAAGTGAAGTTTGAATTTTGCTGTTTTGACAACATAAAATACAGAATATTTTACATTCTTTAGGTATGTAGGTAGCTAAAGAGAATGTGTGCATGAAGAGAAGCTGTAAATGTTTCAGTTATTTTCATTGTATCTTCATATGGCAGTATTTTCTTCATTTCCCTGAAGGACTGCATATACACACACACATACTATTCACAATCCCTTAGAGAACTTGAGGAACTACTTCATAGGAAAAGAGAATGAAATGATTGAAACAATTAGGACCTGACTACATAGTATGGCAATCAATATTAAAGGAGTGGTTTTTTTCTACAGTACAGAAATACATTGCATACTAAATGGACAGATTGAAATGAAGTGATGTGAATGGACACTAAGGAGTTTTTAGTTCATGCCAGCAGTGTTTACACAGGCCAGTAAGTGTGCAACATATTGGCATGCTTTACAGATCACATCTCTGTACTACACATTGTCATGCCTTGTAGACAAGTCCTTAATTTAGAAAGAACTTATATAAAAGACAAAAATGTATGCAAAATAATGAATATTATAGTGAAACTGAATCAGGACCTCCTTTCTCCTATAAAGGAACAGTCAATGAAATTGAAAAGCTTCAACTTTAAAACAGATAAAAAGAAATACTTTCTTCCCGTAACATAACACAAGTAGCCTATGGATTAACTGACACAAGCTACCACTAAGGCCAATAATTTGGCAGCGGTCAAAATATACATTTATATATAGACAGCAAGAACAATTAAAACAGGAGAAGAGATTGCATTTTAATCTACAACACTCAGATAAAATAAATGGATAAACTGTCATTTTCAAACCAGCTTAAGAGAACAAATTATTGAAAACAAATTATACTAAGGACACAAAGTAAAAAAGGAACAAAGAATACACAGCATATCAGGGTTTATGCCTCATATTAGAAAATCTAGCACAAGTGGTAAAATGGAGTATAATAAGAGCTGAGTCTTTCATAAATATTGAAGCAGATAACACTACATCATTTAGAATGTAACAGTTACAAGGTGAAATCCTGGCCCTACTCAAATCAATGGGAGTTTGTCACTGAATTGAACAGAGTCAAAATTTCATCCTTAATATTTTGAGTCTAAATTATGAAAACTAAACATGTTTAAGGAGTTAGTGATAAGGACAGTCCTCCCTGTTTCAAGAGACATTAATAAGATATAGGAGTTTTATTAGTATAAATATTTTCTTCTTGACATGCAGCCTGAGATGTGATTCAATTCATAAGAGGATGAACAGCTGATTAGATTTCTTATGCAGAAGTTGTTTTACTCTTTATTTTAGAATTGAAAATATGCCTGTTATTTTCTTAATCTGGTAAATGGTACAGAGCCAATATTGTACACCAATATTGAGAGGGCATTCCAAATATATAAGCCAGGTGTTTTGGTGAAAGTATTCAAGTTTCTCAAAATTTGAATTTCTACTTATTTCTTTAAGCTTTCTACTTTCTGGTAGGTGGCTACCCTTTATACAAGCTTTACTTTCTTTTTTCTGTGGAAAGAACTCAGTCAGTGACTCAGCACATTGACAAGGGAGGGCTGCCCCAGCCCAGGCACCCCATGAAGAGCAGCTATGGGCTGTTGACAGGGCTAGTAACTATGCTTTCTTTTCCTCTGGGCCCCCCTTTACCTTTTCTTGGCTCTGGTCTGATTCTTCTGCTTGACCACAACACTCCCTTCACATTACTGTCAGATCTCCTTACTCTCCAGTCACCTCTGAGTGTATTATCAGGGCCTCAGCAGGGCCTTAATTGGACACAGGTGCTTCTAATTTACCTGAAGTAACTCCTGCTCAGTCTTCAGGAACCAGTTGTGCATCATTCTGCAGCTTATAGAATCATAGGGTGGAAGGGACCTCATGAGTTCATCTAGTCCAACCCCCTGCTAAAAGCAGGGTCACTCCCACTAAATCATCCCAGCCAGGGTATTGTCTAACTGGCCCTTAAATATCTCCAAAGATGGAGATTCCACCACCTATCTAAGCAATCCATTCCAATGCTTCACCATTCTCCTAGTGAGAAAGTTTCTCTTATATCCAACTTTGACCACTCCAGCTGCAAATTGAAAACATTGCTCTTTGCTTTGTCCTCAGTTTTTGCTAAGAACAGCCTAGCTCCCTTGTCTCTGGAGCACCCCTTCAAGTGGTTGAAAGTGGCTATCAAATTCCCCCTCAGTCTTCTCTTCTGCAGGCTAAATAAGCCTAGTTCCTTCAGTCTCTCCTCATAATCCATATTCTTCAGCCCTTAATCATTTTTGTTGCCATCAGCTGGACTCTAATTTGTCCACATCTTTTTTGCAGTGGGGAGCCCAAAACTGGACTCAGTATTCCAGATGTGGCCCCAACAGTGATGAATAGCAGCGAACAATCACATCCCTTGATCTCTTGGCAATGCTCTTACTGATACAGCCCAATATGCCATTAGCTTTTCTGGTACAAGAGCACACTTGACTCATATCCAGCTTTTTATCTACCAGGACCCCAAGGTCTTTTTCTATAGCATTGCTGCTTAGCCAATCAGTCCCCAGCCTGTAGCAATGAATGGGGTTTTTCTGTCTTAAGTGAAAAACGTTGCACTTGTCCTTGTTTAACCTCATGAGATTTCTATTGGCCCACTTCTCCAATTTGTCTAAGTGTCCCTGAATCCTGTCCTGCTCTCTAGCATGTCTACCATTCCTCCCAGCTTGGTGTCATACATGACCTTACTGAGCATGCAGTCTATCCCATCAAGCTTGTTAATACAGATGTTGAACAAAACAAGTCCCACAACCAACCCCTGAGGCACTCCAGTCATTACTGGTTGCCAACTAGATATTGAGCCATTGAGCCCATTCATCTAGATAGTTTTCTACCCTCTTTACAGTCTACTCGTCCAACCCATGCTTCCTTAACTTGCAACAAAAATGCTGTGGGAAACTATCAGAAACCTTGCTAAAGCTGAGGTGTATTATGTCAACAGCTATTTCTGCATCCACAAATCCAATCATAGAAGGCAGTCAGGTTGGTCAGGCATGATTTGCCCTTGGTGAATCCATGCTGCCTGCTCTTGATCACTATTTTCCTCCAAGTGTTTCAGGATGAATTCCTTGAGGACCTGTTCCATGATTTTTCCAGGGATTGAGGTGAGGCTGACTGATCTGTAGTTCCCTGGATCCTCCTTTTCTCCTTTCTTAAAGATAGATACTGCGTTGGCCTTCTACCAGTCCTCCAAGACCTCCCCCATTCACTATGAGTTTTCAAAGATAATGGCCACTGGCTCCGCAATCTCATTGGCCAGCTCCCTCAGAGGCAATTCATCTGGCCCCATAGACTTGTGCACATCCAACTTCTTTGAGTAGTCCCTAACATGACCTTCCATCACCGGGGCCTCTCTCCTCTCCATTCTGCATTAGCCAGTGTAGTAGCCTGGGAACAGAGCCTACCTGTTAAGACTGAAGTAAAAAAAACATTGAGTACTTCAGCGTTTTCCACATCATTCACCATGAGGATACCTGCCCCAATCAGTAAGAGACTTACACCATCCTGTATCATCCTCTTGGTGCCAATATACTTGTAGGACTCCTTCCTGTTATCCTTCACATCTCTTGCTAGTTTCAACTCCCATTGTCCTTTGGCCTCCCTGATTTTTATCCCTGCAGGCCCAAGCAATATCTTGATATGCATTCCAAGTCATCTGTCCAAACTTCCACTTCCTATAAGCTTCTCTTTCATATTTCACCTCAGTGCAGAGTTCCCTGCTAAGCCATGCTAGGCACCTTCAGCATTTGCTGTTTTCTGCACTTTGGTATGCTATTTTCCTCTGTTCTTTGCAGGGTTTCTTTAAAATACAGCAAGCTGTCTTGTATGCCTTTTCCCTTCAGATCAGCCTCCCAGGGAATCCTGCCTATCATTCCTGAAGGAGCTAAAATCTACTTTTCTGAAGTCCAGGTTTTGCATTTTGCTTCTTTTTCTCCTTTTGACCAGGATTCTGCACACTACCATTTCATGGTCACTGCTGCCGAGGTTGCCATTCACTTTTACTTCCTCCATCAATTTTTCTGTTTGTGAGAAGCAGGTCTAGAGGTGAGAGGCCCCTGGTTGGTTCCTCCAGCATTTGTACCAGGAAGTTGTCCTCACCACTCTCCAAAAACTTCCTGAACTGCCTGTGCACTGCTATATTGCCCTCCCAGCAGATGTCAGGATAGTTGAAATCCCACATGAGAACCAGGGCCTGTGATCTGGAAATGTCTGCTAGTTGTCCATAAAATGCCTCATACACCTCCTCTTTCTGGTCTGTAGCAAACTCCCACCACAACATCCCCTTGTTGCACTCCGCTCAAAACTTAACCCAGACTGTCAACCAGCTTGTTTCCACTTTCATAATGGAGCTCTGAGCCGTCATACCGCTACTCCTCCACCTCTTCTTCCCTACCTGTCATTCCAAAAGAATTTATACCAATTCATGGCATCGCTCCAGTCATGCAAGTTATCCCACCATGTCTGTTATTCCAATTACATCCTAGTTCCCTGTCTGTCCCAGTACTACCAATTCTTCCTGCCTGTTTCCCAGGCTCCTTGCATTTCTTTACTGGCACCTAAAATTGCCAATTGCCTCTGTTGATTATCTCCCCTGTTGCATCTTCCTTTTTTCATTTTTTTCCCAGTGTCCTCCTTCCTCACCCACATCATTTCTTAGGGCTTCATTACAACACTTAAGACAATTATTTGATTCCCCTGCAGCCCAGTTCCAATTACTCTCTCTATTATCCCTGGTGTTACAAACCCCACACCCCCCAAGTTCCATCCCTTCTCCCAGGTCTCCCTCATTGTGGACTTCTGTGGGCTTTGTTCACTTTCCCCCTTGAAGCCCAGTTTAAAGCCCTCCTCACTAGGTTAGCTAGTTATCATCTGTATAAGCTCTTCTCCTTCCTTGACAGGTGGAGTCCTTCTCCACCAAGCAGTCCTTCTTGCTGGAATAGCACTCTATGGTCAAGGAAGCCAAAGGTCTCCTGACAGCACCATCTTCACAGCCAGGCATTCACCTCCAGCATGCATCTGTCTCTGCTCAGGCCCCTACCCTTGACTGGAAGGATTGAGGAGATTACCACGTGTGCACCAAACTCCTTCACCCACACTCTCTGAGCCCTGTGGTCACTTCTGATCTGCCAAAGATCACCTCTCACAGTATCATTAGTTCCCACTTGTATGAGTAGCATGGGGTAGTAGTCAGAACGGTCAATGATTCTCAAAAATGCACCCGTAACATCTCAAATACAGGCCCCTACCAGGCAGCATACCTCCCAAGAGGCCTTGTCAGGATGACAGATCAGTGTTTCCATCCCCTCAGAAACAAGTCCCCAACTACCACAACCCTATGTTTCCTGCTGAGCATAGTGGATGTGATCCTTCCAGCCTTGGGGGTGCATGTGTTCTCTTCCACCTCATCCCTAGTCTCTAGTGCTGACTAACAGTTCTCCACCGCACCAGAGGGTGGCCATAAGTAACCAGGTGCTAGTGTCCTCCCTGTGCCAGAGCCATGTCCTTCTTCAGTGGTGTGGCAGCAGTCCTCTGTACCTAGATTGATTCCTCAGCCTTGGATGTCTCTTCAGGGACACTATCACAGAATTTCTCCAGGGCATGGATACTCCTGAGCCTAGACACCTCCTCCTGTAACTGTCCCACCTGCCTCCAGAGAGATTCCAATGGAGGACACCTGTCACATAGAATGATCTCCTCAGCCTGAGTCTCTGAGTGGGAAATGCGGGCCACAGTCCCTGCAAGTCCACACCAGGATCTGGGTACAGATATCAATGGTCAGAACGTCTGGGTACAGGCACAGGAGGAGGAAACAGAAGGGATGATGGCACAAAAAGTGCAGCTCCTCTTCACCATAGCAGCCTCATCAACTCCTTCCCAAACTCCCCTGTTTGTAGTCCCCTGGTCACTCAGCCACTTGCTCTTAAAGCCTTCTCTGCCTAGGTGAGCCCTTGCCCCTCATTAAGCACTCAGAGGAAGGGTGATCACAAAGCTGATTGAGGCTGATCAAATGTGATCAGGGAACAATGGTACAGACAGCCCGCAGATATGCAAGCAATCACAATCCCAAGTCACACAGTAACCGAAATCACCTTTAGGAAAGGCACAAACACATAGTTAGCAATTCCCTCACCCAAAGGTTTGCTCTCTCCCTTGATTTTTCAGTAAGAGGATCTCCTTCACCTCCTTCCCAGGACTTCACGTACTCCTTCCCTCTCAAACTCCCTGTTTTCAGTCCTATTTTCTCCCTTTTAAGACCCCCCCCCCACTGTCTCACACTAAGAAACTGATAATTCCATAGATGTACCAAACTAGAAAAAAAAATGCTTTGAGCACAGTTGGGTAGGTAAAATATTCATCTATTTGAACTCAACCTATGTGTCACTAGTATTATAGGTTAATTAGACTGGACTTCTAATACGAATCAAACTGTTACAAGGACAACATTTTTATACTTCAAATGAATGAGCTCCCATGTTTCAGAATCCATAATGTGAGTTACCTGATTTCTCTGACACATCTCCTTAATTTGTTTTTTGACAAATATCAGTTCCATATCTGTTAAAAAACAAATCAAAAAAGTATCTCAAATTAGTGAAGTAACAAGTTTTGTGAAATGTTGTGTTTACAGAGAACTTCTCACATTATACAGTGAATAATTTAAAAGCTGACTTTTAAGCATTCGTGAATTTCCTCCAGAGGTTTCAAGCTAAAAATCTATAAAGTTTGTTTTCTCTCTGAAACTTTGTGCGGGCCTCTTGATATACAAAGCCAATACAATAAATTTGAAGGTGCTTATGCCTCATTTCAAACTCAGACACAGCAGGTCTATTCAGACCAGCATCCTGGCTTTTCTTATATTGTCCAAGAATGAGAACATGATGAATACAGATAGGATTTTACTACACCAGAATCTCCCCAGTTTGCCTCGCAACTGTAACCAATCAATTATTGGGCCTGATCCTATGCTTATTGAAGTCAATGGCAAAGCACCCATTAATTTTAATGGTGCAGAATCAGGGCCATTTCTTGTCTTTACTTTACTGAGCTGTTTACAAGATATTGATATAGATCCTGATCAAGCAAAGCTTTTAATCACAAGGTTAAATTTAAGCATGTTTCCTAGTCACAGTGGTTTGAATGGGTAAGCCTCAGTCCTGAAGACGTCTATATCCAGAACTTATATGCACTTCAATGAGACATATCTATTTGGACTGACTGTGATCAGTCCAAAAGACCAGAAGCTGAGCCACAAAGAGAGGAAAATGTGACCACATCTATTAGCCTGGATCTTCCTCCACCAATAGTTCTCATTTGTTTTTCTTTCCCACCTGCTTTTTTTCTCTTTCCTAGAATACTCTTTTTGTATTCTATTTAAGAGAGTGTGGCTTAGCCAACCAAAGCTTCAGTGAGGAAAGAAATAGCTAAAAGAATGCACTGAACAGTCCAAACTGGTATAAGCATGTGAGCTTTTGAAGTGACTAGCAAGGCTATGTGCCATATCGTCTTTTCAGCCACAAGCTTTAAAATTTACAGTGATACTTAGCATACCAGAGAAAAATTGCACTCTCTCTCATTTGTGTTTGTCTTGTTTTACCTTTTAGGAAATGGAATCAAACCTTAATACAAGAAATAACAGCTCTTTCCCATTTTAACTAACTCATCTCCCCTTGCCCAAAAGAAGACAACTACCACCATTCTTAGTACCAAGAAAAAACAGTTGAATGGGGTTTTCTACTATAAATCCTCTCCAACTAGAGAGAAAGAAAAGGGATATTGTTAAAAGAAAGCTTCTTTTAATGCTTCACATTTCAAAGGTTCAATTTCTTTCTTTTTTTATATCTTTAATAAACAATTAAAAAGGACTTTACTAGTGTTTTCTCCCTGGTACTAAAGGAGGCTGAGATTTCTGCATACCAGTGCCAGAACCTTGTTTAAAACTTTTAATGCTGAAGTGTAATCATGTCATATTAAAACCTTTGAGCCAATTCATTCCATCAAAATTAGAGTAACTCTTAATGTTTAGAATGACATTTTTAGTTATAGAATGATTCCCCTATGTGACTTCAGTCTTTGCTTCTGCATCCTCCAAAAGATACCCAAATCTATACTGCAGCTTTAAAATGTATCTGATTCCAACCACTTCCACTATGTGGAGTTACCAGAATTGTATGTTATATCCCCTATGTTCCTGTGCAGCCGGAACTGGAATTGTTTGTTTATATTGCAAGACTCAAAATACATAAATAGCTTTTGGTCAATGAATAGTAATGAAGCAGTGTGTCACCAGCAGACACCTTTAGTACATTTTTGCTTTGTCTCTGTAGAATGTTCACTATTTAGAAATGCACAATGAATAATCTAGCCCTTTTTAAAATGATGACCAATTTACAGATAGCACTGAATATTAATAATCATTTAAAAGAATAATTATCATAGAATGAAAGTTACCATGATAAAAAAAAGGGTCTTTTTATAAACTTCAGGTAACTAATATAGAAAACCTGGTTTGGATGATAAGTTGTACATAAGGCTTTCAGAACAAATGGCCTTATTCTAAAATATTAAGCTTTTGGACACTGAATTCTGGGGAAACAGCCACCCCTAACTGTAATTAAGTTTCAGAGGGTTCTCTAAAGTTCAGCATAGATTTAAGATGAAGAATTTAAAGCCTGCTTGGCTATACATAAAGTATGTTCTTTAATGTTTTAACCAACCATGTATTTCTTCTTGTCAGCAGAAAAAAAAAAAAAGATTGTTCAAAGACAGTGAAATATGACTGATAAGTTCAAATTAGTTTTCATCTGAGTTATGCTGTTTCATCACCACAAGTCAAAGCAATTATTGTATTTTTGTATTTCTCTTTTATTTGAGGTTATCTGACACAGATTAAACAGTTTCAATTAGAAATCTTGTTTTGGAATTCAGTGTCTAGAGTTATGTTTCCTGGCAATAGTTGAAGTTTTCCTCTTTTGATTTTCAAGGCTTATCTTCTTTTAAACCCTCTATATTAATTCATTTGAAAATTCATAAAGATACATACTAGAAACTCAACTCTACCTGCTCAAGTATACATACAAAAACTTTGAAGATAAGGAAAAAGCAGCAGTTTTAAAGGGAGAAGAAAGGCAACTGGAGTGAAATAAAGGACACAGATTTAAAACCATTCTCTGTAAAGGAAAATCAACAGAATATTCCATGTGCTATAGCACCTTTATATATAAGCTGTTAATTCATTGCCTTCCTTGGGACTACTTGAGCAAGTACTCACCAGGATGTGTAAGGGCTCCAGAATTAAGCCCTCAGTGAATAATTCTAAATGAGTAATTCCGTCACAGAAAGCAGGACTGATTCACAAACAAAAAAAATGTTAGGTTCAGAATAAGAAGTGGGGCTTATTTTGTTTGCCCTTAAACCCATTTTAAGTTTGTGCAACTGCATTGGCTTTAGTGGATTACTCCTGGCATCGGGGATGCCCACCTGTGCAAGTATGGTGCATCATGGGAAATATGGGCCACTGAGAGAGCAGAGCTTGTGGGGGAAATGAAGAACCCAAAGTTACAACATATTTTGATGTTTCTGAAGTGATTTAACTTTAAGACATTTTCATTTTATGAAATGCTGCATTAACTTAAATTTTTTGATAACATGAATTTTCATCTTGATTTGGGATAGAAAATGAAGTTCAAATTTTGGAATTGGAGAATTGGTTGTTTATTTCAACTGGTAGAGGCCCATCCTCTTATATCCTGGATTCAGTTTTCCAAGATAATCCATGCAGGGGGTAATGTTATGTTTGGCTAAGCTTTCTGTAGCCAATAAACTGCAATCTGCTCCAAGAGTCAAGAATAAAAAAGAAGAATTCAGAGTCCCAGCATTCCACTGTTGCCTTAAATACCTGTACAGTCCATCGTCATTGTGACTGTTGTGTGTTCAGTATGAGCTGGCCCACATAGAAGATAGTAGCAGGTTACCCACCACACTGGTTTCTCCTATAGATGAGTGCAAAAATTATGTGCTATGGATCTGGGAGCAAATGTTCCATGTGGGAATGAAAGGAAAAGATGACATAAAAGTTAGTGTAAGTACACTGTTCTGATTATTGCAATGATTTTATATTGTTATAGAAGCAAATCTATTGGTTCTATTAATTTTTTGTACTGCTGTATTTTAGTTAATGGGAATTTTCCCTTTAAAAACATAAATGGAGCATTTGTGGGACATTTTTGCCTATGAATCCGGAGTGTGGAATACACGACATATGTAAAAGGTCAGACCTTCATTTGCTACAGTGATCTTTTCAAAGAGCAAGCCTCATTATCAGAGGTGCAACATCCAGCTTCTGGAGACAGGAGGCCTCAGGTCAGTGCAAATGAGTTAGGGTGTGTTCTTACCAGTTTGAGACCTGCTCAGATCAGCAGGGATTGAGAATTGGTCCTATCCATTGGAAGCTTGATGGCCCCTATGTTATGTGAATCTGGGAATTCCACTTCCAGTTCCCATATCACAAGCTCATCACTGCTCTTTGAATTACATTGTAAACACTCAGGACAGGGGCTATTTATTACTGTTTGCACTGTGCTTAGGACCATGGGATTCCACTCTCATTTGAGTTCTTTAATGAGAGCTCCTCCTATACTGGAGCAAAATCACCTTACTCACTGTAAATGGTAGGTGTGGAAGCAAAAACATGCTACTCACCACACACATTGAGATACACAGAAAGTTAAAAAATAAGAAAGACAACAAAAATAAAAAGGCTCATGTTTTATCTTGGTGTGCAGGGGGAGAAGAGGAGGGCTTAGAATCATGATTTTGTTTTTACTTTTTAGGCCGTTGGTAGTATGATGTACATTGGAGTAGGTAAGAGGAGAATCAGGCCTATGATTTACAAAGAATTCAAAACAGCTGTAGAGATAGCAACCTGATCTTGCATTTGCCCAGCACTTAAAATTTCAAGGCAATGGGAGTTTTGGGGACTTAGGAATGCACGATTGGGCCTAAAGTGGTTATTTGTTTAAATCAGGAAAAGAAAATGTTTAGAGGAGTAGAGTCTTAAGTGAACAACTTTTCTTAGTTAAACTAAGAAAGATTTATTTTAAAATCCACCCCCATTTCTTGGCCCTCCTTTTCCCTTGTCAGTCTTAATTGCTTTTAACTTTTATTCAGCTGTCATATTTCTGTATCTCATTTTCTTTTTTGAAAAAGTTACCATCTGTCTGGATCAACAATATTTTCATTCCTACACCATTTTCTTCCCTAACATATGTCTTTAGTTTCTAATGCAGATTTGAATACTTGAAGTATGTTGTCAACTACAGTACCACAAATTTGGCTGATTCAGCCATGACATTTTGCCAATTAAACTGTACAACACTTTGGAAAAAAAATATTTAAATTACACTTAGTTGGCTGAACGATTCAGTTGGGCTTATTCACGTAGAAATATGAAACATTTTTGTATTTATTATTTTGATGAAAGGGTAGGAAATTCAGTTCTGTCCATCCTTTCTTTTGAGTTAATAACTGAATGTCAATGCAATTACAATTGAAATTTTTAAATCCTTTTAAACTGTATTCTAAATATTTGTATATTTTGTAGTGCTTAACTGGAAGATCCCTGCATGGATACAAATACATGGATCCATATCCGATCTGCATCCACAAGAAATGGTCCACAGATATCCGTGCTGTATCTGCGCATATCCACATATTTGCAGGGCTCTAGCTCTGAAGATAAAAATATGTGGACCTGTAACCAGTCTGCATCTGCAAGAAATGGTCTGCGGATATCCGTGTTGTGTCTGCGGATGCAGATATAATGCAGATATCCGCGGCTATCTATATATTTGCAGGGTTCTATTAACTTGTATACAGCTCAAGAGACAAAATACATTTTGCCTTGCTATCGAATTGCCACTCTTTCAGGTAATATTAGATAGATTACTGATGTTATATTTGAGTGGAGTGGTAGCCTCATCTGATGGTAATGTTTCCTATTTGTTTCCATTTTAACCTTCTGGTTTAGCTTACTCAAATTACTGAAATGTTCTTAGCTTGACATCTGTAATATATATTTTTTATTTGTAAAGTTGGAGAAAAAACAATTTAGTTATTTGTGAGTACAAGACAGGTTTAAAAATTCACTTTCCCCATTAATAAGTCTAGATATAGATCCCTTTCAGATCTCTTTTTGAGCTGAAAATGGAAGAGAATAGAAAGTTAAAACATGGCTTGGAAATGGATTTTGCTGAGAAATGACTGAGTGTCCTCGTAAAAAATGGCTTCAGTTTGACCAGGTTATTAGTCTTTGGGAATAGCCTATGTGTGGAATACATTCTACACCCTATTTTTCACTGAGCTTGTGAACAGCACATTCCTGCAAAATGATGAGTGCCTTTATTTCCCCATAAAATTCAGACAGGTGAAGCTGCTCAGCTGGGATGATCTCCCCCCACCCCAAACTGTTCTTTGAAGGAAAATTGGCTTTTTAAATAAATAGAATTTTCATAAAAACTGCCTGCTTTCCATATTATTTATATGTTTTTTTTAAACAGCTGAACACACAAGGACCAAGACTTAATGGTCATAAACTGATACTGTCCAAAAGGCATCTCTTGGGAAGACTATAATGTGTACTTGTGCTATGCCAATTTAGCTGTCTACTGAGGCATGAATCAGAAGTGCAAAGAACTGTAGAGGGCTTCTGAGCACCATGTATGTTGCACAACTTGAAGCCCTGCTCTGATGCATTCAACAAAGTCAATAATTAGAGAAGTCTCAATGGCAACTACATTGACAAAGTCAACTTCACTTCGATCCAAGAAAATCATGGAACATGTCCTCAAGGAATTGCTTTTGAAGCAACTGGAGGAAAGGAAAGTGATCAGAAACAGTCAGCATGTCTTTACCAAGGGTAAATCATGCCTGGACAACCTGACTGGGTTCTGTGATGAGATAAGAGGCTTTGTCGATGTGAGGAAAGCAATGAACATGATATACCTTGACCACAGCAAAGCTTTGATAGAGGCTTCCACGGTATTCTTGACAGCAAGTTAAAGAAGTATGGTTTGGCTGAATGGACTACAAGGTTGATAGTAAACTGACTAGATTATCAGGCTCAGTGAGTAGTGATCGATGGTTCAGTGGTTAGTATTCAGGACATATCAAAGTTCCCTAGGGTTCATTCCTGGGTCTGACTTCGTTCAACATCTTCATTACTAGCCTGGATGATGACAAGTTTGCAGATGACACTATGTTGGAAGGCGTGGTAGATATGTTGGAGGGTAGAGATAGGATACTGTGTGACCTAAACAAAATGGAGGGCTGGGTCTGATGAGGTTCAAGAAATCTGATGAAGTTCAAGAAGGAGAAGCACAAAGCTTTATACTTAGAAAGGAAGAATCCCAGCTAAGTAATAGTTCTATAAGAAAGCACCTGGGAGTGCAGTGGACAAAAAGCTGGATATGCATCATCAGTGTTCCCTTGATGCCAAGAAGACTAAGGGCATATTGGGCCATATTAACAGGAGCATTGCCAGAAGATCAAGGAAAGTGATTATTTCCCTCTGTTCAGCACTGGAGTATTTGGAGTAGTGTGACCAGTTTTGGGCCTCCCACTACAGAAAGAATGTGGACAAATTGGAGAATGTCCAGCAGAGTCACTGAAAATGATTAGAGGGCTGTGGAACATGACAAAGATAAGATGAGGGAACTAGGCTTATTTAATCTTCAGAAGAGAAAAGTAAGAGGGGACTTGATAGCAGCCTTCATCTACATGAAGGGTGGATCAGGGGGTTGAACCAAGACTGTTTTCCATGGTGTCAGATGACCGAACAAGAGAAATGGTGTCAAGTTGCAGCCTAGGTTGGAAATTAGGAAAAAAAATTTCAATAGGTGGGTGCTGAAGCACTGGAATGGGTTACTTTGAGAGGTGATAGAATCTGGAATCTCTGTCCTTTGAGGTTTATAAGTCCAGTGCTTGCCAAAACTTTGGCCAGGATGATTGGCAACCCATTGAGCAAAGGGCTGAACTACATACCTGTAAGCAGGTGCAGCACTAGACCCACCAGGAGGACACCTCCTGGTGGTGTTTTTGGGGAACTTAGCTCAAATGGCTCCTTCCAGGTGGTCTGTGCTCTGCTTTCTTACATGCTGACTCTGCTTCGAGTCCAGTCCCAGGACCTTAGCCCTTCAGCTAAGCCCAAAGTCCACCGCCTTCCAGGGTACCACCCACTAAAACAGTCTATGGCCTGGCCATGACTTGGCCACTAAAATAGTTAATGGCCATAACTCACTTCTGTCCCAGCCACTAGAACAGTCTATGGCCATTGAGCCTGTGCCAACCCTGTCACCCATGCTGGTCCTGGCACATTGGGGGAGCAGGGAGGGGTCTGGGCCTACCCTCTTCTCCAGACCCTGGCCCACAGACCCTAAATGCCTCTGCCTCCCTCCAGTCCCCACAGTCTATGCTTATTCTCTGGGCCACTTCCCTGCAGTCCCAGCTGTACACAGTCTCACCACTGGAGTCTAGCTGCTTTCCACTCCTTGGCCTCCTTGCTTCAGACCGCTGATCCAGCCACTCACACAATCTGTTCCCATGGGATCTCTGGCTCCTGTCAGCCCTGAGTGCCTGCTCCCACTTAGAGTTCTCCAGGGTTCTGGCTGCCCCAGCAGCCTGCCAGGAGGAGGACCTTCCCCCTGCAGCTCCCAGTGCAGACTGACCAAGCTATCTGTACTATGCTGCCATATATACCAGCAACCTCCCCCAGATTGGCTGATGTATGCCCACACCATTTTTAACTTCTGGTGTGCCGTAGCAGAGCCACTGCACTGCTACAATACCTTCCTGAGCTCTTTTCCTTCTCTAACTTTCAATGATGCAAACATAACATTCCCAATATTTTTATGGAATGTATCTGTTTTTTTTTTAAGGAAAAACATAAAATGGAGATTCATAAGAAAGAATTTTAAAGCTATTTACCCAAAAAGTATCAATTGTACCTATAAAATTTTGATAATATTACCTGTTCTAAAATTCTCTTTTCAACAGGAAAGAAAGTTAGGTTTTGTATACCTTTCAAAAAAAAAAAAGCCACTCTATTTGCATTAAGCCTGAGTATTCATTCTCTATATGGGTTGTGGGTTTTTTTGAGGAGGTGAAGTGATTTCTTCCAATCTTGGCTAAAAGACTTTTCAGTAATATTTACATGAGCTACTGGGGCAACAGGTTCTGAATAACCATCCCCACACCAGCCCCTGTCTCATTTGCAGTCTTTACCCAGTTCGACTTTCCACAGCAGCCTATGATGTGCAGGTTCCCTACTGCAGCTACTGAACCAAATACTTCTGCCTTGTATCTATCTTCACACTTGGTGTATGTCACCCACTATAAGGACTACAGGAAAGACCTCTGCTCTTGCATGCTATTGGACAGCCACAAGAAAGAGCCCATCTCCTGCAAGTCTTAGGAGATGTGCAGTAGGGAAGGTGTGTGAATAAGTTTCTTAAAAAGAGAAATACTGCACTGGTTGAGAATAATCATATGACTCAGTCATGATTCCTTTCCTGGGCTCCTCCTGAGCCACCCTTTAGAAAGGGTAAAGTCTCAGTTTAGCTTTATGATACCAATTTATTATATTAACTAGATGACATAATTCTCTCTCAGCAATGAGGAATTTAGACATAAAATCAGAATGAGGTTTTTTTTGCTTTACATTTGTAGAAATCTTTATTTTTATAAAATAGGTGAAAGCAAAAACAAGTGACAACATGTGAAGCCTAAAAAATCATAATAATCAGTCAATCTTACTTCATATCTCAAATGGCATGTAGTTACTGCAGCAAATGGCATGGAAAGTACTTTTCAATTCCTTCTGGGTAGTTTAAATTGGCATTTCATGTTTTGTGGAGGGAAAAGCAGCACACATCTATATTTCACTATAAAGTAACACTTATGTCTATGACCAGTGCTACAGCAATTTGTTAAGGTCCTGTACTTCTGGAAGATGAAAGTCATCTGGCTTAAGGTTAAACTGATTTTGGCATAAATATCAAGTAGGACCACAAGGTAAAAGGTACATTGAAACAGCTGAAGTGAGTTTCAGGTGAGGAAACCATTATTCTTTGTAACATAGTATAGCTGAGCCTACAGCATCAACAAGTGTTTGTTATGCTAAGTGACATGGTATTTTTTTAAAGGTGCACAGATTATAGCAAGATATTCTATCCACTGGTGAGGATAACAACCAAAGTGAGACATGTGGAATGAAATTTGCATTCCAGTGAATGGCTGTAGTGTATAATCAAGTGCTGTATGCAGTTAAATGAGTCAGTTGTCTCACTGTAATGAATATCCACATCCATCCCAACTCTTAATGAGGAATAAATGACTTATTATCAATGAATGGCAGTATCTAAATAGCTCTGCAACAAAAAAACAGAATATTAAAATGTGAAGCTAAAATAGATCTTAAATGATAATGAACTTACTCAGACTATTAATTATTTTAAAAGCCTCTAGGAAGGTTTACCGCATTTGGACAGAATTAGCACTAAACTAGTTTAAGCAGACTTGCACGTTTGCAGGCTGAGTTAAAATATGGCCTTTTAAAATTCACATATCCATTCACAAAGGATTGACACCATAGTTCTGTGGAGGACACTCCAGTGCACCTCACATTGATCAAGGGTGGCGTAGCTGGTGAGACAGCCTCAACTTCTCTTGACCCAGATGATCAAAGTGTCCAGACAGACATTTTAAATTAATGTGCGCCCCTTCACCTACTTTTTAAGGGCCTCATTTCTTACAGGACCCATAAGTTATGAAGTATAAGCATGCTTTGTGATGAGAAAAGACAACTAATGTGGGACCTCATAACATTCCTCAGATACATTAAACACTGGTATAAAGAAGATGGTGATGGTTCTTTGTGGTCACTGAAGGTAGGACAAGAAATAATGACTCAATGGGTACCAGGAGAGATTTAGATTAGATATTAGGAAGACCTTTTTAACTATAAGGGTATTTAAGCTTCCAGGGGAGGTTGTGGAATCCCCATCATTTAGGTGGGGGTGAGGTGTTAAGAACCTGTTCAACAAACACTGTCAGGGATAGTCTAGGTTTACTTTGTCCTGTCACAGTGCAGAGGATTTAACTGGATGACTTCATTTCCCTTTTCAGACTTGCAGTTCCATGTAGAAGTAAGAGCTTACTCAAATATTTATCATCACTGACCCACTCTTGCAAGGCACCATTTTTTTTCTGTATCTGTAAGCACTATTTATTCCTGTTCCTTTTGTACTACTCTTTTCTATTTTCCCTTAAGCAGAAGTCCCTAGCTGTCATCTTTGTAACTGGGATGACTGGGTTAGTTCTTCATTCTCTCCTTAACTGGAGTCCCTTCAGCTCTCCTCTCTGGATCTGGGTTCTGCTTATGAGATACCCTGATCTTTAACCTGTAGCCCTCAGTTTTCCTCTCTGGAGCTTAGTTCTAGGTTAAGTGTCTTCTCCCTCTGCTGAGCCATTTTCTTTAATCAACCTTCAGCATTTAGAGGGCTCATCAGGCAAGACCTCCCCGTTGGTGTCCACCCTGCTAATAAGGAGGTGGCAGCATTTACACTTGTCTACTTCTTTCATTTCATCTCCAATTGTGAGAAAGATAGGAGAACATTGTCCAATCCTCTCTGCAAGGCTCTTGGACCCAGACCTTTAAAGAATTAAACAGGTTTTCCTCTCCCATACTACTTGTTCCTTTGACCACTTCCTCTCTCACAATGTTTCCGAGGTCTTGGTAGGTATATATCATCATACCTTCCAAATTCAAATCAGATCTTATCAAAAGGACCTACCATGAGATGGGTAAGCAAACAAACAGGCTGCATTATCCTGTTACAGGCATCTCTAAAGCAGAATTGCCAGGCTGAATCAGATCACCTAATTCTATCAGTGATACAGGGAGTACAGAACTGTAGGCCACTATGTTGATTCCACTGAGAAGCAGGGGCGTTGCTAGCACTGGGCACATGGGGCTTCTGCCCCGAATCCCAGTGCCAGTACCCCGAGTCCTGGCCCTCAGCCCCCTGCCTCTTCCGATTTCTGGTGGGAGATCCAGGGCCTGGCTGCCCGCAGTGGCTGCAGCCATTTCTGGCCCCGTCCTAGGACAGGCCACCTGCTGCGGTGGCTACCGCTCTCTTCCCTGTCCCCAGTCAGGGATCTGGGGCCACGCTGGCAGCAGGAGGTGCCCAAGCCTGGGTCGGCCCGAGCGCAGAATCGGGGCTGGGGGGCATTGGCCTGCGGCCAGAGGGAGGGGCCGGGGCCTGCGCCCTGGGTTCTTCCCTGGGGCAGCAATGCTATTGCTGAGAAGGAACACATTACTCAATATTAAAGTGATGAGATGACTTTATAGTAGAAAGAAATCATGATTGTTAAAAAAAAAAAAAAGAGAGATTTGCAGAGTTGAGTATTGAGTAGGAATAATGGAAACAATGACAGTTACAAATAAAACAAAAGAATAAAATTCTTCTAAAGATACCAATAACCACTTTTAATAGGCTAAAACCTTTGTCTAAAATAGGTTTCTCACTTAAAACAATTTCTCAACATCACCAGTCCACAAGGCCAGGATCCAGCTTTCATGGATTCAAATAGTGCTGTTCTTTTTGCTCATTCTGTGATATATAACAAAGTATCACTTTGCTTCTCTTTCTAGTTCCCTAACATTCTATCTTGTGAGCCCAGAGACAAAACAACTTACTGTGGTAAAAGTTAGCAGTGTCTTACCCTGCTGATTTCTCATTTCCCTGTTAGCCTGGATTTTACTGTTGGCCTTCATGAAAAATGTAACTCTAACTTTGTTTTAGCTTTTACACTACTTAATTTACATTAGACACCTAGATAGACAGGTAAATAAATATCCATTTATCTAGGAAAAGCTTGTTTATCAACATTTTTTGATTACCTGGTTTAAACATATTTTTTTTACGTACTTACATGCAATGCACATGATGACCAATATGATACACTTTCATTTGACACCTCCCTTCTTTACAGAAAAATACAATGACAAGAATGTGTTAGGTGTAGTGTGTGGGGGCCCCCCCCCCCCGCCCGGGGGGGACATTGTCTAGGTCAGAATTATTTCTCCGGTGGGGGGCAGCACCAGAAAAAAAAAAAAAAAGGTGTAAGAAATGACATAGTTGACAGCTTCTTAAGGAAAACTCCAAGTAACCCAGATCAGTTAGTGACAGATTTAAGACTTGAATCACAAGTGTTGATGTCCCTTAATTTCTTCTTTTTCTTCTTTTTACAGTCCTGTGTAAAATAGCAAGATGATCTCACTCTCCATGTGAATGTCACATTCTTTCTTCAATCCTATGAAGTTCTTGACCACAGTGGTATTTTAGCAGTACATTTTCATGGCCAACCCTACATGCTATTGTAATAATCTTTGTAGAAAGAATGTTTTTTAATATATCATTTGAATGCTCACTTTTTAGTCAATATTGTCCTGATAAAATAAATGTGATAGCATTAAATGTGAGGTTATAATTCCACCATATGGTGTTAATAGTACATATTATAAACTCAGGTCTGTCTCAAACAAGGGGACATGTGCTCTGCTTCTTTTGCATTTATGAAGTAACAGAATCATCAAGCAGGAAGGGGCAACAAAGGAAATTGAAACAGATAAGAAAAAAGGAGAAGGGAACATCCTTCAATATAGATAATTTTGCCTCCGGATAACCAACTGGAAATGTTTCTCCAAGGAAAACTGAAACTATAAAAAGGAGGAGAAGCACACTGAGACATACACCCTATATTTCTCACTGTCCATTACTCACTGCACCTGAATAACAGAGGAAGCCTTCACTGAATATTGAGAGAAGGGAGCTGACCTACATTGTTTGGTCACTCAGACTGCTGAAAGCATATGATGAGAAGTTTTGCTTGAATCTGATTTTTTTTTTTTTTGGTAAGTTAGGCACAAGTAGCATTTTAACTTAATTTTCTTGCACCCAATTCTGACTTTTATGCTCCATTACCTTGTATTCAATTAAAATCTCTTTCTTTCTGGTTAATAAACTTATTTGATCTAATTAAGTATGTTTCAAATGAAGTGTTTGGAAAATTCCACTTAGGGTGGTAAATTATGTTTGTTTTATTTATATTAAAGTAGTAAGTGATTTCATATAAACTTGTATTGTCCAGGACAGGACTGGGGAATACAGTGCATTTCTTGCGGGGGTGGGATCTAAGAGGTGGAATGTTTTGGAGTCACCCTATAGCATAACCAAGAATGGTAAGAGCCAGATATGGCTGGCTAACTATAGCACATACAGACATAGCTGGGAATGACTTGCATTCTAGGGGCAATTTCTGAGCAGTCTAGACTGGAGTCTACAGCAGCAAAGCATTGTAATTGGCACCCTGGGTTAGAGGGTGGAGGTGAAACAGCTACTCAACAGTCTGGATTGTACTCTGTTATGTCAGAGTCAAACCAAAACATCACAGCTCTTGCAAAGAGAGATGGCCTGCTTGTTAAGTGATATTACCAGAAGAGAATAGATTACACCAGTAGTCTTTATCTATACGGTTAACAGTTAACTTCAGGGCAAAGTTTAAGTTGTTACTTTTTGACTAGTAAAGACCTAAACATTATATTTTCTGACCAAAGGAGAAAGTTGATCTCTCCATAACTGCTGTGAAATCATATGGCACCTGTTTCTTCCTAATATATCTCATATGGGATGGTTCTTTCACTCTGGAGTTGGCTTTTGCCTTTGATTCAGCAGTGCATGGGCTTAATGACCTGCAGCTTATACTGCAAGACCACCAGTGCTCCCCAGGTCTTCCTTTGAGAATGGGAATGCATGTGAAATTAAGTGGGAATGAGACTGAATTTATGTCTAGGGCAGTGGACAACTTTTTTAGGAATGTTTTGTTATGTAAGATTTTTTTTATATATTATGATAAAAATTTGCTTCAAACTTGTAATATTTGCAGAAGAGGGAATATGCTCAACCATCTGAATTTTTTTTTCATAATCCAATGACATAACATAAAATTTCATTTACATTTTACAATTACACTGATTGCCCAGTTCAATATGTAAGTTATATAAAAATAGAATTATAACATTTAATAGAAACAGATACAATATAAATGTATGCAAATTATACACATACATAGTGCATGTATATGTTCATTAAACACTAATTACTTATTATATGAAAATTGTTACCTTCAATTCAAATGGTTTTGTTACAACTTTTTTTAACCTTAACCCTTCAGTCTTGTTCTAGAAATCTAACCAGAAATCATGATATTTCCAAAGCTTCCTGGTCTGAGCTAAGTTGGCGGGGGGGGGGGGGCATATAAAAACACCCACCCTATTCTTTTGGTCTTTTTTTAATTTTATTTTTACTCCTGATCCAAACTTGAAAGACAAAGAAAAGAAGGACATGACTATGGGGAGCCAAAGAGGATAGTTAACCAACCTTGGACAGCTAACCAACATTATCACCATAACAGATTCTCATCCATTTTATAAAAATGAACATACCAATGCTTACTTTTAACCAAACAAGCTTTGGAACCTTAGTTCAAATGCTTAGTTAACAATAGTATTTTTAGAGATAGTATCAAATTGAAATGAGCATGGAGACTGGATTCCATTTCAATTATGATTGTACTTTTTTTTTTTTAAATCACCTCATTTCACTTGCTTGGATTTCAGGTTTTTCAAGTTGTTTAATACATCGAATGTGTACATTTAATAGAGTTAACAGAATTTACATAAACAGATGAGCAAATATCCAAATTCATAAAAGTTCTTCTGAACCCCAAACTGGCAAATGTTTTCCAAATCTGCATTTGTTAACCAGTATTTAGCCCAGTTCTACAATTAATCACGTACATTATTTCTCAGAAGCAAATGACTTTTTTATTGTACAGTTTTGCTGTAGGCATGTTGAGAGAGGAAAGCAAGGCTGAAGAAGAGCTCTGCATAAGGTCAAAATGTCTCTCACCAACAGAATTTGGTTCTATGATGCTTCAACTGGGAAGATCTAGTGTCACACTTTTGACATTAGACCCATAATATCCTAGCCTTGAATTCTAAGTAGTGGGATTTTAATAAGTAGAACTTGTTGAAGACAGAGTCAGTGCATCAGCTACAAATGTTGTAGGAGCTAGAATGAACCCAGGTAACTTAATATACAGGATCAATTAAACTGACCTTTTGAGTTTTAAGTTGAAAACCACCAGAGTATGTCAAACGTGATGTCAGATCAGCTGTTGACTGCTCAAGATGGAAGGTTTGATACATTATGACAAAACAAATAAAAATGAGTATGAAGATCTAAATTCATGTTTCCCGAATATGAGTTGAGTAGGATAGTTAATCACAAGAGAGCTTGGGCAGCTATTTTGGGTTTTGACAAGTTCTGTGGAGTAATTTGTAATGCCACACTATAGGAACTTGGATTAGTTTGGGCAATTATCCTACATTGTGGGAGTGTTTCCTAAATCAGAATATTTAGCTGGAGAACTCATCACAGTGAGGAGTGACCCACTCATCTGTATCTTGTAGTCTACTACCTTGAGCAGCACTAGGATTTTGCACTTCTAAATATGCTCACATGACTTGGTGAAGAGGTTAAGGCAGTGCTTAGCAATGGGCCCTAGCAGGGAGGCAGAAAGGAACAAGAGATGTTTATGAATAATGAGGAAGGCAGCACAGCAGTTGGAAACAAGAATGTGTGGGCTCCAGACCACTTAGATTAGAAGTCAGCTAGTTCTGTTGACAGACAAAACTAAAATCTTGTTTTTGAATGAAATATTTGGAAACTTCCCTGGCAGAACATGAAGTATCCATCCAGCACTCTAGATAAAACCAGATCACCTGAATGCTAATCAGAAGAAGCTACTGTTGGCTTGCAAAGTGCTATCATAAAGATCTAGCATTAACACTTCACTAAGATCACCAGTAGGAGTTCACATCTCGTTAGCAAGCTGTGTGTATAAACACAGATGAAACGAAGAACATAAATAAAATCCATCTGTTATACTGTGCTTTACATTGAAATGTCAAAATGCTTTACAAAGTAGAGTAAGGCTTATCTACACTACCAAGTGAAGTCAACATAATGCAGTTTACATCAACCTAACTGTGGAGTCATACACGCTGAAGTAGTCCCTTAACCACTTGAAAATTTGCTACTCTAACATAACAAAAGTATGTTGACAAGAGGCATAGAGCTTAGGGTGCCAAAATTCAAATATCAATTTAGACATTGCATTGATTATATAACCTTGAAGGGCCCTACGTGCTATCCCACAATGCTGACTCTGACTGCTCTAATCACTGTTCTGAGCCCTGCTGCCCTGCAGACAGACACATGTTCCCGCCTGAAGTAGATAGCAGGTAGATTGTCTGTGTCTGTGGGCAGAGGAAACTGAGACTCTGTGGTTCTGTCTCTGGGGAAAGATCACAATATGGAGGCAGGGGGAAAGAATCACAGGGTCACTCTAAAATCTCCCTGCCAGTCATGCATCTTACAGGGTTGTAGTGGTACCCAAGTCACTCCACTATGTGGACGATTAACATATGACAGTTGCACATCCAGTTGTCAGAGCCTTGTTGATGTATATGCTTATGAATTCCCTTTTTCCTCTCTTCTAAAGATACTTTAGCTGCATATATGAAGTTGTGTCATGATTACACAGTTATGTTTTTAACATTGGTTTAATTAGAGTGGTGTATATGACATAACTTAAGTTGACTTAACTTTGTAGTGTATTGGAGCCTAAATAACATTATTATCTAAAAGAAAAAGAAAAAGAAAAAGAGAGAAGTGGGGTGCTTTACGTCAGATACAAGATCCTTGAGAGTGTTGGAAGTAGAACCCAATTTTTCTGACTCTCTGTCCAGTGCCCAGTTCAGTGGATCACGTTGCCCCCTTAGATATTATATCATCTCATCAACTAAGATACATACATAAGGTCATCTTCAGAACGAGGAAGATTACAAAATGCTCAAAGAAAATTTAAATGAAAATCTAAAATTGATCCATGGAGAGAATCTAAAATCTCAGGCTTTTCAATTTCTGAATAAAGGGATATCTACATACTAGTTGTCAGACAAAACACTGGAATTGCTCAGAAAAATTGATTTCCCCAAAGAAAAGTATTCCTTTTAAAAAAAATTGATTTATTGCCAAAAAGATTGACTTTCCATCAAAAGCAAGGTTTTCCACAGAAACCAAAAATTTTTTTATGAAAAATATATTCTAATTTTCCATCACAACAGCTGAAATTTTTCAATGAGCCTTAAAAATAAGAGGAACAAGAGACTTGAACTCAAAAAGCTAAATTTCTTTTGTTGTTGTTGTTGTTGTTTTAAAGATAGATGGGCTCCTCCAAAAACATCAAACATACTTTTAAAAAATCAGAAGTATTATCATCACCCCACAATTCAGACACAACTTCATAGATTTGTTTAATGTACTGAAAAAATGTTTCTTCTCTGGACTATGCTAAGCTTGAGAAATTTCTAGGTAAAAAGAGTCTGAAGGGATGGCAATGGAAGGGGGTGAGGGTGAAGGTCGACTGTAGATCAGGAGGGAGGAAGAGCTGGGCACCTGCAGTGGAGAGAGGTTGGCTAATTTAGGTGGTGAGAAATTTAAAAAAAAAAGCTTTAATGTTATGCTGGTTGTGGCCTTTAATGTGGAGCAGCTACAGTGGTACCATAATAAAATAAATTAAATTTACAATGTATTGCATTAATGTTTACAATGAACAAACTGAATACACTGGATAAATGTTATCCAAATTTCCCATTTCATAAATTGTCTTTGCACCTAATGTTTATTAGAATTAAAGGTTACATTATTGTGCTAGTCAGGGAGAATGTCATGGTCAAAGCAATCTGCAAGCACAGCAGTGATTTGACTGTAACCTGAAAGCAATTTTCAATGGGAGTGTTACAGCATCTCACATAAAATTGATTTAAGTGTAAAGGCATGCTTTTAGGTTCCCATAAGTAAGTGATAAAATATGCAGAGTTGATATGGTATATAAAATCTACAAGATGTTATGTCCACCTATTATCAGCAGGTAACACATACCTTGCTACTTGGATTAAGTGACCTTGATTTCTGTGAAGTTAGAAAAAAAAAGTTTGGTGATATCATATTATGGATTTCTTTAATGTTATATAAAATTAAGAAACTTTTTTTTTGCCATTTCTCGCTAACACTTAGGAATCTATCTTAATTGCTTTACTAAGGACATAGCTCTTGAAACACTGTTTATAGCAAAATCAATTTAAGCTTCTTTTCCATATCTGGTTATTAGTTACTATATCAAACAGTAAAAACTTTTAGAAATAATTCACAATAGAATTGACTGGTTCCCTTTACTTTATAGCTCTTCAAAGGAACCATATGGAAAGTATGAATATGTTCAATGAACCATGCAGTGTTGTATACATTTAAATATATATTTTATGCTGTACTGTGTATTTATTTTATGCTATATGTGATTTTTGTTTTTAACTGTGTTGAAAATGTGTGATGTTGCTTTTCATATATAGCCACATAAAAAAAAGTCAGCATTTAGAAAGCTGGATATAAGCTGTGATTACAAAAGCAGACCTTGCATTTAGCAGTTTCCCACTGAAGTCAGCTGGTCATAGTCAGTTCTTAGCTATACCTGTGTAAATCTAGAGTAACTAAGCTAACATCACGGTAGTTACTCAGAGTTTCTTCCTGTTTAACAAACCAAGGTTTAATGTTTTGATTCACATTGTTCTTCTAACCTGTTGCACAGCATTGTAATGCTGTTATGATTGGACGGTCAGCCTTACTTACACAAATCACTGAAGTCCCTGGGAATTTTCCATGAATAAGGGTTGCAGAATAAAGCACAAACTGGATAGGTGTTTGTTTAATAGTGTAATTGTAGCTGTATGTGCGTATACAGTCACACACATTAGTTTATAGTATGAAGGGGTGCGAAAGTGTCAGTGGCCTAGATATTCACCCCCAACAGAGGACAAGTATCCATTACACTCCAACACAAATATTTTGATTGGATTATACCACATGATTACAACATTTTCACGTAATCATATGAGAGGACACCCTTTGCAGTGAATAAGAAGGGGGGAGGGACAAGGGACTGATTATCCTAATGGAATGGGTAGGAAGGTGTCCAAAATAAGGAAAAACAGGTGTCAATGGAAACACTCCAGGATTTCAATTTTAATGGAAGTAAGTGGAATTTAGGCTGCTAAGAATAATTTTTGTGAAAGCCTGATTGATTTATGAGGGAAGATTGCGAGAAGTGGGTTTGTTTAATCTGGAAAAGAAGAGACAGAGGGTACATGATAACAGCTTTCAAACAACTAAAAGGTTGTTACAAGGAGGAGGAAGAAAAAATGTTCTCCTTAACCATCAATGATAGGATTATTACAGCAAAGGAGGTTAGGGTGGACATTAGGAAAAAAATTCTAACTGTCAGGGTGATTAATCACTGGAATAAGTTGCCTAGGCAGGTTGTGGAACCTCCATCAATGGAAGTTTTTAAGAGTGGGTTCGACAAACATCTGTCAGGGATGGATTAAGAAAATATAGTTAATAAGGAGTCTCGAACTCAAATCGCCATGAGGGCCGCATGAGGAAGTGAAGGGCCACATGAAGACTAGTATGCTAGCCTGAGGGCCACACCACTCAAACCTTTTCATACAACAATATGGTAAATATCAGTAAAAATAGTGTCATTGTGGGCCACAGGAAATAGCTTTAGGGACCACATGTAGCCCATGGGCCATGTGTTTGAGACCCCTGATTAAAGCTATAGATATTCAGGCATGCCTATAAGTCCTATGATTTTGTTTAAATATGTTGTATCACTAGCGAGCTACAGCGGTAGCAAATCAAAGAATCAACTTGACTGGCTGGGGCCTTGTAGTTTGGCTAAGCAAAGGCAAAAAGCACCAGGAGCAGCCATAAGCTGGGAAGCCTGCAGTCACATCCGCACATGGCAACACAGCAGGTTGGAAGAGGCTAACACCTCAAGATAAAGGTAGATTCTAAAATGCTCAAAGTTGATAACACGCTGTGTGGTTTCCAGAAAACACCTGTGAGAATAGAATCTATATTTTGTATTGTTTGGTCATCGTGATCCCTATTGCTCTGATGAGTCCTCTCTGCATCCTTAATTGTTTCCACCTGTCTTGTAATTAATTGTAATCAAGTTAAAGTGGTGGGGTATGATTGGATGGAAGATTATTTTACAATATGGTAGGATTGGTACTTAAAATAATATTAAAGAAATGATTGCTTAAAATACATTACAAAAACTAAGGTAAATCAGGAAGGAGAGGGACAAAAATTTATGAGGGGGTATTCACTGGGGGAGAGGGAATTCATTTGGGAGCATGGAAGTTTACTGGGTATGGGGTCCTAATGGATGCTTATGTGGAAAAGATCCCAACAAACCTGTTGTATAGCATGCTGCTGGACTCTGGTCTTCTGCTCCGGTCAGTGAAGCAAGAACTGAAAGGACTTGGGAGGATCCTAACAGGTACTTGGTCCTTCTATGCGTGCAGGGGACTGAACTCAATGGCCTCTCATGGTCACTTCCAGTTTCTATGATTCTGGGACCTAAATCTCACAGACTTTTAATCACACTTAAGATCATAAATAAAAGAGCCACTTTTGAAAATGGGACTTACAGGCTTTTGAAAATTTTACTCTTAGTAAAATCATTCTGGTTAGCACACAACAACAATCTCTAATGTGAAATAAAACCTGAGTCATCTCTCAGAATTATATTAGTGCCAAGGGGAGGTGAGTGCAGGCCCTGAACCCCCGTAGGGACAACCCTGAAAAATACAAACGTCTAAAACTTAACAGGGTGTCCTTATTGTCGCTGTTTATAATGCGAACACAGTAGAATATTGTTATTACAAAAATCTATGTAATGGAAGTTATCTGTAACTATGAAGTATTCATAATTTGAGCAAAACATGGTTATTCTTTCTAAAATTTACAAATGAATATTGACTTAATTCACCATTGAAACTTTACTATGAAGAAAAAAAAATGATTCTTTCCCTTCATTTTTTATTTTTTTAAAGTAGTTTAAAAGAGAACTGTACCATATTTGGGGGGGTCATTAAGTCTCTGTGGCACCTGATCCTAAGCAGTGGTTTAGAAGTGAGACACAGGTGTGAGATATGTTTTCAATTACTGCACTTGATTTAGAATTCATGGATGCATATAATTTTTTCCCCTTGGAAGTTTTACTCTTCATTCATTCTCTGATTCTGGAATAATATAAATGCATGTTGCAAAAAAAAAAAAAAAAAAAAAACACCTGCTTTTAATAGGTTACTAGTTTCTAATTGCTTACTTGTCTTCTGTACTGTTAAAACATCCATCCATCTGAGATGAACTGACCCATTTCACTGCCTTAGCAACCATATTATGCTACCTCCTGATCTTCTTAATCATACCATATGACAATTTCCCTTTCAGCCTCTGCTTCCTATACAATTTCCTTACAGACTCCACCTTTTCCATCCAGCAGATGCATTGAAAAGCTGTTTGTCCTCAGGCTTCCAAATATGCCACCTCTGCCTTACATCCCTTTTTGCTGACTTAAACTAAAAGTTTCTTGCCAAGTTCCAAAGGGGCAGCTGTGTTAGTCTAGTAAAGCCAAAAAAAAAAAAAAACAACAACAACCACCAAGGAGTTTTGTGGCACTTAAGGACTAACAGATTTATTTATTGCATAAGCTTTTGTGGGAGAAAATCCATCATCAGTTATAGACTATTTCACAGCAACAGAGGTCTATTTTATCTTAGATTGTCCAAATAATAAACATATTATTTACCACAACAATATATGCCCTTCCATAGAAGTCTGATTTTCTTGATTATAACGAAAAAAATTAGTTAAGAATGTACCCCTTTTATTTGGGAAGAATTGTGATACATTTCTGATTTCTGCTAATATTTTTCCCATTCATAAACACAGGACAGTAACTAAAAGTTTTGGTGCCTGGGGCAAACAGCCTCAGATACGCTACCACCGGCCTCAATCCGGGAAGGATCTGGAACCCCCTGGCCAGCCACCATCTGTGGTCAGATCCAGATGCCCCCAGCCTGCTGGCAGCAGCAAAAGCTTCCCAGCTTCTGCCAGAGGCAGTACAAAGCTTCCACCACCGCTGGCAGACCAGGAAGATCTGGATCCTTCCCCAGCCAGGGGATGGTGGCTGGGGATGGATCCAGATCCCCCCAGCCTGTCAGGAGCAGCAGAAGTTTCCCACCACCTCTGGTGGTGGCCGGGGATGGATCCAAATCCCCCCAGTCTGCCATGGTGGTGGTTTCTGGCAGTGAGTCACAGGACTGCCAGACATCCCAGTGTGGAATTTTAAAGGGTGCAGGGGCTGGATTTGGATCCATCCCCAGCCACTACTGGGAGCCAGATCCTTCCCCTGAACCCTCTAAAATCCCGTGCCTGGGGCATTGCCCCATTTACCCACCCTAGTTATGCCCCTGCATAAACATTTGCCCAATAGTGCACCTGAATGCTTTCTATCAAATGTATTATTCAAAACTGGTCACTTAGACTATTATCCGTGGACAAGATCCATCCCTGTACAATGGACCCACAAAAAATTATGCAATATAGGAAACTCATGATTTTATTTAGTTTCACAATAACTGTTTTTTGTTAAAGTCCTATCTCCTACAGTGATAGAGTGACATCAGGAACTCAGCTTATTTATTTATTTATTTGTTTGTTTGTTTGTTTATTTGTTTGTTTGTTTTTAATGAGTAAGTTTCAAGTTCTTCTTCGAGTGCTGCTCATATCATTCAGTTACAGGTGTCCATGTGCCACAGCACACGGTAGCTCAGAAAGTCTTTAGCCTTAGCCTGTCAGATCAATGCTCTGTCTGTGCCGTGACCATGGCTATATAGGTGACCGTAACCCTGACCCTCCCAATTCCTTTTTTCCACCATCAGAGATGGTTTTGGAACAGCCAAAAAATTGTAAAAGCAAGGGCTTGTCTTCCTCTTCTTTGATTGTAATTAAAATGCTGGCGTTTAAACCAGGCCTGGCATGCTGCAAAGCCTTCCCCCTCGACAATTCCCATGAGAAATGCCTCACATGCCTCAGTGAGTCACATCTTGCAGAGAGTTGCTCCATCTGAAAGTGCTTCAAACAAAGGACTCACAAGGATAGAGAGCAGCGCATATGTACTCTCATGGAGGACCACACATCCGCATTCTATGCCGCTGGGTGCCAAGTACTCCACCGGCACCATGTGCAACTCCTGCACTGGAGCCCAGCCAATGCCACTCTCTGGCCCAGAATTCAAAGCCATGATCAGCATTGACTTCAGTACTGACATGGCGCTGCTCGGCTCTATCCCCATATTCCCCCTCACAAGAGTCGGTACCAGGGCTGCCCTCAGTACCATTGACACTGGAGACCCTGTCAACTTCATGGTCCCTGTTCCAAGACCTGGCCCTGGTAATGGTGAAGAAAGCCCCATCGAAGAATAAGCCAGGGCTCCCATCCAAGGTGTGGTCAACGCAGGGCCCAGTATCACTCTTGACTCTGGTACCATTGAGTTCTCCTCTGGCATCGTGAAATGGTACCAATGATCACTCCGATGACCATTCCTCCTGGCACTCGTCCCACCAGCCCTCGGTACCATGCTCCAAGGGCCCAAGATGATGGAGGTCTAGCTCATCTTCATCATCTTATGCCGGGTCCATTTGCTCCCCTAGTTCTCTGAAAGAGACCTCCGGTACCGGAGAATGAGCAGGCAAGCAGTGCCCAAAATGTTCCCTAACACCCAAGCCAAGAAGGGATACGAGCCTGGAAACCCCAGGACAGGCATCGCAGCCTAGTTCCACCCATGTCACAAAGACTCACCAGATGGACAGCGGCCATTTCCCCTCATGCTGTACTACATCCAGGGATTCCTTCAATGACTGGTTGCACGAATGGCTCAACCCAGTGATTGACAACACTTCAGCCTCTCGGCACTGGTCAGTACCATCTCCATCCCGGACCCCAGACTCCTCAGATGTCTCCAATGATGAGCCCAATCTGGACTTTACTCAGCGCATCAGATCTTGGGGCTCCTCGTCTTCCTCCCCAGACAAGCATACCTTCCCAAGGCCCCTTGTGTACAGGGATGACCCCTGCATGCAGCAGGACTTACTCTGCTGTGTGGCAGCAAAGCTCAACATGGAACTTGGAGTGGTCCAGGAGGAGACTGACCTGCTCTTTGGCGTAGGAGACACTGCTCCACCAGCCAAAGTATCTCTTGCACTTCACAAAGGGGTGTATAGGATCCCCAGGGTGTGATGGCAGACCCCCGTCATCAATTCTGCCAGTATCTAAAGTGGCGGATCGCAAGTACCATGTTCCCTCTGACAAGTTTGCGTTCCTCTTCCAACACCCTACACCAGGCTCTCTGGTGGTGGACACAGTCAACCAAAAAGAGGGACAGGACCAGCCAGGCTCTACTCCTAATATTAAGAAGGCAAGAAAGCTTGACTTATTCAGTAGGAAAGTTTACTCTACCTCAGTTTTGCAGCTGTGTATCACTAATCACCAAGCCCTCATGGTGAGGTACATTTTCAACCTTTGGAGAGCCATGGAGGGCTTCTGCAATAATATCTCTAAAGACCGCTTCAGAGATTTTGAGGTGATGGTGAAGGAAGGGGTCTTGGCCTCCAGAGATGCTCTGATGTCTATGTGGGACGCATCTGACACAGCTTCGAGTAACATGGCATCTGCCTTGGCTATGCGCCACTCTGCCTGGCTCCAGGGCTTGGGCCTGTCCCCACAGATGCAGCTCATCATTCAGGACCTACCATTTGAAGGTCCCGACCTCTTCACTGAGTCGTCAGATGCAAAGCTGCATGGCATGAAAGATTCAAGAGCTACCCTCAGATCTCTGGGGATGTACATGCCGCAATCCGCCCGGCGCTCCTCAAAATCCCAACAGCTGCTGCAACAGCAACTACAGCAGCTAAAACAGCAGGTCCAGATGCAGGGATTCTTCACCCAGTCCTGCCAGTAGCCCCAGTGCCCACTCGGGGATCTGGATAAGGACAAGTCTCATTTGAGTAAAGATCGTAAACCCCGACCCTCTCAGTCCAGCAGGCATGGGCAAAGTACAGACTGGTTGATGGGAAAGAAGCAGAGTTTTTAATGGTTACCCCAAGGGCAGCGGACCCACAGCCTCGACCCCAACCTTTGCCAAACACCTGCATCAATGTGCACACCACTGGGCCAACATCACAACCAACCAGTGGGTCCTCGAGATGGTCTTGAAAAGGTATTGCATACAGTTTTGGTCAACTCCTCGGGACAGAAAAACACCCCCTTGTGGACATCTCAGGATCTAGGAGCTAGATCGTATGCTTGGGATGGAATGTGAAAAGCTCCTCTCCCTCGGGGCCATAGAAAGGGTCCCAAAGCTGAAATGGGGTAAAGGGTTCTATTTCTGGTACTTTCTGGTCCTCGAACTGAATGGAGACCTGAAACCCATTCTAGACCTCAGAGCTTTAAACAAATACATAAGGAAAATAAAGTTTTGCATAGTCTCCCTGTCACAGTTCATCCCATCTCTGACTCCCAGGGATTGGTTCACAGCCCTCAATCTAAAAGACGCTTACTTCCACATAGCAATATGCCCCACCACAGAAGGTTTCTATAGTTCATGGTGGTGGGAAAACATTTCCAGTTCACATCACTCCCCTTTGGGCTCTCGCTGGCCCTCAGGGTGTTCACAAAGTGCATGGCACTGTTCGCTGCCTTCCTACACCAGCAGCACATAAAAATCTATCCCTATCTAGATGATTGGTTGATACATGGGGAATCGAGAGCTCAGGTAGAGCATAGTGTCAGAGCGGTAACCTGCCTGTGCAGATACCTGGGTCTCTGCATCAGTTGAGAAAAATCAAAATTCCGCTCATCTCAAAACATAGATTTCAGTCCATCTGCACCATCATTGAAGAGCTGCAGGACTCCCAGATAATCACAGCCCATCACTGCTTACAGCCTCTTGGGCACATGGAGGTCTCCATCTCTGTGATATGGGTGGCACACCTAAGAATAAGGCCCTTTCAGGTTTGGCTGTCCACGGTGTTCCGTCCGCAGAGAGATCGTCTGCCCAAGGTACTGTCAGTTCCCTGGAACATCCTGGGGATGCTAGAAATATGGAGGGACCCCCTATTTGCCATGGGGGGGATTCTGTTCCAAACTTCAATTCCTACAGTGACACTGATCACCAATGCCTTGGATTCAGGGTGGGGGGCCCACATCTTTGGGGGACTTCCCACTGAGGGACATTGGTCTCCAGTAGACAGCCTCCTTCACATAAACATGAAGGAGCTGCGGGCCATGAGATTGGTTTGCAAGACCTTCCTGCACAGGATACAAGGCAGGTTGGGCCAGGGCCTAATGGACAACACTGAAGCCATGTTCTATACAAACCGGCAAGGGGGTGTCCGCTCCACAGCTCTCTGCAGGGAGGTGTGCAGATTCTGGGAATTAGCCCTGAAGTGCAATTTCACCCCAGTGGCAGCACGCTTACCAGGTATGGACAACAATTTAGCAGATTTGCTGAGCAGAAACCCCCTAACTCTCCAAGAGTGGTCCCTCCACAGCATGCTGTTCTCCCAGCTAATGAACAAGTGAGAATATCGCGGGTGGACCTATTCACAACACAACTGAACAGCAAATTTCGGTACTTCTGCTTCCTCAGGGGTCGGGAGGAGGGGTCACTCACGGATGCCTTCCTCCTCAGCTGGTCAGGCCCTCTAATGCATGTCTTCCCACCGGTCCTGTTGATACACAGGGTCCTTTCGAAGGCCAAAGCAGACAGAACGAACATGATACTGATAGCTTCAAACTGGCCCAGGCAACACTGGTACTCACTCCTACAGGACCTGTCCACAGACGCTCCACTCTGCCTTCCCTTGTTGGCGGACCTCCTGACACAAGATTCAGACCACCTGTGGCACCCAAACCCAGGTCTCCGGCATCTGAGAGCTTGGGCACTCCTTGGCTGAGCGAGCAGGAAAGGCTCTGCTTGGAAAGGGTCAGGAGGGTACTGGTCGGTAGTAGAAGGCCATCCACCAGGACCACTTATACAGCCACGTGGAAATGCTTCTCCCACTGGGCTCAAGGTAAAGGGGTCAAGCTGCATTGGGCAGAGCCGCACTCAACGTGGGCAGACTGTAACTCCTCCCACCATCCTTGGGTATAGCCAGCAGTCACCTGTAAGTGATGATGTGAGCAGCGCTCGAAGGAGAATGGTGGGTTACTTACAAATCACAGTTCACCCAAATTTGGAAAAACAAAATAAAATAAAATCTTGCTCTCATGAACATTCACAAATGGAAAATAAAAAGGCACATGAATAGGGCACTGCAAATGATTCATGCTAAACTTTTTGTAGACTGGGACATCGTTATTAGTTTCTTTGTGTGTAAGTTTGTTTATATTAATTATATGGGCATAATGAAATAAGGGATTTGATTAGCTAGTGGAAATTACAGTAAGAGTGCCTGATATAACAATTACACAGATCAGATTTAATGTAACCAATGCCTTTTTTCCTGCTTCAATTCTCAGCCCACCTACTACATCTTGATCATTAGACAGCTAAGCATATTTCATGTCAATGAAACAAAGAAGGTTATGCATTTAACTGAGTATAATCTTTTGTGTAAAAAATAAAATAAAACCTGCAGATAAACTGGAAAGGGGTAAAAACAAATCCTATCGCCACAGGCAAGTTACAAGCTCAAGATTCATAATGTAAATCAAAGCCTACCTTGCATTTTATTGGAAAGGTTCAGGCTCATACTGTTCAAGTGGGTTCTATTTCATTTGTTTTTTTTCTTGTTGTCTGAATGAGGCTCATTGAAGCTGCCTCTGTGAGTGCCATCTCATTATTTTATCTTTCTAAGACAGTAAGTAATTTAATTTCTAAGACAGTAAATAATACTAATACAATATTTGATGAAAAAATGGAGTTTCAAACATTTTTTAAAAGTACAGAGCTTTAACTACTTATACATGCTTTATACCTACCAATTTAATCTCTCAAAAATGCCCTTATGCTTCTATTTTGCTTTTTTACTTTAATCTTATAGCTAAATTCCTTAGGGGTGTAGTGACTAACTGAAGCTAATGGCCCTCAGCTGTGCATTGTGCTTTCAACTCCTCCCAGCCAGTCATTAATCCCCAGGAAATGGCCTACACCTTGATCATTATTGCTTTAAAAAGTCACTAAGGATGTTAATGAAATCTAAGTAGCATCTAGGTTACCTCCAGAGAGCATAACTTCTGTAATATATGGAGAATGATGTTTGATGATCTACAATATTTCATATTTATGAGTAAAGAAGAAAGTTAAGGAGGCTGACTGCACCACTCCTAACTGAACAGGCAATGAATGGCACCAAGTGCCTATAAGGAAATATTTATTGTTATGAGACCTGCTGTCATATGAATTGCAGGAGAAAAATTACAAGAGTTTTAATGAATGACATTTGTATACCAAAAACTGCAGGAATAGGCACACAAATACACACTATTAAAGTTAACACAGGGTCTGAATTTGTCAATTCCTACCAGCAGTAAAAGCAAATGTCCACCTCCTCAAACATTTAATATTGTCACTATAATAGTGTCCACCACCACTGTGGAAAACTTATGAATAGTGACAGCTATTTTCATTCCCTACTGCAGGCCATCTGCCCCTTAATTTTCAAAGCAATGCACAGGGATTTAGCTTTGTGACTTCCATTACTGACAAAGGGAGCTGCTGCCAAGCTGAAACCAGACACACCACATTTTGAAATTGTGTCCCTGAAAAATTTGAAGTGCAGTTTGGAAAAGCTACAAACAAGTATGAGGAACAGACACAAACTCCTGAGAAAATAATGCTGTGTCTACCTTTTGTGCAGTTTAAATATTTCTATGGTTACGTCTACACTTGCAATTTAGTTTGAATTAAGGAGGCTTAATTTGAACTAAATTAGTTCATGGCCACACTGGCTTTCAGTAGTTTGAACTAAGGAAAGCTTACTTTGAATTGTAAAACCTGCCTTTAGTTCAAACTAATAAGTTCAAATTAACCGAATGGAACTGTGCTAATTCAAACTAACCATTAAACAGAGTTTGTCCTTCTTCCTCCCAGGGAGCATGGCACCAGGAAGGAAGTTCCTGCCCTGGCCACTTCCCCTCTCCACCCTCACAGGCACACCATGCAGTGCGGGCAGCCAGGTCTCAGGGCCAGCACTAAGAGCCAGTGATTGTGCAGGGCTCCTGTGTGGAGTCACCAAGAGGTCCTCATCCTCCCCGTCATCTGTGGCACTGAGGAGAGCCTCTCCTGGTTGCAGGCCAGCGACCACAACCAGGAGATATATGTGGACATTTCCAAGGCTCTGGTTGCAAAGGGCCACAGGCCCACCACGCATAAAGATCAAGGCCCTGCACCAGGACCATGCCTGGGTCCATGAGGTGAAGCAGCACCAGGGGGCCCCATGTGCCATCAGCTGTCCTTATTACAAACAACTGGTCACCTTCCTGGGTGGGGAGCCCACCGACCTCCCAGCCAGGAGTGTCAACTCCGTGGTGCTCCCCCTCTATAGCTGACCTCCAGGAGGGGCACACTGTGGATGAAGATGTCCTCCTGGACGTGTGCAACAGCAGCCACCCAGAGAGCACACCGCAACCATCCACCTAGCTCAGAGCTCTTCTTCATCAGAGCAGGGACCAGCCACCAAAGAGGAGTATCAGGAGGGAGAGAACCCGCCCCTGCCGGGAGGATGCTGAACAAGAGACATCATACCAGACTTCAGCAGCACCTGTTGATGAGTGCTCACTCCCTCCCTCTATGGGGACAGGGCTGGGCCTGCCTGTGTCATAGGCAGTGTGGGGAGAACAGGCAGGGTACTGGGAACAGAGGGGGTAGCGGAGGCCTTTCCATGGGGCAGAGGGGCTGGGGACCATGTGGTGGTGGTGGGGGGCCCAAACCAGAGTGGGGTGGGGGCCTGTCAGCAGAGGAGTCTGGGGGAACCAGAGGTGGCAGCATTGAGGGAAGACAGCATGCAGCCCATACTGCAGGCACATGGCCTTGGGCGATGCCCCCAACACAGGGCACGGCTGGCTACTTCTTGCCACTGTGGGCACCACACCTGACCTGGGCAGCACAGCACAGCGCGGCTGCACGTACCTTAGGCGCCCTGTCCCACAGGGTCCGGATTGGGAAGCCTGGGGACAGTCAGGGCACAGCTGCTTGCTGCTGTCAGGCTGCACACAGCATTAGCTAGCTAGCTGATGGGACTAACCCTGTTCTCTGCTTCCCCCCAGGAGCTCATGCAGCTACCCAACGTGCCACTCTAGGAGCCCGCCACCTACCACTGGGCAGAGGAAGAGGGCCTGCCACACCTGGGATAAGCTCCTCCAGGACCTCATCTATCTGGGCCTGGCAGCCAAAGAGGGCGTGCAGGGCTGGAGAGACGAGGTGTCTTTCCATTAGGAAGTCAACCTACACCTGCTCCAATGGTCTATCAACTTAGATGAGCAGCAGACTGTGGCCCTGGAGTGGCAGAGCCATGCCGTTGTCGCCCTGAGCATTGCCATCCAAGCCTTTGGTGGCCAGCTTGTACCGGCTGGCCAACCACTTTGTTCCCCCTGCAGCTGAGGGTGCCGCCCCGAGGGACCCCACCATCCCTTGCTCCTGGCTGTCAGCGGAGGTGGCAGCCATGATGGCCACCCCGCCCCACACGTAGCCCCCTGGATTATGCTGCTCTCAAGGAGAAATGTTAAGTATCGATCTCCCTGATGGGCCTCCATCTCCGGGCCATCTAGCACAAGGGGGAAGAACGTTAAGTATCAATCTCCTGTGTGAGTTTTTTCCTCCCTAGTTTCTGTCAACAACAAAGGGGGTGAGTTTCTATCCCCCCCCAACAGTTTCTCGGCACCCCTGTCACCACGAAGGAGGGGTCATTGTCTGGGGTCCCAGTTTTATCATTGTTCCTGACCAGAATCCCACTTCTAATTGGCTATTTTTACTCTGGCTGTGCAAAATTCTATTAAAACCCCCTGTCTCAGATAGCTTGGTGTTCTCCTACCCTCGAATGCTAAAGGGCACATCGTGACCCAGTCGGATTGGCCCCCGACTGAGACAGGGAGCACCCACCCACGAGACCTTCCTTTTGGAGTGTACATGGATTGCCGGCCGAATGATTAAGTGCTGAGATGCTGCAGCTGGTCTGCCTCCTCGCTTTGGGTTCTACCGTGGTCCTGGGACAGGTATTATAAATTGATATAGGCCTCCTACCTTCACTTAATCATTCTACTTGGTACCATTTATATATAGTCTGTGCTTGTAGCTCCTTTACCTGAGTTTTGCATAGTTTGTGTAGTTGTTACTATTTTCTCTGTATCCTGTATAGTCTTTCCATGATATAGTTGTTTATGGTCTAGCATAGTTTTGTGTTGTTAATTTGCCAGGTGTTTTATTAGTCATTTGTATTTTGCATCCTTCTTATCGTATAATTGTTCATTACTCTGCTTCTGCTCTAAACTGTTGGGCCCAGACTTCCCCAGCGTATACGGGGGGAGTGTGGGGCTTTATTTTTCTCTCATCTGACTTTTTCATTCTGCCGCCCACCCTTCTTGGCTAGCAAGGAGGAATGGCTTTCAGCCATTGGTAAATATGCATCAGGTGGGCTCGTCAGTGCCTATACCAATGTTGAGGCAGTAAAAGGCCAGAAAAATCCTTGACTTATTATGGCCACCCTCTTGTAGGTCATTAATCCATACTGTTATTTAACTGTAAGTACTTTTGTAGTTTGTAAGTGTTTTGCATAGACTTTCATGCTTTATCCTGTTGTTTGGTTGGAGGTGTTTTACAGGTGCTTTATATAGACTTTCTTGCTCCACACTGTTACCTGGTTATAAGTGTTTTGCATAGGTTTTTAGCTTTATATTGTCATTTAGTTATGTTTATTTAGATTTTGCTTTATGCTGTTAGTTGGTTATAAGTACCCTATATAGATTTTTGCTTTATATTGTTAGTTGATTACAAGTGTTTTTGCATAGATCTCCTTGTTTTACACTGTTAAGTGGTTAAAGGTGTTTAAGGTGTCACTATAAAAGTAGCTTTCTTGTTTACTTGAACTGGTGTCCGTCTCATTGGTGGGTGTCACTGGTCCATCCCAGTCACATCACGAACCCAGGGTTCAGCACTGGCAGCCGCAGACCCAGGGTGGCTGCTGGGAAGTCTGGGGCACTGTCCTCCCACCATGACCTACCCAACCCCCCAAATCCCCTGTTCTCCCCCACGTTCTCAGTTCTCCCCCAAGTCCCAAACCCCCTCACTGCCTCCAACCTCCCCATCTAAATAAAACCTGTTAACCTGTGATAATTTCTGTTATAGTTTTTATTGTTTTGGCGATAGGGATGGGAAGGAGTGGGTGGGTAGGGGTGGGGGGGCAGGCCCAGCCCTCAATGTTCATCGCTGAAGAACAGGTCCTTCAGTGCCTCCTGGATAGCAATCATTCTCCATTGGCCTCGCTCCATCTTGGCTCCCTTGGGCTGCTCCAAACACCCAGACAGGCATTCTGCTGTGGCCTCCCAGACATGGGGGACCCTCTCCTCCAGCAGCTTGCACTGGCTATGAAAGACGATGGAGTCGCTGAAGACCTCAGGGATGGTGCACTCAGCTAGGTGCAGGCATGTCAGGAGGGCCCTCCATTGGGCTTTGAGCCATCCAAAGGTGCGCTCCACGACCTGGCAACACCTGGTGAGCCTCCTATTAAAGAGCTCCCTGCTGGCATCCAGATGGCCTGTGTAAGGCTTCATGAGCCATGGAAGCAAGGGGTATGCAGCATCTCCCACAATGAAGATGGGAACCTGCACATCCCCAATGGTGATGTTATGTGGTGGGAACATGGTGCCCACCTGCATGGCAAGTTCCTGAGCACACGTGAGTTGTGTGCACTCCCCAGCCAGCCAACATAGATGTTACTGAAGATCCACCCAGCGGTTCATGAGGGCCTGCAGGACCATGAAGCAGTAGCCCTTGGGGTTTCTGCAGTCTGTGGCCTGGTGTTCCAGGGCTTGGATGGGGATGTGTGTGCCATCCAAGATGCTTGAATGGTTGGGGAATTTGAGTGTAGTGAGGCCATTAATGGTGTCCTGCAGGTTGCCGAGGGTGATGAGGTGGGGTAACAGGACTTGTCTGATGTCTCTGCTGACATGCAGGAGGGCGGGCCCCATGGTGGCCTTCTGGATACTGAAATGGTGTGCGACCGACTGATAGGATTCTGGGGTGGCAGTTTTCCAGAGGGCGATGGCCACTCCCATGCCCACAGGGAGGGTGGGTCTGAGTCAAGTGTCTGTGCACTGCAGGACTGGAGTGAGCTCACAAACCAGCTCTAGAAAGGTCTGCTTGCTCATTCTGAACTTCTGCAGCCACTGTTCTTCGTGTCAGGTGGTGAGGACTATGCATTCCCACAAGCTGTTGCTCCTTTCTCATGCTTAGAAGCAATGGGGCATGGAGGGCAGCATGGTGAGTACAGCAGCTGGCAGGGCCAGCATGGTGGTGGTGCTGCTGTCTGCCTTCATGCTGTTGGCGTCCATGAAGTGTATGTTCCAGGCAACAATAGCACTGAGCAGGGTAGTGCGGCTGCCGGACACCTCTTGGACAAGCTGTGGGAAACAAATTTGGTCCATGACCTCTTCGCTCCACCTCTTGCCAGACACAATGGGCAGAGGACTGAGATTTCTTCCTGTATTTATGGGGTTGGCTGGGGGAATGGCCCTTCTTGTGGGCCATGTTGCTCCACTTCCTATGGTGCCCCCCCCAAGCTGAGCTAGCAAATCCTGTGCAAGGACATGTTAATTCAATTTAGGTTTCTAGTTGGGGCATGCTAGTTTGAACTAACTTAGTTTGAATGAACCAATATTAGTTTGAATTAACTAATTAGAACTAAGTTAGTTTGAATTCACAATTTTAAGCATAGGCACAGCCTCTTAACACATAGCTGAATTAGCAAATACTGCTTGCATTTTTAGTCACAATTAAGAACCCTTGTTGCATAAGAAATCCTTTTTTTATTTTGAGTGTTGCTGATGAAAAGTGATTCCCACAATATTAGTAAAGTGTCTATATTATATTTAACATATCACAAAGCTGCCCACTCCTTTCTTTTATGTTATTCTTCTCTATGTACTGTTTGTAAAGAGGTTCCCATTATTACTAGGGTTTTCCTCTTTTTTAAGCATTGAACAAGACAATTCTTTATTACCCTTCTCGTGAGAATGCCACTGACTGCAAAAAGATGAGATTGGTAATAGGAGCTGCTGCCACCCAAGAATCCCCAGATGGCTAGAAGCCATTATGCAGAACCTTGTCTCTTTTTCTCCTTCTTCAGGGACTTCTGAAACTCCCCACCTTTGGTTCAAAGGAAATTTAAACACTGATTTTCTGGGATCCAATTTACTCAGTGCTCTGGGTACATATTGCCCCTCCACAATTCCCAATCCCACTTCAGCAGATCTCTTTCCCTGCAACTATCAGATACAGAGTCACCTGTCCCCCTTGCCACATTTTGGTCCCACTTGTCAAGCAGGAGTTTGACCCTGCAGGCCCCAACCACCCATTTTCTCTCCCTCTCCTCTCTATTAGCAGAGCCCCGCCCCCCTTCTTCCCACAACTGAGTTCCAGTCCATTCACCACTCCCAGCCTGTACCTATCTGGAACTCATCTTTCAGGCTGTGACATCCCACCTCCCCTAGTGTCAGGATCTTCCTCCTGCCTCCATTGGATATTTCCAGCAATCTTATCTTGGCAATGCAGGGTCTCCCAGGAAGGAGCTTTTCTCATAGATTCCTTCAGTACTCCTGCCCCAGATTCTTGCTGTTCTGATAGAAGGAACCTGTCCTGTACTCCATTACATGGCCAGGGTTTATTTCCTCTATGCAGGGAGGTGAGTTTAACTTGTCATGGGTGAAATACAGCTCATCTCCCCTGAAAAGGCACATCCCTTGTGTCAGTCAAGTTGTGTAAGGACAGTGACAGACATATTTTGCACACTGGAGATATGGAAGAAGAATAGGTCATTATCAAGGCTGATACTATTATTATTCACCATGGAGTTAAATGAGAACAAACCACAGCTGACAAATCATCAGTAATTAGTCAGCATTTGCTTGGTAAAACTGAAATCTTGCTAACATGTTAGAGTCAACAAAAGAATCCAACTACCCTTTACAAAAGCATGTTTTAAAATACTTTGCATTCTTCACAGGCATTATACCAACCATCAATATTTTTTCTGCATATTATTCTTTGTTCATTTGTCCACTGCATACTTTTTTCCTGCATGACTTAATCTTCCTAATGGCCAATCTTTTAGTCAGAATATTTTTTTTTTCATCTTTGTAAAACAAGGATAATGATGAAGTGTTTAAGTCAATTGATTTTGGGTTTAAAAGTTCAAACTTCTGACCATAAGAAAATTACATGACTTACATAGAGTTTATTTCAGTCACTTTATGGCAGGCCGTGTCTGGGCTGATTTAACATAATGTGATCAAAAATACCACAAGTTAATCAGACTGCTGCATTTTCATTTGTTTGCATGATATATCTGTTCTATTTTATAGTTTTATGAGAAAGAAAATGCAGGAATCAGCAGAGAATTTTGGTGCAAGGCTTCAGAAAGAGCACCTGAAACTAGAACCATCTTTTTTATTTTGTTTAAAGATTTATACAATCCATTAAAATTATTGTCCTTTCAAATCAAAAGGTGCTATTCTGATCATCTCTGAGAATCTTTTTCTCAGCAAAGGTAATATGTAAAAAAAAAAAGACTAAAATTATATTCATTGACACTTGTGTAAATTCTGGAATAATAAAAACCTGAGTAAATCATATTTGCTCTGGTAACACTTCTGCTTTTTGTGGAAAATAAAAGCAAAAGTTGTAAACTAAAATAATGGTAGTTGTTCCTCCACAATAAAAACTTTGAAGTGAGTCAGGAACATTTTGCCTTCCAGAAGTGTTGACCCTTAGATTACATAATAAGCCAACATTTAATGATAGGGCAATTACTGTAAACACAAAGACCATATAATTACTGTGTGAACTAATGGGTTATTTTTGTCCTCTGAAATTCAGGTCAATAAATGCTAATCACCTTTGTACCTGAATTTAACTGCAAAATAATCTGCTTTCTTTGTTATACTAAGATAATGATGAACTGTTCAAGTTCATAGATTTTTGTTTGAAAAGTTCAAATTTCTGACTGTAAGAAAATTATATAGGTTTACGCTTGGTTGTATTTCAGTTGCTCTATGTCAGGCCATGTCTGACCATAACTGCTGTAGAGACTATGCTTCCCTGGATAGTGTAGAGAATACGAAAGGGAGTCAAAAAGGTTCCTGGCACATTTAAAGGAAGAAAATCAGCAGAACCATAGCATCTTCTCACCTCTCCAGAGTGCCAAGTTTGATACCTAACAAAGTGAAATGAGGATGTGCTCGCTTTCTGTGTACTGCAGTTTTAAATGTTGGGACAACTGCCATCATGTATTTGACTTCAGATAGATAGAGCCCTGCACAGATACAAATACGTGGATCTGTATCCAACCTGCATCTGCAAGAAATGGTCCACAGCTATCCATGTTGTATCCGCAGATGTGGATATAATGTGGATATCTGCGGATATCCACATATTTGCAGGGCTGTAGCTCTCTGCAAATAAAAAAAAATATGTAGGTCCATATATAATCTGCATCCACAAGAAATGGTCCGTGGATATCCATGTTGTATCCGTGGATGTGGATATAATGTGGATATCTGCAGATTTGCAGGGCTCTACAGATAGACTGTTTTAGCAAATCTCTGTAGAGGCTTTTGATACGGTTTCCCACAGCATTCTCATTGGCAAATTAAGGAAGTATGGGTTAGATGCATGGACTGTAAGGTGGATAGAAAACTGGCTAGAACAACAGTTTCAGCGCGTAGGAATCAATGGCTCTATGTCAAGCTGGCAGGCAGTAACAAGTGGTGTGCCCCAGGGGTCGGTCCTGGGGCCAGTTCTGTTCAATGTTTTCATTAATGATCTGGATGATGGGATAGATTGCACACTTAGTAAGTTTGCAGATGATACCAAACTGGGGGGAACGGTAGACACCCTAGAGGGCAGAGACAGGATTCAGGGAGACCTAGACAAACTGGAGCAGTGGGCCAAGAGGAATCTCATGAGGTTCAACAAGGATAAGTGTAAAATCCTGCACTTGGGACGAAAAAAACCCATGTACTGCTACAGGCTGGGGAGTAATCAGCTAAATAGCAGCACTGGAGAAAAGGACCTGGGAGTCATGGTGGATGGGAAGTTGGATAAGAGTCAGCAGTGTGCTCTTGCTGCCAAAAAGGCCAATGGCATACTGGGCTGCATCAGAAGAAGTGTTACCAGCAGATCGAGGGATGTGATCATTCCCCTCTGTTCTGCACTAGTGAGGCCACATCTGGAATACTGTGTCCAGTTTTGGGCTCCCCACTACAAAAAGGACATGGACAAATTAGAGAGAGTCCAGAGGAGGGCAACCAAAATGATCAAAGGGCTGGAGCACAAGCCCTATGAAGAAAGACTGAAGGAACTAGGCTTATTTAGCCTGCAGAAGAGAAGACTGAGGGGGGATTTGATAGCAACCTTCAACTACTTGAAGGGTTGCTCCAACGAGGAGGGAGCTCGACTGTTCTCGGTAGTAACAGAGGGCAGAACGAGAAGCAATGGCTTCAAGTTACAGCTGGGGCGGTCCAGGCTGGATATTAGGAGACACTTCCTTACTAGGCGAGTGGTGAAGCATTGGAATAAGCTGCCTAGGGAGGTGGTGGAATCTCCATCTCTGGAGGTGTTCAAGTCCCAGCTGGACAAAACACTGACTGGGATGATCTAATGGGAGTGGTCCTGCTTTTTTTGGCAGGGGGTTGGACTAGATGACCTCGTGGGGTCCCTTCCAACCCTATGATTCTATGATTCTATTCTTTCTTTGTAAAACACTTTACTTTTTTTTTTTAATTTTCTTTAGTAGAAATAAAATCCAGTCTGAAAAATATGTTTTTTTGCTCTGTAGCACATTATTAATTATGTGAATTATTATTATTATTACAATTTGAATAATTATTTTTATTATTACTTAAGCGCTTAGCAGCCCCAGTCATGGACCAGGCTCCGTTGTTCTAGGCACTGTACAAACAAGCACCAAAACCCTAAACTTTCTATTACAATTGCTTGTAGTAGCATTAAATTCTGTATTATACTGTATACACACAGGGTAAAATTCTGGCCCACTGTAACCAATTGCAAAAGTCTCTCAAAGTCTGGGTATGACAAGTTCAAAATGTGTCTTGAGACAGTTGTAATGTTTGAAGAAACAGAGGCCTACGTGAGGGTGTAAAGAAGCTTCCAGTCCACTCTCAGAGATGCAAGAGCATCAGTGGGGCTTGTACCATCATTCCTGTGCAGTTATAAATTCCTATAGTTAGAAAGCCCTATCTGTGCCTTACTTGGATTAGCCCATTGATAGTGTGAACAATTCAAACTCCAGGAATCAACCCAAGGAGTTTGTCATGAGTTGTGTCTGAGATTGTTTAATTATAATTATAGAATTTGACTAATTTAAGACATGTAGTTAATGTAAGTCAGAGTAATTATAAATTGTGCCACAGACAGATCTGCATCTGTAGACTTGCCAATCAAAATGCTAAATTCTAGAGATTAATAAAGTCTACTAATACTTTTCAATAGCTATGGAAGTGGTTCTCAACCAGGATACATGAACTAATGGGGATAAGCAGAAGTCTTCCTGGCAGTACATCAACTCATATTTGCCTAGTTTTGTAACAGGTTATATTAAAAACACTAGTAAAGTCAGTACAAAGTAAAATTTCATATAGACAATGACTTGTTTATACTGCTCTACATGATACATTGAAATGTAAGTATAATAGTTATATTCCAATTGGATTTATTTTATAATTACATGGTAAAAATGAGAAAGTAACTAACTTTTCTGTAGTAGTGTGCTGTGATACTTTTATATTTTTATGTTTAATTGCATGAGCAAATAGATTTTAAATGAGACAAAACGGGGATACTCAAGACAAAGGAGACTCCAGAAAGGGGTACAATAGTATGAAAAGGTTGAGAGTCACTGAGCTAGAATGAGCGCTTGTAATCTAAAAGGTCATCTATGAATAAAAATTACACTGACCACCAATCCTTTTGTCAAAGGAGTGTCTCATATTTCAATGATTTGGCTCTTAAAATGACCACCCCTCCCAAATTGTATTCAAACTGGTAAGTATCATTATAAACATTAAATTGAAGCTTACAATTGCAGTGTATACTTGAAATGAGTAGAAATGTATACTTGAGAGAAAAATATATGATATGTGAATGGAAATGATATTTCCCTAAAATGCATCTTCAAATGAAGTCTTGTCCCTTATTCCTGGCATAATTTTTCCTTACTTTCATCCAGAGGTGGTCATATAGTAGAAACCACTGGAAAAAAAAATAGGGTGCTTTGCATAGCCCTTGCTTTAATATTTACTTACTCTGTCTTCCCAGTTTCACATTGCACAATCTGCACAGTGACGATTCACTTCTATGAAAATATAAATATGCTTTAAGCTTCTTTCTTATATGCTGATAAAACAGGAAGCTTATTGTATGCTCTGAAACTAGGTGTTAAGGCTCTCCACATTTTCTGACATTATTCCAAATGGCTGCATGTACAGTATCTTGAAAGATGTTCAATTAAATCTCATTCTGCCTGGTATAAATTGCTATTATTATATCATGAAAGTGATCCTGGAAATACTTGATAACTTGTTATATGTCGCTGCCCTTCCTCTAACCTCACCTCCTGGACAGTGTTTCAAAAAATTACTTTTAGTTATTTAAAATTCTGTCACAAGTTGGCTTACAGAAAAACAATGAAGAGCTGAATAGATGCATCAATTCTTTTGAAAATTTAGCATTGTGCGCTATCAAATATCACCACTGGAAGTATCTATATTTTGAACATGTGTTGTCATTTTCAGGGTGGATAAGCTTATATATTTGTAGACAGATATTCATTTGTACAGTCCATTGATCTGTCTGACAGAGTATCAAGAACAATTTAATACGGAGTGACTTTAGGAGACTAAATCATAAGAATATTTTATTTAGGTGTTATCATGGTAATAAAAATATTGAAGCAATGTCATTTTTCATAATGATATAAATTAAATTCAACTAATCAGATTAACTATGCAGACATGAAATCGCATATTACTATGGCAAAAAAAGGACACAAGTAGATGTCTGAACAGTAGTTAAATCCACACATTAAAACCAAATATTTCATTCTTAAAAGATGCTCATTAATTTTAAGGACAGATTATCTTTTCCATTTCAAACAAGTGGCATAATACTTTAAATTAAAACATTTATTTATATTCATAAGTAGGTCTGACAGAATTTGGTTTTTATGTTTTTCATAATTTCAGTAATATCAAAATTTATTTTAAGGTTTTTTTTAAGATTATCCATTTAAATTTTTAAAGTTATGGAAAATTAAACAGGGATCTGACAATTATTTAATGACCCATATTGAGAGTCAAAAAGCAAATTAAAACACATGAATAATACGGAATACGAATCCTTAAATGAAATTATATTTTCTCACGAAATCTTACTTTTGTCTATCTGTGCCTTTTATCATTAGATTTTTTTTCTCCCCTTTCATACAGCAAAACTGATGTTTGCCAACTAATATCTAATCCTTGCAGGCCTGTTCATCAGAATTAAGCCAAATAGGTATCTGTAACTTGACTAGGGTGCTCTATAAATTTCTCTGAAAAGCATTGAGGCCTCAGTTTTGAAATGTACTTAAACATATGCTTAGCTTTAAGTATTTGAATAGTGCCTCTGAAGTCCTCATGCAGTTAAACAGAGGCACATGCTTAAGTATCTTGTTGAATCTGGGCCACAAAAATATTCTAGACAATTAAGTCTTCCATATAGATGGGGTTTTTTTTAAGTGAACATATGTAATTTACTAAAGAATTCAGCCCGAGGTATAGATTTCTATTGATTGGTTTACAAGTGTAATGGGCAAATTACTGTTTCTTGTTAAATTATGAATATCTCAAAAATATTCTAAGACATGTCTGATGTTATCTGCAAATCTAGTCAGATGTGTTCAATACATAATTAGGGTTAGGAACCTTCATATATGAACCAGGGAAGGAACTACATTTCAAGTAGTGATGGAGACAGATTATTAATGCCTGGAGATTTCATCATTAAACTTTAATTAGAAAACACTACCTAACAAAGAAAGTCAGGTACAGTAGCTTTAAACTGCAAGCAATTAGAATTCAGCAGGCAGCACTAATCCACCCCTATCATACCCAGACAACTTAAATGCCACTATGCTAGCCAGGGTGAAAAAGCATTAACATGTTTCACTTGTTTCTGAGAACTAAATTACAAGAAAAGATCTTCAAAGACAAGTGATGATCCCATCCGTAGTAGCTGTTGTGGCTATATGGTGGGGAGGGGGAGAACCATACTAGAAAGAAGTGGTTTTAAACCATGTTCCAACAATACCCCTACAACTGCAAGCAGAGCTTTAGGTTATAAATACAGATTAGATTCTACCACCTTTTCTTAAAGTAAGTAGCATCATTTGTGTTGGAATGGAGAACCTGAGGGATACAGCCTTGGACCTGTGGAACCACTAGGTACCCTTATCAACTATTTTGCTTGAGGCGGGCTCTCCACCATACTCTGGTGAACGACAACAAAAATCTGGATAGATTATCAACCCACCACACTCTATCCTCAACTGAGTTACCAAGAATACTCCTTCTTAGCAAACATGGATACAAGCTCAAACCAGTTCATTCTCTCTTCTCCTACCTTAACCATACAGGAACACAATCCAAGATAATGCTGTCTTGTACTCAATAAAAATGTGTCCAATAGAACTCATTAATAAATCCATTTCCCCCTCTAAGTGAGGAAGATATGCATCAGTTTCGTTACTGAGGTAAAACTTCTAGACTCTTTGATTCAAGACCATACTGATTCAGATATAACATAAACAAAGTATATTAACTGCAGAAATAGAATTTAAGTTCAAAATTTAATGGGATTAGAAATAGTTACCAAACAAAATAATAATAGTAATAAAAAATAAGAATCTAAGTTCAAACAGGATTGAATCTAGGAGTATGTCACCCTGAGAATGGTACAAGCAGGCTACACATTTTCAGTTCACACAAGCAGAGACTGCTTTCCTGTCCTGGTAATCCTCTCCCCATTCCACAGTTGTTTGCCTATCAGTCTTTCTCTGAGCGTTTAGCTGTGGGGGAGTGAAAGCAAGACAAGATGTCACACTCTTCTCTGCTCTTCCAGTGTGCAGGACCAATGAGGAAGGACTTATCCCCATTGGTCAGTTAGAATTTCATTATGTATGTGCTTTCTTAGTGAAGTTCCACTGTAAATGATCCCTGTTAGCGGAATCAATCTTTGAATGAGTTAGATAATTATCAGTGCTGTCTAGCTACTCCATCATTATGCCTGACAGGCAGTTGTGGGAGTTTCTCACCTTGTAGCATGTTCTAGTGGCATATTCAATGTTTCATAACTTCACACGCAATAACACATGCAATTTACAAAGATAACGTTTAGAGTTTTAAAATACTACACAAGGCACACTTTGTACAGGACACACTACATGACCTTGGTGAATATGAAGTTTCTGGAGTGTTGTTCTCAGATACAATGTCACACTGCAATCACTGAAATGATTCAAGAAGCATGGTGCTGCCCACAGGACCAGACTCTAAACTGAGTTACATCAGATACATACCACAGTAAATGTGATCAGAACTGAACCCTGTGCAGTGAGTAGTGACAGGATCTTGATCATGTTGACTATGGTCATGATTTTGAAAAAACAACAAGGAGTTGTGTGGCACTTGAAGACTAACAGATTTATTTTTTGCATGAGCTTTCGTGGGAGAAGTTCTCACTTCCTCAGATGCTTCGAAGATGGGTGAACTTACAGAAAGGAATTCACCCATCTTCGAAGCGTCTGAGGAAGTGGGATCTTCTCCCACGAAAGCTCATGCAAAAAATAAATCTGTTAGTCTTCAAGTGCCACACAACTCCTTGTTGTTTTTCCACTGGACTAGACTAACATGGCTATCCATTTTAAAATTGACATGATTTTGAAGCCATTGCATCACCCAAACTTCCATGACTTTAGTGGAAGTTATGCCTATAATAGACTGCAAGAATGAGTAAGGTTTTCAGTGTGCCGTGGAAATCTTTCTGGTTAAAAGTTGTTATATAAATACAGGAGATGTTTCCAGGGTAAATCATCACTATTATGTGAGAGCTCCTATTTCTATGAGAAAGGGCAGCAGCGGGGAAAACTCTGTCAGGATTCCAGAATGCTGTAACTTGCTCCCCCCTTGGTCTAAAATAGACCACAGTTTTTGAGGCCTTCTGCTAAAAACATCTAAAGGGCTTTGAAAAATATTGGAAGGAAGCTCCCTGTATGGGGGGTTGGGGAAAAGGATGGAAAAGAGTTTCACTGGCTGAGCTTCTGCTGAATTAATCATTTAGTACAAATGCGTTTTAAATGTTATTGTTAATACTTTAGGGTATCTTGAGCCTTGCACATGCCTTTTTTAGTTATTTTAAAATAACTAAACGCATATGCGTTTATATTCAATTTTAGTTTAAATAGCCAAACACTCCAGTGTAAATTGGTGTATAACTGCAATCCAGTGTGACACAAGACTTTCTTACTTTAGTAGTCTGAGTTAGCACAAATTGAAATATGACTATTTAATACATACAATTATCAAACTGGAAATAATGTAAATCCATTTACTATAGTAGTTGGTACCTCTTTTGTATTATGAATGAGTGAATTTAATTTTCTAATGGACCTCTGTCACATTGATGTGTTTAGTCAGGCCCATGCTAATCACGAACTTTATTCTTCTCCATAATGTTGAGTAATACAAGTTGTTAAAATTAAGGATCTGAAGAAAAAAATAATTTACCCAATAGACCCATGGTTTTCCCCAGCAGATATATTGTTCCTTTAATTTGCATTTTAATTACTTCAAGGACTTTTAGCCATCTATAAGGATCACAATAGCAACTAAGATCAAGTGAAAACAAATTACCTCAAGTATTACCAACTGTCAGTTTAATGAGCAAAGGTTCTAACTTTACAGATCTGGGACATGTTGTACAATGGCACTTATCTACCTCCAGGACATATGGGAAATTAGTGAACAATAGTGCTATGTTGTTTTCTTCAAACAAGGAAATCAACATGTATAGTTCAGGTTTTCTTCATGGAAAGAAAAGAAAAACATTTGTTGATTGATTGGTTTGTCTTTTATGAATGTGATCTGATTTCTTTGTTCATAGAGTTTCTCTGTGGTTTCCCAGAGGACTATTTTCCATAATTGGAAAAACTTCACTAAGCAATTCACAACCAGCTAGCAGTTCTCCTTATTTATTGCTCTTGACTCCATTATTGAAAACTTCCTTTATTTTAATGGAGCGCTATTAATCTTAACCATTTAACTAAAGTAAGTCAGCCATACCTTTTAAGGGTATGTCTACACTGCATTTTGACAACTGTGGCTGGCTCATGGCAGCTGACTCAGACTTAAGCTTGTGCAGCTGTTGAACTGCAGTGTAGACAGCCTGGCTCTGACTTTAGTCAGAACTGAGGGTCTTAGAACCCAGGCACCAGCCTAAGCCCAAATGTATACACTGGAATTAAACAGCTCCTTAGCTCCTTAAACCTGTCAGGGGGCACTAACTAGCTACAGGCATCTAATTACAGGGTAGACATACCCGAATGGCCCAAATCACTCTCAACACTTGATCAAATTTTAGAAGTACATGAGTCACTTAAAAGCCGGTATCCCTTTTGAGTTCAAATAGAATTCTGACTCCTAAGTGATTAAGATACTTTTGTCTACAGAAAATGAAATAAGCCAGTACACACCAGGGCATTTAAGAACTGAAAATACTTCCATGCTGTTTACCAACCAAACTGATGAGAGGATATTAAAGTACTTTTATTTAATATTATCATGGCTATAATTACAGCATGGATTGGAGGAGACACATTTCCTTCAATTTTTAGCTGAGGAAGGTGTGGCCAAAAGTAGTACTATGGAGTCAGGGATAACAACCCTTACCACCTCCTATTTGTATTACTCTTTGTAACTCAGCGTTAGTGATGTGATAGGAGTGGTATTTACCATGTAAATAAGAGTGACCAAAGGAGTACTGGGAAAACACTGATTTTTATTTCCTAACCTTTGTGATGTGATAGGGGTCAAAGGCTATGTCTACACTGCCAAAGCAGTCTGGACTAAGGAAGCTTAGTCTGGACTAATTTGGCCTATGGCCACACTAGACTTTGCCTAGTTCAAACTAAGAAATTTCTTAGTTCAGACTAGGCAAAGCTTAGTCTGAACTAGTAAGATCCAGTGGTTAGTACGGACTTCTATGCTTAGTTCAAACTAAGCATGGGCAAGACTCTAAGTAATGGCTAGTTAGAACTTAGAAAGTTTGAACTATGTCCTTAACTCGAACTAGCTGCACATTCTACTTTGAAATAAAACTTTAGTTTGAACTAGGATGTGCAGCTAGTTTGAACTAAAAAGCCATGGTTAGGTTGAACTAGCCCGAGGCTTGTTTGGACTAACCTTGGGCTATTTTATTTCAGATGAGCAAGTCCAAACTAAAATGTCAGACATAGACATAGCCAAAGAAATAAAGATCATAGTTTTCCAAGCACTCCTTTGGTCACTTTTATTTACATGGTGGCAAAGTAAACTGAATCTTTGGTAAAATAGGAGGAAATGAAGCTACCCAGTCCCTCTGAAAGGAATCTGGCAGAGAATTCAAGGAGGTGATTACACTTACTGCACACATTTCTGATGAAGTCAGAGACAGTAAAATCCTCCCACACAGGTACTCATGGTGGGAACAAAGAGGCTTTGTACAGACCTGCTAAATGTAGCATAATTGCTTCAAATTCTGAAATTCTTTAAAAACAGTTTTAAAAAGGATCAGTCATTAACAAAACACATATTTGGATTTACAGCCTCTTCACATAGTGTAAACAAGATATATATATTTCTCCTGCAAAGGTATTAAAAATGTAAATTCATAACATCAATAAAGAGCTCACCAGCAGCTGAACCTGTATTAAAAAAACAGAGTTTAAAATGCAAAAGAAGAAATACTCATAAATCAGCCAACCATTTTGTACCATGGATGAAACAGAATATTGCAGATAGTGTGTAAGAGAGTTTCCATCTCAGAACCCGAATATGAAGTATGGGTCTGAAGAACTAACATTTAGATCATTAAAACTGTGTTACCAGCTGTAAAAATCTTTTTGAGTAGGAGCCGAAGACATCTTCAGAAATGTAATGCAGCATTTGAATGTCTGCCAGGCATAGATACAAATATGCTGCACTCAGCTAGACAAGACTTAACAGAGATGGGACAGGAATCAATTCCAGCTGAGAATATTAAGATGAGTAGGGGAACAACAAGAGACAATTGTCACTAATAAAGAGGCTGCTAAACATATATAGTAAAAGGACATTGGAACAGGTTCTGATCTCTGTTATGGCAATGTAAATGAATAATGTCTATGGAGATAATTTTAGATTTACACTGATGTAGCGAGATTATAAATCAATCAATCAATCAATCAATCAATCAATCAATCAATCAATACAGGGATTCCTGTGGCACATAATGACCAACAGATTTATTTTGCATGGGAAAGCTCATGTGAAAAATAAATCTGTTGGTCTTTAAGTGTCACAGGACTCCGTTTTGTTTTGTTTTCTCTGGACTAGACTAATATGGCTGCCCCTTTGGAACGTAGTGAGATTAGCAACTGACCCAATGTCTTCATCCTTGTTTCACCATGTTAGGCTGAGACTTTCATACAGAACACAACAAGGAAAATTAGTACTGACAGTATCAAGAAAAGCAAAACATAACATATCTATGTAATACTTCTGCCTGACATTATATACTCCTCACTGTGTTCTTGCTTTCCAGTATGTATTCCCCTCATCTGCTGAAACCACTTTCATTTTACCCCTCTCCCACCATATATGGAGCTGTTTCTTTCAGGGAACAGACAATTGCTGTGGAAATAACATAAACCAGTAGAGTATGTTTTATACAAGTATGCATGCACACATACACATTAAGTGTATATAATATATACTATATAGTGTGCGTAAATATCAATTCTCCTAATTTGCTATGTGCGTGCATGATGCAAAGTGTACCATGTGACAGGTCATTGTGATGTCATAGTGGAATCCTTGGGAGCCATTGGTTGAGTCACCTCTCACATCACAATGCCTAGGAGTCTTGGCATGGCACAGATATATACCTTATTGTTGCTGCATACTCCACTGTAATTCATACAGGGAAATGGCTCAGGATTTAAAATTTGGACAGTAACAACCAGTGAAACCCAGAGATGGTTCACTCTGGTGACACAGCTGCCCCTTTTGAACTTGTCAAAATTATAGAGCTGTCAGCTATGTTTTCAGCTTTTTCCAGTATTTCACACTGACTCTTCAGACAATTGTACATGAGGCTCACTTGAGGAAGAAACCATGAAAATCTGAAAGTTTACTAGGAGGATACAAACTCCCAAGGAAAAGTTTTAATTCACCATAGAACTTCTGCAAAATATGTTGTAATTAAAGAGTCATTCATTGATTAGAATAAATATTTCATAATTTTTCCTTTGATTTTCCCCATTATTTGTGATGGGTTACAGCTAGCATACACCATAGTGTGTGCATGCGTGTGTGTGTGTGTGTGTGATTGTATAGTATAATGTGTACACACATACACTATATAAAATCTACTGGTTTACATTAATACACATATATGTGCCACAGGAATCCCAATATTAGGATATTGGGATGTCATTCGGACTGGAGAAGTGTGGCCGGATGATAGTAAAGAGTGGTGAGTGGATAGTGTAGTGCTTAAGAGCGCTGTAGTGGTTAAGCACAACGCCCTTTGATACAGCAGACAGGGATTCAAATCTGGGTGGGTACCTGTCTACCTTCCCAGTAGGGGTCCTTGGGCAAAAGACCCCCTGATGCCTCACTTGCCTACCTCGAATATGAGAGTGACACTAACTAGGAGAGTCATCCTGGCTCAGATGTCACCCAGATTAACAAGGTCTGCGCCAAATGTTGGGGAACCAGGACAATCTGATGATAAGTGAGCTACTGGAACAAACCATGCATGGACAAGACAAGAGAACCTGGAATTGATGGAATGCTACTACAACAGTAGACCTAATGAGAGGGGATATATGAAATGTATGAGGGAACTATGGATGGACAAAAGACCTACATCCACACTAACTAAGAAACAGCTAGTTACCCAACGCTTCAACATAGTAAAGAGGAAGCTGCTCTCACAACTTGAGATAGACCAACTCCACATTACATCCCAGAATCAAGAAGACGACCCAGAAGAACAGCTAGATATGCAGCCAACACCTGAAGCTGGAACTTCACTGCCACCCCCTCCATTACAGAGCACAGCAGCTGATATGAGGCATAAGATCATGGATAAACTAGCTACAATCAACCCTCAGGACTGATTACCAAGGCTGATTGGAGAAGTACCATCAGCTAGTATGCTAGAAGATGCCAATAGAGCCCTAATGACAATTCCTACCACCACCGTAACTCAAACTAATGAACTGGTATATGCTACAGCCTCTGTGATCCTGGAGATGCTTGGCTACGTGATCAAGAAGAACAGCAGTACATACCCCCCTGGAAAATGAAGTTGGAGGATAAGACCAAGGCAACTCCGAGAGAAGTTAGTCAGCTGGTGGAACTACAGAAGGGTGTAGAGATTAAGGATAAGACTCAGCTACTGAAAAAATACAAGGGCCTGACTCCATCGGAAGCCCTAGAGACTGCTAAACAAAGGCTCACAGCACTGGCTACCAGGCTAAGGAGATACACTAGAGAAGCAGAGGCCAAAAAGATAAGTGCCCTGTTCTCCAAAGAACCATCCAAGGTGTACTCCCAACTGCAGTGCAACAACACAATAACAGTAGAGCCACCAGCAGCAGAAACTGAACAGTACTGGAAGAACATATGGGAGAAAGAGAAGACTCATAACACCAGTGCAAAGTAGCTGCAAGACCTGAGGACAGACCACAGCAATCTCCCAGAACAGGAACCAGTCACCGTCACAGTAGCAGACATCCAACAGCAGGTCAAGAACATGAAGAGCTGGACAGCACCTGGCCCAGACATGATCCACACCTACTGGCTAAAGAAACTAACAGCAGTGCATGAACGCCTAGCAGCACAGATGAACCAGCTGCTAGCAGCAGGCTCCCACCCAGACTGGCTAACACAAGGAAGGACAGTGCTGATCATGAAAGACCCCTACAAGAGAATAGCACCGTCCAACTACCAGCCAATAACCTGCCTCCCTACAACATGGAAAGTCCTATCAGGCATCATAGCTGCCAAGCTACAGGACCACATGGGCCAGTACCAGAGCACAGCTCAGAAGGCCATTGGGAACAACACCAGAGGCTCAAAACACCCGCTGCTCATAGACAGAACAGTCGCCGAGGACTCAAGGTCTAGAAAGACCAATCTGAGCACAGCCTGGATTGACTACAGGAAAGCCTACGACTCAATGCCACACACATGGATCTGTGAATGTCTGGTGCTACACAAAGTCAACAGGACACTAAGGACCTTCCTCAAGAACTCAATGTGACTGTGGAAGACAACGCTGGAAGTCAACTCAAGACAGCTTGCACAAGTGGCCATCAAATGCGGCATATACCAAGGTGATGCGCTGTCCCCGCTGCTGTTCTGCATTGGCTTGAACCTCCTCAGACAGATAATCACAAGGACTGGATATGGATACAAGTTCAAGAGTGGAACTACCATTAGCCACCTCCTCTACATGGATGACATCAAGCTGTATGCTAAGAATGAATGAGACATCAACTCGCTAATCCACCTGACACGGATCTACAGTGAGGATATTGGGATGTCATTCGGACTGGAGAAGTGTGGCCGGATGGTAGTAAAGAGAGGGAAAGTAGTCAAGCCTGATGGGGTGGAACTCCCAGCAGGCAACAATAGCAGACATGCAGACTAGCTACAAGTACCTTGGCATCCCACAGTCACATGGGAACCACGATGAGGAGGCAAGGAAGACAGCAACATCCAAGTACAACCAAAGGATAAGACAGGTCCTGAAGAGCCAGCTCAATGGGAAGAACAAGATCCACGCCATCAACAGGTACGCCCTGCCAATCATCAGATACCCTGCCGGTATAGTGAGCTGGCCAAAGGAGGACATGGAGGCAGCCGATGTGAAGACCCAGAAGCTCCTCACAATGTACGGAGGTTTCCACCCCAAGTCCAACACCCAGAGACTGTACACCAGCTGGAAAGAAGGCGGGTGGGGTTTGGTGAGTGTCAAAGCCACTGTCTTGGATGAAACCCAGAGCATCCAGGAGTACATCAGTAAGATGGCACCCAAAGATGAGCTGCTGAGAGAATGCAGCAGCAGACATGGGAGGAAGACCAAGCAGAAGAAGTGACATGGCAAGACAAGACCCTGCATGGGTTGTACCATCGACAGATAGCTGAGGTGGCTGACACTGGGAAATCCTACCAGTGGCTGGAAAGAGCTGGACTAAAAGACAGCACTGAGGCACTGATCATAGCAGCACAAGAACAGGCACTGAGCACCAGATCCATTGAAGCAGGGGTCTACCACACTAGGCAGGACCCAAGGTGCAGACTGTGCAGAGAAGCCTCAGAGACAGTGCAACACATAGTGGCAGGATGTAAGAGGCAGGCAGGAACAGCATACACTGAACGGCACAACCAAGTAGCTGGGATTGTGTACAGGAGCATCTGCACAGTGTATGGGCTAGACCCTCCCATGACCAGATGGGAGATCCTACAGAAGGTCGTGGAGAATAACAGGGCTAAGATTCTGTGGGACTTCCATATCCACACACACACACACACACACACACACACACACACACACACACACACACACACAGAGTAATATGAGCCAGTAGAGTCAGGTTATATACCTATCTATATCTATATGGATACAGATCTATGTATTTATCAATAAATAAAGAAAAGCTACAGTGTCAATTACATTTTTAAACTGTTTATTTAGACTTCCCAGGATTGTTAAATAAATACATTTCAGTATTGTTTTTGTATGGCTAGATTCTTTGAAACAAAAAAATCCCTTTTGTTTAATTGCCAAGATTTCGACATTCATTATTGTACCATCTAAATGAGATGAGTTCAAATAAATTATAACCATTAAAAGAGTGAATAACTGACTGATTTAGATGTGTTTGATTTTCTTTTAAACAATGTGGAAACAGGGATACCATGATGCATCACAAAAGGCTTGTTGTAACACAGTCTTTTTTCCCTATGCATAAAGGCCAAGCACAGATTCTCTCTTTTACTTTGCTGTTCTGTTACTGATCATAGACCTTCCAAAGACTTTCTCCTTCATGATGAAATTACAATGAAAGGATTTTACCCCCTCCATTTTTACATAGAAACAAACCATTGACAGTATTAAGGTATACCGAGAAGTTTATTATGGTTACTGAAGTAAAACAATCTGCTTGAAAACTTCTATAGAAAATATGAAAAATCATATGAACATAGCCATAAAAAGTATGCTAATGGCTTCTTACAATGATCCACTCATAATTCTCTGACCAGTTTTTGCCTCTTTGGAAGCAAAGTACTAGCAAGACTTAAAAACAAATGTGGACATAGTTCACTTTAATATGGATCTGGGCAAATAACTTTTTTTTTGTATGCCTCTTTTTTGTTGTTCTTGTTGTTTGAGCTCTTTAAGACATTTTAATAATATAATTGAAGTAAATTGACATGAAAAGTTTTTTCATATCGAAAAAATCAAAGCATTTCATTTTCAAAATGTCAAAATGAAAAGTATCTTAATGCTTTAACTTTGGGAGGTGGAGAAAAATCACAACCACATAGTGAATTAAATGTGAATTTGTCACATGTTTTTCACCCCCGAATCAGCATCTTATAGTCCAGAAAAGTTTTGGCCAAAAATTTTCTTCTAGCTCTTTGGTCATCACTTATTGATGTAAAAGATATTAGTTTGGAATTCAGCTAAGGGCAATATTTCCATAATTTTATATCAGAATGTCATCAGAACAACAAACCTGGATCTCCATTTTGTGGACCACAAAGGAGTCAGAATATTTATTAGAAGAAAAATCCTTCTTGCAATAGATATTTTAAGATGTTTGTTCTTTGAAAACAAGATACAAAGGGCTTCACAAGCCTTCTAGAAAAATCCTCAACATCAAGACTAAGCGTATTTTAAAGATTTACATTTTAGGCTTTGATTCCTGCCCCCCCGCCCCATCTCACAAATAATGACTCAGAAGGCGGCAAAATGAAAGAATTCTAGAAATGCAAATAATTGAATGATCTTTGACACACATATTATATATGCAAAAAACCCCAAACAAAACAAACCTATTGTACACTTATGAGTATTTCTTTGCCATCAGGTAGAGTTATATCATCCCTTGGTACATATTTGCTTCAAAGAGCAGTTTCCAGTAAATTAAAGAAGGCATCTCTTAGTTCATTGTTACATTATATTCCCAGTGAAATACTGTGATCAGTAAAGTAAATGAATGGTAATGGACGCTACCATTACTTGCTTGTTATGAAAGTTAACCAGTGTCATAAATCCGACTATAAACTTATTTTTCTAGAATTCACTTTATTTTTTTTCCTAATCGCAAACTAATATACTACCCAGGCTCTGCCCACTGAATATTAGAAATACACAGATCTCCATGCAACAAACAGTTCTGCACTTCATAAAGACTTATCTGACTTAAAACGGTTGTAACCCATCCTGCCCACAGGCCCAGCATGAGGGTGTTCAAGATAGGGGAATTCTGCCTTGTGGCCTTTACACAGGTTTGGGTAACTAGGCCTGAGACTCCTCTGTGTGCTCTGCATTGTGTGTTAGTGTGTGTTAACTCAGACCAGACCCATTCAGACCAATCACCAGGACCAAGGTTTTATTCTGAAAGAAACAAACATAGCAGCACTACAGTCAATGGCTATGATCACATGTAGATGCTTATTTTGAAATAAGTTAATTTGAAATAAAATCATTATTTTGAATTAACTTAAATCAAAATAAGAAAAAACCTCAAATCAAAATAGCAAGTCCAGAGACAGGACTTACTATTTCAAATCAGGAGAGGGGCAGCATGGGAGGTGTGGCAACATGGCCCCCTCCCTGGGACATGCTCCCACCCAAAATATAGAAAAATTAAGGCACACTGGGAAGGAGAAGGGCAAAAGTGTTAATTCAAAATAATGGTTATTTCGAAATAACATGTCTGAATGGCATTATTTTGAAACAACCATTTTGAAAAAACGGCTATTTGGATTTTACCCTAGGTTTTACTATTTCAAAATAATGTTTGTCATTTTGAAATGACGGAGCTTCTCATTTCAAAATAATGAAACGTCGTTCATACATGACAACTTTTAAATCAAAAGAATGACCGTTTTTATTTAAAAGCTACGTGTGGACATAACCTATCAGTCTCCTCCCTGCTTGTCTACCACATTCTCCCAGCTTCAGTCAATGCAGTCGTTCTCTCCAGGGGAGGGTAGGAGTCCCCTTACAAACTAATCCTAAGTCCCACAACAACTGAACCCCAAACAAACAAGCCAGCATTGTCCTTTGGCCTCATTTCAGCTCTTCTCAGGTTGTTCTTTAAGCCCGTTTTGGTCCTACCTGAAAGAAACATATAGCAGCATTATAGTCTAACAGCCTCCTCCCTGCTCGTCTGCCACATGCACCCAGCCTCAGTCAGCGCAGACACTCTCTTCAAGGGAGGGCAGGAGTACTTCCTGGCAAGAGCTAGGAAATTTCTCCTAACATGCTGCAGTTTGTAGTCCACAACTTCTAATTCCCACTGCTGCTATTGAAGCACCTTGTAGCTTAGGCTATATTGTCAATCAAAGTTGAGAAGTAAATAAGAGACCTCCTAGCTAAAACATAACAAACCCATATCTTCCCACCTTAAAAAAGAATTACCAGTAGATTCTGCCAGCTTTACTCACATAGAGTATCACCTGTCTCTCTCCATTAAACTGAGAGGGGGAAAAGAGCTTTTTGACACCCAGTCAAGTAATCTATTGGCAGGTGAAGTTCTGCCCCACATCCCCTCTTGACCTTCTGCAGATGGTTGTGACTAATAAGATATTCTCAGGTAAGGGGCTGTTTTTGGGTTTTTGTTTTTGTTTTTGTATCACTACTTGAAAGTTCATAAAGAAAAAGCCAAGGGATCCCAAAAAGCCTTGTAGAAGACCTCTCCATTTCAATGGTGTCTGTTAAAAAAGAAAATGTACAGCAAATGGTACGTTGATAGCTATGCATGGTGTGCTATACTCACTTGTACAAATTCTTTCCCTAGCAATTTGACTGAAAAGTAGTGTCTGATATTGTAACAGATATTGCTACCAGAAAGCATAACCTAGCTTGCATAATATATTAATGTGACAATAGGGATATTTTCAAAAAAATGTTGCTCCACTTGTAAAGTTTGCTTACAAGAGCACACCACTTCAACTGTAGAAGGAACTCTGCGAACCATGCATAGAAACAAGGCATGTGTGTACACATGCACAACAGGAAGGCCTACACATATAAAGGAGGGTGAACAGAGCTGAGCCAGTCTTTTATTCTTTCATGTAAAGATAAATAAATAAATTGCAACTAAGAACTGAAACCTATTTTAGTCAGCCCAGACTTTCTCATAATTAAAACTGATTGTGGTTTAGACATGGGGGGTGGCAAGAATAGAGTTATTTTTAGTGCAAATGATCGGGTTCCTAAGATTTAGTCATGTAACTTGGAGACTGTTATTAAGCAGCAATGAAAGACTGAAATAGAAGCCACTCTACTTAGTTTCTTTCTGCATTTTCTTCTATTTCACTCATTTCCTTAAAAAAAGATATATTTATAACTCAGTACCATACCATTTGACAGAAAGGGTAACTGATAAAACTGGATGCTAATCAAGTGGGATTTTCTCCCATGAAAGCTCATGCGATAAATTTGTTAGTTTTTAAGAGCCACAGGACTCCTTGCTTGTTTTATTTTGAAATAGTCTTTGTTGTTGCGTAGGTGTCAGAAAGCTGTATGAGGATCTTAGCTTCCTCTTTGATAAACCCTGTATGTAAATAATTTATCACAGCCTAATCTTTGAAGCTGTAAAACATATCATAGAATGAACAGAGACTTAAGTTTGTTAAAAAAAGACCTTAACCTTTCATTTTAACAATTTTGTACAGGAATAAAAGAGCAATGATGTATCAAACTCACTTGAATATACTGAAAAGTGTCGTATTATCTACAGATTCCTTAAAGAGATGCACTAGATCCCTTAAACTAAAGAGACTGCATTTTTCTCGTATTCAGCGCTATGCAAAGTACATGCCTGACATTGAAAAGAGAAAGTTCCACCAATAAAAGCATTAGCAGCCAGAGATGTTCCAAAAACTCTTCCATCATCACTAACATGTATCAGGAGAATGATTTTCTTCCCAAGATAGATATAATCACTTAAAATGATAGCCTGTAATTATAGTATTATACACACAACAAGCAGTGTAAACAGCTATTAAATACATTTGTATTCATATCATTCATTCCTTCCTTCCTTCCAACCAACCATTAATCCTGGCATCAATTATATGAAATTTAAGAATATCTCCAACAGTGCAAGGATAATACCTTCTACTAATGTTTCTAATGTTATCCAATGATGGGAAATATATCCAATCAAAATTCCCACCAGTTGTTCTAAGAGATGACTGTTTTCATGTCACTATTTTCCACATTAAGAAGAGAGTATATGTAACCCTTCGACCAAGACAGCAGTAGCAAAGGGCTGGTTCCTATACCTAGGGGTTTCTAACAATGTTACAAGAAGCACCAGGTTGAGCCTCCACCCAGTTTCCTGGGAAATCACACACTATTCCTAGAGGTGTCTTGGGGCACTTGTTAGCCTTTAAGTGCCACAGGACTCCTTGCTTGTTTTACTCAACTAGACTAACACAGCTGCTCCTTTGGTACTATTCCTAAAGGGCAAGCACAAGTCTGAATGCAGTGTATAAAACTGTTAATAACATAAAGAGGATATATAAAGGCAATATCAAACAAGTGCTGATTTGGGGAGGCAGTACAATGCAGGATTCACACAAAAAGCAATAAGCAGAACTCACCTCATCCACTGTACATAGAGCATGTCCTTCACTTTTCCATTACCCCCCCACTGACCATCATGTTTTTAGCATCCACCTCTGGGGTTGGGGGGTCTCAAGCAGCCCGGTCAGTTAGCTCTGCCACGTCTGGCTCATCTGGCACCTTCTGCTGGTCACTCTCACCTTCTGCTGATGCCATCCACTTGCACCATCCACTGACTGTTCATGACTTCTACTGGTGCCATGCACTCACACCATCTGCTCCTGCTAGCTATCCATTTGCAAGATGCTCTCCTAGCCAGAGCCTCCAACTTCTGCTGGACCTCAGTCAGCTTTTTAGCTATTTTAGCTCTTAGAATAAATTTGAATCCTCAAGTGACCTCAGCTCCAGGACACCAGA
>ML682060.1:17265426-17280986 GCA_007922195.1 Podocnemis expansa
GCACTGCACCCTGTGGGTGCCTGCAGTCCCCTCCCCAAGTGAAATAGCAGGTCCACACTGTGGACCTGCTATTTCACTCCCTTATTTCGCGGGCATGGTTTTTGTCCAGCGAAATAAGTTGTTTCGAAATAACATATTATTTCAAAACAGCTTGTTTCGAAATGTGTTGTTTCAAAACAAGCACTCCCCGTGTGAACATAGCCAAAGACTTTAGGACAGAGAATCAACCAGCAAGTGAATCATTCCTAATGCTACAGAGGAAGACAAAAAAACCCAGTGCCTAAGCCAATCTGCCCTGGGGGGAAATTCCTTCCCGACCCCAAATATGGCGATCTGTTAAACCCTGAGCATGAGGGCAAGTCCACAACAGCCAGTCAAGAAAAACCTCTCTGCAATAATTCAGAACCCACTCGATCCAATACCCCTTCCCAGGTCACTATCATACCCATTGCCAGTAGTAAAAGACAGACAATGGCCAAGCTACACTGTCCATCATATCATTCCCTCCAGAAACTTATCAAGCTCTGTTTTGAAAGCACATAAGTTTTTTGTCCCCACCACTTCCCTTGGTAGACTATGCCAGAACTTTACTCCTCTGATGGTTAGGAATCTGCATCTAATTTCAAGCCTAAGTTTTCTGAAGGACAGTTTGTATCCATTTGTTCTTGAGTCCACATTGGCGCTGTATTCAAATAATTCCTCTCCCTCCCTTGTATTGATCCCTCTAATGTATTTATAAAGAACAATCATATCTCCTCTCAGCCTTCTTTTGCTCAGACTAAACAAACCAAGCTCTTTAAGTTGTCTCTCATAGGAAAGATTTTCTATTGCATGAATCATCCTTGTAGCCCTTCTTTGTACCTGTTCCAGTTTGACTTCATCTTTCTTAAACATCGGTGACCAGAACTGTACACAATACTCTAAGTGAGATCGCACCAGCGCCTTGTATAATGGTACTAACACTTCCCTATTTCTAATGGATATACCGCTTCTGATGCATCCCAGGACCATATTAGCTTTTTTCACTGCCACATTGCATTGGCTACTCATTGTCATTCTGTGATCAACCAGTATGCCCAGGTCCTTCTCCTCCCCCATCACTTCCAGCTGATGCATTCCCAATTTATAAGAAAAATTCCTGTTATTTGTCCCTAAGTGCATGACCTTGCACTTCCCATTGCTGAATTTCATCCTGTTTCTAATGCTCCACTTTACAAGGGCATCCAAATCATTCTGTATGCTATCCCGATCTGTCCTCTGTATTGGCAATACCTCCCAGCTTGGTGTCATCTGCAAACTTAATTAGCACATTCCCATTTTTTGTGCCAAGGTCAGAAATGAAAAGGTTGAATAAGATGGGTCCCAGGACCAATCCTTGGGTAACTCCACTAGTAACCTCCTTCCAGCTAGACAGTTCACCTTTCACCATGACCCTCTGTAGTCTCCCCTCTAACCAGTTCTTCATCCACCTTTCTATTTTCATATTAATCCCCATCTCCCCCAATTTAACTAATAATTCCCTGTGTGGAACTGTATCAGGTGCCTTGCTGAAATCTAAGTAAATTAGGTGCACCAAATTCCCTTTATCCAAAAAATCTGTTATCTTCCCAAAAAAGATCAGGTTGGTCAGGCATGATCTACCTTTTGTAAAGCCATGTTCTATTTTATCCCAGTTACCATTTTCCTTAGTATCATTAAGTACTTTCTCCTTCAAAATTTTCTCCAAGAACTTGCATATTGCTGAAGTCAAACTGACAGGCCTGTAGTTACCAGGATCACTTTTACTCCCTTTCTTGAAAATAGGGACCACATTAGCAATTCTCCAGTCATAAGGTACAACCCCTGTGTTCACTGATACTTTAAAAATCCTTGCTAAAGGGCTGGCAATTTCATGTGCAAGTCCCTTCAAAATTCTTGGATGAAGATTATCTAGACTGCCTGATTTAGTTCCATTAAGCTGCTGAAACTTGGCTTCCACCTCAGATATGGTAATTTCCACTTCTACATTCCCATTAGCTGCCCTACCTCTGTCCCCAATCTCACCATCACCCTCACTAAGACAGAGGCAAAATACTTATTCAGATATTCAGCCATGCCTAGATTATCCTTGATCTCTACCCCACCTTCAGTATATAGTGGTCCAACCTCCTCCTCCTGTGTTTTCTTTCTATTTATATGGCTCAACTCCCCCTTGGATGGGACTAGCTGCTCTCTTCACACTCCCACCTTCAGTGTTCCTCTGCTAGTCTCCTTCATTTGCTAATTCAGCAAACCTGTTACTGAGTTCTATTTCACCTTCATTAGCTGGTCTTTTTCTCTATCAGCTTCTCACAGTCACGTGTTGGTTTGATGACTGAACTAAACAATTCCCCCCCAAAATTGTTATGGATCAAGCTAAACATTTCATTTGATTTGGAAAAAGAAAAACTCAACACTTCTTTTCTTACAGGGTAGTATTTTACTTCTTTGTTAAATTTGACTAAATTTAGAAACAAAATGTTTCACAGTGAAAAATGAGGCCCATCAATGATTATTAGCCAAGATGGGCAAAGATTGCTGTTTGATGGAAGCTGGCAATTGGTGATGGAATGAATTACCTGTTCTGTTCAGTGCCTATGAAGCACCTGACATTAGCCATTGTAGGAAGACAGGATAGTTAGATGGACCACTGATTGTTCTGACCCACTATTATAGAACTAAAGATGAAATTATGCCATAGAATTGCTTCCAGCAACATTTTCTAACTAGAATAATGCCTATTATTCACTGATAAAAATACCATGCTCATTCATTCAATTGTTCTTGAACATCATGACTAAAGTCTGATGTGACTCCATATTGTAACCAAAATTCCATTTTGAATTGCTTACTCCTTTTTTTAGTGCCCAGCTGAAATTTCGATGAAGCTTCATTTAGATTTATGAACTTACTCTGAAGGTATGATTACGGGGGTTTGTGTGTGTGTGAGATGGGATTAGTCTCCAATGCCAGCCTGTCCTGAGAACAAACTATCAGCACCACATTAATGGTGGAAGAGTAATGCAGAGAAACCTTGAAAATGCAAGAAGCTGCCCTAGAAAGAAAGGGAAAACAAGACCCATCAAGAGCAACAGCGAAATAACATCTGCCATGAACTGTTGTCTCACAGTCATATACTACCTTCAAGCAATGTGCCATGCAACATCTGTGGAGTAAAATACATAAAAAATGAGTGAGGCTCCATAGTTTTGTGTTACGTTCTGCATAGCATCCAAGAGCGACAGTATGCAGCTGTGTGCATACAGAGACTCCGCTCTCCCTCATGCCTGGTTTCCATTGCCAGGTAGCTGCCAAGAACATGAACACCAGCCATGAACTCAAACTATAATCACAAGTAAACAGCCAGGACTGGTAATGATATGTGATGACCAACAGCAGAACATTTAGTGTGTGTATGTGTGTGTAAGTATTAGATATTAGCTATAAACTTAATAGCGTTATTCTCATAATAAACATGGCCTATTGCCTTCTCACCTGAATAAGATCCTGCTAGTCTTTTCATTGTCTAAATACAACAGCATGATTGTTCTTATGTTCTAAACAGAAATATTTAAAAAGAAATAAAAATCACTCTAGATTTTGTTGTTTTTTTTTAACAGTTCACCAAATATAACAACCAATTTCAATTAAGCCAAAACTCTTCTTTCAGTGAATAAACTTTGCCCAACTTTGGTATAAGCAGGTCTGGAAATCATAGCATGGCTGGACAACTCAGTCTGTCATCATTCTGAATTATTTGAGTGTTCTCTGAGCACTTCACATAATTTATATTAATTCTGTCTTTGGAAATGTCTGTATTGACTGCCAAGTAAACGTCCATAGTTGGAAGTTTTGTTGCCTTGTTAACTGATTCCATTAGGTTTAGTAAACTAAACAGAATGGGGGCAAAGTCAGTGTAGGCATGAGATATCTCTATGATTACCTAATACTGTAAATGCTAAGTGATGTTTCTCATTTAGTAGGTGGCATTATTTCCCATGACACATCATTGCACCAACAATTCAGTGCTTTTTTAAAAAATATTCAGGAAGCATTAATGTATCATAAAACGGAAGTGCTGCTCTGACCCAGAATTTCCCTTTGTTCCAGTTGGCAAAGGGCTCACTCAAATTGTTGTCAAAATATTAAGCCAAACTGTATCTTGTAACGTATTGCATAACAGCTAGTGACACATTGCTTGGTGATATTATAATATGATCTATGTACAGTTCATGTGTACAGTTATGTATTCTGAAATGTTCCTAAAATACGATGAGACCACACAAATGTAAGAAGGATGGGTAGCCGGCTTGTCCTTCACAAAGGAATGTGGCTCGAGCCTCATAAGCCAGAGACAATTAAAATGTATTTGCATCTAAGATAGTCAGAGAAATCAAACCAACAGAAAAAAAAACAAACAAAAAAAAAAAAACTAATCATGTGAGGATAAAGAAGGCAAGATGGCATCTGCAAACCAGAGGGGAAGAAGAACTTTAATTAGGGATACACTTTAAAAGAATATATTTTAAAGGTTTACAGGACTATAAGAAGGGGAGAAAACCCTTTTATTATCCAGTACTTAGAACAGTAGTTTTCATTCCCCCACCCCATGAACTAGTTGAAAAAAAATCATTTATACTCATAATCCAACAATTACATCTTTGGGCAATGAATTCCAGTCTTTTGGTGGTGGCAGGAGTGGGGCACCATGATCTGTACCTGAGAATCCGTGACCCAAGACTGGGTCCTGCCACATAGTTTGAAAACCACTGACTTAGGGGACAGAAAAGGGCAGCAGTCTTGGAATCCGTAAGAGATGAATCCTTCAACTATGTAAAGATGCTGGGGATTTACTGGATGTGAGACATTGTCTGAGACTATCAAGCACAAAGTATCAGATTGGGCCTGACTGGATGTATTCATGGTAAGGCTGCAAGGCCCAGCTTTGGGGCAGCAAGGAAAATTCTATGCTGTTACAATATATCCTTATGTGTAACCAGCAACTAAATTCCTCTTTTCAGTTTCATCTCAGCAAACAACTTGATAATTAATTTCAACTGGCAGACATCCTACCTCTTGTCCTCTTATTGGGGGTTGAGACTGTTCCAGTGCTAGAAGTCCCTGCTATAATTAAAATAATTAGGAAAGAGATGTCCTGTGCTTAGGAGGACTGCCCCAAATGGTTGTATGGTCATGACCCGTGCCTCAGTCCAAGAAGCCCACGAGGTTCTGGGTAAAGGCCTGCTTTGCTGTGCTAAATGCCGCAAGGTTAACACTTGCTGCTTTAAAAAAAGGTCTTGTGATTTGGTTCAGGGAACAACTTGTAGTTAAGCCCTAAGGGCATGAGGACATAGATGTCCCCATGCCTATAACCACAGCAGGTGCTTTCTGTGGGTTTAGATAAATGCTTTGTGGCTGTAAACCCTTGGAACAAAGTCATTGTTCCCTAACCAATCACTTAAGATGTACCTATGGGCCAAAGTATTGATATGTGCAAAACACTGGTCTGAAAAGAAAGACCAACTAGGGCAGGGTTTTCCAACCTTTTTTAAGGCTGGGAACCCCTTCCAAATTAAAAAAAAAAAAAAAAAAACACCTTTGTGGCCTCCTTTCGGGGTGTGGTGCTGACACTGTGCGTCAGTGCTGCCACGGCATAATATGGCCCATGTGGGGCAGAATTTGGCCCACACTGCTCTCCTGCCAGGAAACTGGGGCTGCCATGGCTGTGGCCCCCTCCCCCTGCTTGGGAAGCTGGGAGCCACCATGGACCCCTCCCACTGCTGAGGAGCGGCGGCTGCCATAACCATGACCCCCCATGTTCCCTGACTACCAGTCCATTCGTCACCCTCCCCCCACTTGTTTTCTGTCCCCAAACCCCAGAGCCCCTTCCCCCCAACCTGGCATCTGCAGCTGCGGCCCATTGCTCCCCCCACCCCTCCAGGCTACTCTCCATCAGCATGCAGAGCATGCTCAGGGATGGGAGTTTTAAAAACTCCCAAAGCTCCCTCCCGGCAGGAAGCCTGGGTCTCTGTGGCAACCCGAGACCCTGGCAGGACCTGGCCCCAGCTCCCAGCCTGTCTGTGGATCCCCTGGAGCCATTCTGCAGTCCCCAGGGGTCCGCACACCACAGGTTGGGAACCACAGAACTAGGGCAAAGCACAAGGCAGTACAAGATAGCAGTTCTCAACTTGGCTAAAGAGCAGGGTAGAAAGAGAAAGCAAGAAACCACCAATCTTCTATACTGATTTGCTGTGGGTGTGGGTGTGTGATGTGAAGTGTACCATGTGACAGACCATTGTGATGTCAGAAGTGACTCAACAAGTTGCTCCCAAGGATTGCTGCAAGGAGATACGAGGTAGCAATTGGTTGAGTCACCTCTAACATCACAATGGCCTGTCACATGGTACTCCCGCCCACCCCTTCTCTGTCCTTATCTGCTGCTCATGCCCCTCTTCATCCTCATCTCCTGTCCTTGCCCCCTACCCACTCATTTTCTGCCTTCACCTCCTGCCCTTCTCCTTTCACCACCCTACCTCCTGCCACCACCCATCTCTTCTCTGCCCCCATCTGCTGCCCATGGCCCCCTTCAACACTTCCATCTCCTGCCCCTGCTGCATTGTCCCTTATCCCTCCCTCCACATCCCATGTCCTCAGTCTTCCACCCATGTTCTCACCCCACACCCCTCACCTTCAGTCCCATGCTCCTACCCCATCCTTCCTTATCTCTCTGATGCATATGGCATTGATAAGTGGTTGCACCCCACCTGCTGCCCACAACCATCCCTTCTATGCCCCCCATCTGCTGCCCCTCTCCCCCTTCACCAGCCCAGCTCCTGCCCCTGTCCCCCACCTCCTGCCACCACTCACACCTTCTCTGCTGCCCATGGCCCCCTTAAGCACCCTGGACTTCGTGGCTCCAGCCCTCCCCTTCACTGTCCTCATCTCCTGTCCATATCCATGTTCAACGCTTCCACCTCCTGCCCCTGCTCCGCTGTTCCTCATCCCTCCCTCCACATCATGAGCCCTCATCCTTCCCACATTCCTCCAGCACCCCACCTTATGCCCCCATACACCCATTCTCTGCCCCATCTCCTGTCCATGTCCCCTTTTACCACCCACAGCTGCTATCCCAATCCCCAACTCCTGCCATCACCTACCCCTTCTCTACCCCCATCTGCGCCCATGACCTCCTCCACCACCCTGGCACATCCTAGCTCCAGACCTCCCCTTCACTGCCCCCACCTCCTACCCCTGCCCCCAGCCACCCCTTCAAAACATCCACCCCCTGCCCCTGCTCCATTGTTCCTCATCCCACCCTCCACATCCCATGCCTTCATCCTTCTCCCATCCTCCCACCCCTCACCTTCACTTCTGCCACATCCCTTACCCATTCTTCCTTATCCCTTTGACGCGTATGGTAGACAGGTGGTTGCATGCCACCTCCTGCCCCCACCTGCCCCTTCTCTGCCCCCATCAGCTTCCCCACTCACATCACTCAGCTGTTTTCAATATGTCACATTGACTCCAGACAATTGTATGTGGTACTCACACAGGGAAGAAACCATGAGTTTCCTCCATCATTTTTGAAGGGTTACAGCTAGTCAGATATTAATAAGAACAGTGGAGTGAGGAGACAAACAACATCCCTATCTAGGAGTCAGAAGAGCACTGCCCCTGCAATTTATCAATAAAAAGAACCAAACCCTAAACCAGAGGGGGAGGAAAATGCCATCATCAATGACAGTCAGGACTGGTACACACTAGAACTTCCTAACCCCATCAAACCTCTGCCCCTAAACTATCTTTGGGCTGGCAACCCTTAGCTAGTTGAAAGAAGTATGAATGTGGATTGGATGAATAAGTGTGCGTGTCTGGTGTTTTTCTTTTTTATGTTGCCTTGTGCCCTGTATTACTTAAAATGTGATCCTATTATCCTGATAATTTATTATTCTGCCATTACACTAAGCCACTTTCTTAAGCTACTAAATAAAAGTTATGTACAAAATATTATACTTCAACTAGGTGTCTAATGTTTCTCTCCCCCTTAAGATCTTGCATTTGTGGGGCACCCTTTCCATGCATAACAAGACCAGAATTGTAAACTGTTAAGTTTCAGACACTAGATATCTTTTTTTTATTATTATTATTTGTTTTATTTTTTGTTTATAACGCTACTCTGTCTTTTTCTTTTGCTTACTGTAGCCTACAGAACTATCTTTAGAATTTAACTTTACACAATATTGTGCACATTGATGCTCCCAAACAGATACTGAAGTTGATAATCTTGATTCTCTTGTGTCTTATTCTGGGACTAGAACCCTATAATTCCTCAAATCTTTAATTAGTAATTAATTGGAAATCAATAATCCCTAATCACTAAAGTGGGAAATGTTAGTATGACACTGAGATGGCTGATAGATTTAATTATCAAGTTAACTGTGTCCTCAGGGAGCCAACAAGATGGCGTGTGGGTTTTGTTTCCTTGGAGACAGCAGCTTTAATGTCTAAGTGTCTAATGGGAGGGACTGGACAGTATAGATACACACATCTCTAGAGGAGTTTTAACTTAGACAGACTGGTGTGGCAGGAAGCTGTCACACACTAAGCTCCACCAAAGCTGTGTTTTGCTAAGGCAAAAAGAGGTAACAGTGATTTACCTTTCTGGGTTTTTGTGAGGAAAACATAAGAGCTACCTACCAGTTAAGTGTGGAGGAAAGATGGTCTTGTTAACATACAACCAGGGCAATTGAGAGACCCGGGCTCTAAATTTAATTGCATCTAACTTACTGATTGGTTTAAGACTGGACAAAGAATCATATTTTTGAAGGTAATTAAGTGCCTATTGGACCTTCAAAAAACCTTATTGTTTAACACTCATTTATTTAGAAGTAAATGTTAGCCACCTAGAAGTTTCTGAAAAATTTGCTAGGCACCAAAAACCTTTAAAAATCTGCCTTCTAATCTCTGTGCTTCAGTTCCTTTCATGGCAAATGCATTATGCTATTTACTTAATTTCACAGCTTTCCACAAAGGGATTCATGTATGTTTCAATAGGGAAAATTGTTAAAGAACAGAGTAGGTAGGTATAACTGTAGTACCGTCTTGTGTGGCTACGTAATCATAAACCAAAACAGCTAGTAGACATCACTGCAAGTCTACCAGTGCCTTTTAATAAAATAAACAGCTATGTTTGTTTGATCGGAACTACAAAAATCTCACCAGTTTCATTTTAACCACATGCAAATATTTATTTAGGAAGAGAGAGTAAATACTGCAAGTGACACCAATGAGTCCATTCTAACAACTTTATGCACAAATTAATCTTCACTGGTGTTAATGGGAGTTCTGCATGTGTACTGCCAAAAGAAAAGGCTCCCAAGAAGAACTCAACTATAGATATTACTCAAAAATTCATATTGTGTCAGATAGAATTATAATGATGAATTGATGTAATATTTCCTTTTTCTTCTGGCTGAGTTTAATATTCTCTATCTAGAAAAAAAAAATTGTGATAGAAAGAAATGCATTGTATTTGTTTAAATTAACCCCCAATATGTATCTTTTTATTTAAAGAGCTGGTCAGAAAAACCTCAGTGAAACAGTGTTCTACTGGAAAATGAAAACTCTCTGAAATGTCAGTCTCACTAACACTGTGCTTCAGAGAAAGAAGAGGAAGGAGTTCTAACAATGTCAATCTCATTCTGACATTTCCAATTAAAAAAAAAAAAAGATTGTACCTTGGGAAATGATTGATTCCCACTCCCTGAATTTCTTTCATAGAGAATTTAGAAAAAAAAAAGGGGGGGTTGTTTTGAATTGGTTAAAAAACAAGGTTTGAAATCCCAAAATCCTTTGTAAAATAGAATTTCTGTCTTCTGTCCAACTCTAACTTTATACAGCAAGCCAAAAGAAGTATGATGAAAGTTTGAAAAGTTAAGGAGATAGCATATTTGGTATTTGAGGGAAAAGGCTTATGACACAAATTAATAGACAGCAGAGGCAATATGTCCCAGAAATTAATTTTGAACTTTTACTGAAAATTATCTTATTTATTTTAGAGATGAAAAAATAAAGGATCACATGTATAATTCACTTATTTAGCTGTTTAAATTTCCCTTTAAATATATCTTTATTTACAAGGTCTCAGGGAATATATCACTGATCCCCATGTTTATTTCCTTCTAGTATGATACCTTTTTTTTGGTATGGTCTCCCTGGAGGATATGGAGAATGGCTTTGATGTCAGTTTCTGTGATACTACAGTATCAAAGGCAGGCAAAATTAATGATAACAGTGGAAGAAACAGCAAAGCACAGTTTCTAGAGACCTGAATTTCATATTCTTTGAGCAGATGCCTTAAAGGATTGCCTTTGTGAATACCATTGCTAGTTAAAGAATAACTTGATGGTTTATTTCTTTTATATAGCAAGAAATATAACCTTTTATGCTTCCTCTGTCACTAATGGGAAGCCTTTAAGCAAGCAAATACCTAATGGGAGATATTCACAGTTTGCGATTTACACAGTTTAGCTAGATGAACTGCTCAGAACAACTTTAAGAACTGCAGAACTTACCGGGCAATACACTCTTTCTTGGTTTTCTTTTACAAAGTTATCCATGCTTATCCAGAGAACACTCAATTAACTCTAGTCAGAGAGTTTAGAAGGGAGAAGTCTCAAAAGGGTAGCCATGTTACTCTAGTTCAGCAAAACAAACAAGGAGCCCTGTGGCACTTAAAAACTAACAAATTTGTTTATCACATGAGCTTTCATAGAAGAAAATCCCACTTCATCAGATGCTTTGAAAGTGGGGGAACTTACAGAATGAGAGGAAAATAAAGGCAAGGAAGTGTAAGTCATGGGATCAGATGACACTGTAACAACAAATCAAAGCAGTTGTTAAAATTCAAACACTTGGGAACAGAACACAGAGGAAGATGACATCAAATCCCCTGCTGTAATGAGAAAAAAAAATCCAAAGTCCTTATTTAGCTCTGAAGAAACACAGTCAAATTAGCAAATGAATTTCAATTCCACTGTTTCTCTTTGCAACCTTGTTATTGTGTTTTTTGTTTTATTTTTCACTTTTCTGAGCACAGCAATTAGCAAATTGTTAATGGAATGATCAGGAAGATTGAAGTGCTTACCTGCTGGTTTCTGAGTGTTGTGACAGAAGGGAGAAAAGACTAGTGGCTTTCTTTTTGTTTATGAAATCCTTCTGACTCCCACCAAGCCACTCAAAATATAACAAAAACAAAACAGTGCACCAGGTCTGAAGATAAACTTGTGCTAAAATACTCTGAGCCAAACGAAAGTTCAGATCTGGATGCATATTCTGTCCTTAATGGGTTGAACCACGTCCTAATATTACCAAAACACTACCATATTAGTGGAACATTCGAATCCAGACCTGAACTTTGCAGCTCACAGCTAGCTCTAACATCTTCCTCCACTATCTTGTGACACAGCCCTAGTCTACACTCACCACACTTTTTGGCAGCAGTTGATGGGAGACATGCTAGGTACATAAATAGCTTGCATATCTCCCATCAGCTTACCTACTCCCAGTTACCTCCCTTTATATGCTATGCTAAGGTGACTGGAACTAGTCACCATCTAGTTGACTTAGCACTACTCTAGTTACAGGGCTGGAACTACATTGTCAAGCTGTAGATTCAGTACGTCTTGACAAGCAGTACAATCAAACCTGGACGAGTGCACTGATGGTGGAAATTTGCTGCTATCAGTATAGACAGGCCCACAGTCACAATTCTTAACAAGTAAATGGTCGAGGATGGGGGGAGGGGGCAGAAGCAGTGCATATGGTTAAACCAAGCCCATAAGGGTTAAGTCAAGAACAGCTAAAGTAGTATGAATTATTTGCCAGCCTTTGGAGTTCTGCAATGTGACCAGAGATGCTGTCAGTCTGACTATGGAGATTTAGCCAGTGGTACAGCATGTGACCCTGTATTTTGAGCCAAACTGTCTAGATGCATTGCACATTGGGATGCATAATGTTGTTGGGTGACAGCTCCAACTAAAGAAGGTGATGTCTAAAATCAGCTCAACTTTAGGAAAAATAGCATCAGCCTCCAGGCTTCTGGCAGGTTTCTAATACGGCCCACAGTCAGACAAAGCCTAAGTACACCTGTTAGTCCAAGATGAAATCTTAAATATCTTTGTTGTAGCTCTGCCTGTTCCCGATTTGCTTCCAATAGAAGCTATTAACAAAGTTTCATTCCAGTTGCTATTCATTCACAGTTGCCAGCACTCTAATAGTTTGACTTTCAAACATTGAGGGTAATGGCATTTTTAATTTAATGTCCAGCTATTTTTGCCTGCCTCTCTCTGAAAAGACTCTCCAAGTCTTGCCGAACATATTAGTATTGAGGCAGCATGTATGGCATTTATCTTACTTGATGATGAACAGCAGGGTAGAGCTCTCTATGTTGTTTTGATGAAATCCCATAAAGTGAACTTTGAATAGAAAACAATGCAGCTGAAGAGCTTTCAAGAGAAATAAACAAAATGTGAAGAAAGACTTGAAGGTTGCCTTTGAAAGTCTTTGAAGAAAAGCATCATTGTTTCCTCTGTTAGTCTAAGGAAGGCAAAAGAAGTTTTAATAAATCTCTCTTAATTATAAATTTATTAAGACAGTGGCTTAGAATTGTGCCTATGGTCTCTTAATTCATTTAACTTGGAATCCCACAATTTACAAAAGAGTATAAGGAGATAGAGGGGGAAAAAAAAGCATAAAAGTATGCCAAATAGCTATCTGACTAGGTGTGGGAGAAGAGTCTACCTTAGGTTTCTGTGGGAATTTAGACACTTAGGCTGTGTTCACACACGGAGGGTTATTTCAATAAAGTTGTTCCAAAACAACTTCTATCAAAATAACGCCTTATTTCGAAATACCTTATTTCAAATTAACAAAATGTTAATTTGAAATAAGGAAAAACACGGGAAATGAAATAGCATGTTCACACTGCGAACATGCTATTTCGTTACCTGCTGCAGGGGGCTGCAGCCCCCTGGGGGTGAGCCGCTGCTGTGGCTCACCCTGCAGCCCAGAAAGGGGCCTGCAGCCCCAGAAAGGGGGCTGCAGCCTCTGGCGGGGTGGGGGTGGTGAACCCCTGCCAGGCAGCTCAGCCCACAGCCTGGGCTGCCCCACTGACACCGCCAGTGGGTCGGGGGCGCCAGGTACAGCCCGCAGCCCGGGCTGCCACCCCGACCTGCTGGCGGGGTCGGGGGGGGGGGGGCAGCCCGGGCTCTGGGCTGAGCCCGGCACCCCTGACCCGCTGGCGGTGTTGGGGGGACAGCCCGGGCTGCGGGCTGAGCCCAGCACCCCAACCCGCTGATGGCTGCAACCCCCTTTCTGGGTCTGAGGGACAGCCCTCAGCACCCTGGCCAAGGTCCTGAGGGTTCCCTGACCAGCATGCTGAGGATCCAATGCTGTTTCGGAACACTTTGTTCTGAAACAACATGCATTGTTTCGAAACAAGGGTTTCGAAACAAGGTTGTTTCAACCCCAAATGGGGTTTAACTTGTTTCGAAACAACACAGTTGTTTCGAAACAAGGGCTTCCCCTTGTTTCAAAACAACTGTGTGTCATGTGAACAGCAGAATTCTTATTTTGAAACTACCTCTGTTGTTTCGAAATAAGAGTTCTACGTGATCACAGCCTTAGTCATTTCACGGAAAATGCTGGGAAGCCACAGAGTACTAGCAGGTGATATAAGGTGCTCAAACTACACATCTTCCCCAGCAAAACTCACATGGAAGTTGGTGGTATTTTCTCCTAATGCCTATATAATCAGTCTCTAACTTTGCATCAGCTAAATCATCACGTAATACTAATTGCCACATAATAATGCTTTGTACACTACTACAATCAGTAAGCTAGACCTTCAGAAACTCAGCAACAAACAACCAAACACACTGTCAGATTACTTCTCTGGCGAGTGAGTCACTATCATCCTTGTCTTCTTGCTCAACCCTCGCAGACTGGAAGCTATCTGCCGTTCCAACTTTTGCTTTCACAGTTGTTGATTAAACTCTGTTGACACTTTACATGGAATGAAATGGTCTGTGGGAGCAGCAAAATGTCACACATTGCATAGGAAATAACAGTGCACAGTGAAATTTCTGATGCTTAGCTATAAGATATGCTTAGTGTTTTATGTAATCAGTGTTAAATCTTTAAAAAGGAAGGTTAACATAAGCACCCAATTTCAGGTAGTTAAAAGGAGTGCAGAAGACCAGAATACAAAAGGAGATTTAAAGATTAGACCACTTGCAATGGGTATGTTTTTGAATGCCATTGAACTGACATTCTAATCTAATTGTTTGCTCCAGGCAACAGAAAAACTTAGAAGTATTACTGAGTTTCTGGTTGACCTCTTTGAGCACAAGCGGTGGAGGGGGGAGGCAAAACTCAAAAATCAATAACTTCAGATAAATACATTCTGTAAAATCACTGTCAGAAACTCAGGAAAGAACAAATGACCATAAGGAGCTGGCTGATAGCTCCAAAGTAGTCACACCTGCAGAAGAACAGTAACAGAAAAGTTCAAGAAAACCCTGATGCCCACAGAGATGAAACTGCTGTACGTTTCTTATAGAAGATTCATATTTATACAATTAAGGTGGTTGAGAACTTCCTTCAACAGACAGCATTATGCCCAGTTCTTAATCACATTGTATTTAAATGAATGCCTGGTGATATACGAAGTGTTGAAACAAACATCTTCTCATCACTTTATAAAATATCAGCTGTTTATTGTAGCATTTTTGTACAATCAGCATTTTGACTAACAGCTCTTTTTCATTTCTTTTTATTATTGCCATTGCATAAACAAGAACAGACTGTGTTAATGGTTTAGTTTTAGAAACAGCATTAATCTTCACTTAGTTGGGAATGATTTGTCAGAACACAGTTGTTGCTGCACCACTTGCGTGTTATGATCTAATCTTCAGCACCTAAATCATGAAGATGAATCATATACCTAAAAATAAACTAGCACAATGAGAGTTTAGAAGTACATGCATGCATATAACTTGTGGGGACAGCCTCTAGACTCATGGTCTTTCTTGGTTAATGAATACTGATACTAAAAGAGCTATGATTATTTTGTTGTTAGAACCAAGAAAATTCAGTTCAAACAGCAAGAGTTAGGATCAAATCTACTTTAATAAATGCACCCATGTGTACATGTACCACTACTTTCTATTAAATGCAATCAGAACCATCATAGACTGTCATAGTCTCTCTACTGCTAAAAGACAATGGAGAGATTCACCTTTAGTCTAGGTGGCAGAGAACTGTGTTGTTGAAATAGAAAGTCTTCAGCACCATGCCTGGTCATGGTTTAAAACTCTGTGTGGCCTCATGGCGCAGCAAAACACCAACCACTAAATTTCTAGTTGACGGCTATGTTCACACAGGGCAGGCTTGTTTCGAAACAACACATTTTGAAACAAGCTGTTTCGAAATAATATGTTATTTCGAAACAACTTATTTCGCTGGACAAAAACCATGTCCGC
>ML682060.1:17281386-17605219 GCA_007922195.1 Podocnemis expansa
GAAACAACCTCTGTTGTTTCGAAATAAGAACCCTGTGTAGACATACCCGACCTTAGATTAGCTAGATGCCATAAGATCTGGCCCTAATGTAGCTTCCGTGGTATATTTCTTTGCTTTTCCACTGTTTCCATCACATTAGTAGTTTTGTTTGTGACAGCTGCTGTGCACCAACTAATCACTCAAAGAAGCAGAATTATTATATAGAGGAATATGTTTTCAATCAACAGGACATTTCTTTCAGTCTGATTTATAATGAGGAGATTTGGATTAAAGTGTTTGCTAAGAAGTCAACACCCTGTTTTTTGCCAGATCATGCCTCTCTCCCAGAAATCTGATTTCAACACAGACATGATGCACAGAAAGTGAAAATAATAATATAGCACATTCATGTAGAGACAAACAATTCCTCACTTTGCAGCTAGAAACTTTCAATAACAATCTCAACAAGGATTTTGCCCATGGAGGTTGAACTAAAATGAAAGAATTATGATTAGAACTGTAATAAAAGCTCTGGTTTGATACCCACATCAGAAAAAAAACAACTTTTAATTAAATATATTTTCTTCTAAGGGAAAAAAAATCCTTCCACCCATTGTACATTGCATATGTGTTTATAAACAGTTATATATTATGGTGAAGATGGGAAACTTCTGGCACCTATCCACCATGGTTTTTGAAATCCAGATGTATACAAAACAACACTTAGCACTTTCAGAGCAGTTTTCATCCCAACATCTGAAACTACTTTATCATCCATTATTTGTATTACAGGAGCCCTTAGGAGCCTCCATCCTACACCAGAACCCCATTATGATAAGCACTGCACAAACACAGAATAAAAAAGGATAGTTCATGGCCCAAAGAATTCACTATCTAATTATAAGATAGGTGAATAAGTATTGTTATCCCATCATTCACACCTACAAGATCCGAAGCACCTTATAAGATTAGGTATCAACCATCACTAATTTATGGATAACTATGTATCCTGCAGAACTTCATGCGAAGGGTGCATAGCTCCTACAATATAATTGATAAGAGAATGTATTTTTTTTTAAACTATTTAGCATGTAGCATATTACTACATCTAATTTTCATCATTTTTCAGGTGGCAGGGATTTGCTTCTTTGTTTTGGAAAAAGAGGAAGTAATGGGAAAGAATTTGGAGATTTCAGAAGCATAAGATGAATATTCACTCAATATACTTGAAAGACCTTATCACAAGTGTATATGTTATGTAGATTGATATTACATGTAACCTCTCTGGGAAGGGGTGTGTGTGACAGATATCACATCCTTAGGCAGTATCTCAGGGTTTATGTACATCTGTGTTCTATCCCATATGAGAAGACTACCACAGTTCCATCAGGAACTAAAAGCTGAAGGTGGTGATGAATGCAAATCAATCAGATTGCAAAACTTGCCACCTCTTGGGAAAGCTCACATATATTAGTTCAGCTGGATTCTCTGGAGGCCAGCAGAAAAAGGACTTTTAGATAAATAGCCTGAGTTTAATCTGGCTCAAGGCCTTCTTTTTGAAGGAAAGGAAGGAGAACCAGAAAAAATGGACGGAAACTTCTGTATGAGTGAGGGCCACCAAACCCTGTAGTTGACCAATTAGGACCCCATAATACCTATGATAAGCTGTTTAGTACACTTGTAGGCTAGTTTACTGTTTTTATAATATGTTTTCTCTGTAACCCAGCCATCTTAAAAATACATACTTTTGTTTAGAAGGAGATGTGTGTTAACAACTTCAGAGAAGTATGCTGTCCATAGTCCTGAAAGAAAGCAAAGAGCAGAAATGGTCTTTCAGACAGCCTGGCTTGCTGGGGATGTCAGTATAGTTAAGGAACTATACATCCTGGAAAAAATACAGGCCAGCAGGCAATGAGATATGGATCTTTACCCAAGAGTGGTGATGGCTGAGAGCCAGAAATGTTTAGCTGTGTGCCATCAACAAAACACAAAAGAGGAATAGAGGTTCAGTTACCCCTCAGACTATGACTCATGGTGGTAAAGTCTCAGTAACATTCCCTCTATCAGAAATCTTAGGGATAACAAAATAACTATGAAAAATGAGGTGCAAGAGTACATACAAATTGTAGTTTAAACTTTGTCATGTTAATAAAAGGTGGCAGGAACATATTATGCTGCTAGATGAAGTTTCAGCCATCTACTATATGATTCAATTTCGTTGAGCTCTATGCAGATAAACAGAAATATTTAATGACAGCCAATTTTTTTACTGTCTCCTTCTCAGGCAGAGATCAAAGAAAGAAGGCCTGTAGTTTATTGTATTTGGCACCCTAATAAAAATTCTGAATATTTACATGATTGAATCACTTTCTCAATTCCTGTAGTGACTTATCTATCAAAACTAGTAGTTCACATAATCAGGTAAACAAAATCTCCAGAAAATTAAACAAAAATATAAATATGAGATTGAGAAATAATGGAATGAATACATTAGAGACCAATGCCAGGTGCACTTTATGTTTAATGGTCTGTCAACATATCCATTTTCTGGGGTGGGGTTATAACTTATCTGTAAAAATGAATACAGGACTGTCAACCAGCTTTCAAAACATTAGGATGAGGAATATTTGGATTTTGTTTATTTGATTGTAATTTTTTAAAAAATGTTATTGAGCCATAAGATGTTTTCATTTCTCCACTTAATTTATATGTTTTAGAAATTAAAATATGCTTATTCGATGCAACAATATATATTTTAAGTGTTCTAGTTTTTTTTTTTAAAAGCCAGCTAAATTAATAATGTAGGTGCCTTTGGAATATAAAAAAATGATATGATTGCTAAATTATTTATCCTTGGAGTACTAACTTTTATTATTTTCCCTGTGCTTATGTAAAGTGATAAAGTATTGAGAGAAGATATTTATGGCAAGTGGTGCAGGAATTATTTTTAAACTATGTTATTTTTTCTTTTCTGCATCCATAATTTCTTTACAGAAACAGAAATGTAATGTTCCTGTCTTGAAGACTTTACAATCTAATTTTAATCTTAACAGAATAATAAGGTAACCTACAATTGGAGGGGAAAGATGGAAGAAAAAGCATAGACACTATTCTAAGATCATGAGGGGATTCAATTTTGATGCAGGAACATGTGCAATATCTGTTAATTGTATTGTTTCTTTTTAACCACACTGTCCTCATTCTTCAAGAAAGTGAATGAGTTTTAAGTAGTTTAGACTTATTAAGTAAATTCTACATTCAGAAAAGTTTTGTTAACATTGTTAAAATTAGAAACAGGCTCAAGCTGTGAAAGTCACATCCTGATCTGAATTCTGTTAAAAATTTGGAGCTGTGCAGCATTCTAATCCAGATTTTTCAAGGTCAGCTCATTAGAGATGTAGGTCTTGATCTTATGAATACATATGTACATAATTTTACTCATATGAGCATGACCGCTGAGGTAAAAAGTAACACTGATGTAATGCACTACTCATCCACTTAAGTATTTGAATTATCAGATCTGTGATGCAAGTCACAAAGCTGAGACCTTGATCCAAACTTTCCTCGTACTTTTGAGGTGTTCAGAACAGGTGATTTGATTTTCACTTCTACATATCTGAATTATACCATCAAAACTTACAGACGTAACTACAAATCTTGCTCCTTCATAACAGTAAAGCTATGGATGTTATTCATATTCTTGAAAAATTTCAGATTCTTTTCTGCTACTTTTTTGTTTCATTGCATTTGGTCCGCTCTTAATTCCCAGAGAAATCAATGACAAAACTCCCCTTGTCTTCAATGGGGACAGAATGGGTCCTCTAAAATCAGTTAACCAGTAATGAGCAAGTCTCTATGGCACCTTTCATGGACACAATCCTATCCTTTTCTTGTGCCCTACTGTTATGTGGTAGGCACCACCATGTGCCATGCAGAAAATATTCAATTCAGCTTGAATGCAGCAAATGGAGGACACTACTATAATATGGCATATCAGTGTATCTTGCAGTAATGCACTCTTTAATCACTTTACTTTTTTCAAATATGGTATGGGGATTTACATCGCTTTTAGTTCAAACTTTCTCTCCAAGAATGATGCATTAAATTTTACTAAAGTCAGATGTAAAAACGTGTGAAGTGTACTTACCCAATAGACCAGAACTAATTCTTTGCAGTCATTTAAGTCTGTATGGATAAGTAAATCATATTTCAAAATAAATTCAATGGTTTGGCAGCTTAGAAGGAGCACAATGCACAAAGATGAAAATTCAACAAATGCAATTAGGTGAAAATACGGTATATTATATTCATTATTATGCATATTGTGGGTAGATGGCCCCATTGCACTGTGCAGATATGCCATAACAAGACAACAGTTAGCACCAAAACCTCACAATCTTGTACTATATTAAGACATAACGGGTGCTTGAAGCAAAGAGATGGAGGGAAGGGAAGCAAAGTAATAAGTAGTTAAACTCATTTTTCAGAATAAACTTGTCAATTGCTTCACTATTGAGTTAAGCTTGAATCTTTACTCCCACTGCACTAGGAAATAGTCATGTCACATTCCAGTCATCTTTGTGATCAATTCAAGAGCAACATTAACATACTCCAGTAGGAGTTAGGTTTACCTTCCTCAGTTCCAAGTGTTATCCAGAGGTAAGATTAAAGACAGGAAAATAAAGGTGATAAGAGTTAATGGGGAGCGAGCCTGAGAGCACTGACAGGGAAGAGGATAGTCCTCACCTGTAGGAAAAAGTCAGGATGAACAGAAGCTTAAACAGCCACAAAGAACAGAAAACGGAAAGCTCTACACTGAGTCATGTTCTTCAAAGGCATCATTCAGTTTTTATCTGGTGCATGTGGCCGTATAGGGTATGTCTACACGTCTCTTTTATTTCAAAATAGCCAGTGTTATTTTGAAATAAAAGAGATTAGGTTCACACACAATGTATTCTTATTTCAAAATGATGGGCTCCATCATTTTGAAATAAGCGCCGTCATTCTGAAATAGCTTAAACCAGTTTAAATCGAAACAGCTGTTATTTCGAAATGGTTATTTCAAAATAATGCCGTTCAGATGTGTTATTTTGAAATAACCATTATTTCAAAATAACACTTTTGCCCTTCTCTTTCCCAGGGTACCTTCCTTTTAGCCTATATTGGGTGGGGGCATGGCCCAGAGAGGGGGCCATGTTGCCACCCCTCCCATGGTGCCCGTCTCCTAAATCAAAATAGCAAGTCCTGTGTTTGGACATGCTATTTCACTTTGAGCTTTTCCCTTAGTTTGAATTAAATTATTTAGAAATAAGAACTTTATTTCAAAATAACTCATTTCAAAATAATGATGTACATGTGGACATAGCCATAGTGTCTTGCGTATTTTACTTGATATTATTCAATCTGAATGTAGAAAAGTTGTGGTTATTTCTTTTCTTCTGTTCCTTCATTTGATACAGTCTAAATTTTTCTGCTTCAATACTAATGCATAGAAAGAAACTGTCATTTTCTTCTTCACTAATTGTCAGTGAAAATTGTTTTGGTGATTTTTATTTGCAGCAGATTCTTTTTGAATGAGATGCTTAAATATGTCACTTATCTTCTATAGAAAGTCCAACACTCTAGCATCTTGCAACTGAAAGCTGAGAATGTCCATGTTATTGACTATGTGCTTGTTTGTTCTGACTGACTCCCAAGATACATGTTCTTTATGAGCACAGCGCTCCTTTTAATCTTCAAATCCTTCATCCTTTTCTTTTATACACACCTCATATTTGTTCTGATCCCTTCTTTCTGTTATTCATGCTTTCAAACTTCTCTCTTCCCTCCCATTGCCTTCTTCCTATTTCTTGACAAATAATGAGGAAAAAAAATACAACTGGTGACACATGAATCCTTCAATGCCAACTGGCAAGTGTGGGCCAGAGGTGGGAGGTTTCAAAGATATCCTGATTGTGGTATGTGCATTCTCATTCTCCAAAGAACATCATGTGAGATCTTAAATGAAAGCTTGGGTTCACAATGATCATAAATATTTTTGTAACCTGAATGTATAGCTATGATCTAAGGAGTTAAGGAAATATTTTCAGTATACATGCACAAGGCTGCATCAAAGCAGGGTCTCTTTCAGATAAAATGTGTTTGTTCATTGGTCTCTTCTTTTGTCTATACATTAAGCCTTATAAGATAAAACATACAGAGTCAAAAGGAGAGGAAGGGAACCAAGAGGGAAAAATAAGCTGGGGCTGGGGGGGCGGGCTGGTAATCTAGGCACATGCAAAAACACTGAACTTTGGGAAACACATGTAGGAGACAAAGATGATACCCCTTCACCTGGCATCTAGGAAGTAACTGGCAATGCAATTACACTGATGAAAACAGCCTTGGTTGAAACAGTCAACGAACATTTGATAAGAAACCTCCTTAAACAGAAAGCTAGATTTAATTAAAGTTAATCTCTGTAGTTCATGTTATGACTGGTTTCTATGCAATCTTTAGTTTTTTGTTTTTTGTTTTTTGTTTTTTGGTTTTTTTTTTAATTCTACCTCTTGAATCTTTGATACCAAACTTACTGATGTTTGCCCTATAAATATATCTTAGTGCTGTGGCATGATACAAGGACTATTATAGCGGGAGTTTCAAACATTACCTCAAAGGCAGGGAGAAGCATTCTGGCACAGTTCCTCATCCTTTCCCCTAGGAAGCAGTGGAAGTACCATCATGATCTGACTTTATGAATACACACTGTATATTAAGACAATTATAATCATTTAATTAATACATCAAATACCTAACATCTTGATCACTTTCCTTATATGTTATACCCCATTGCCACACATAGTCTTATTTTAGTCTCAAGGCTTTTGAGGACAATGCCCATGTCTTCTGATTTCTTCCTACAGTACCTTTTCCCCTCTTTTACACTGCTGAGACTTTTGTGCCCTTTGGGCACTACCAAAACCTAAAATAACTAATCATTATAACACCACAATTCCTTCTTGCAGAACTGCCTGCCTTCTATTCAATACCATTCATAGGTGAGTGGGACTTAAACATTGTTTTCTGGTCCCTATGTTGCCCCTTTAAAGGTCTTTTACTTCATTGTGATGTGACCTGGGACCTGAACCCAAGTCTATTCTTAGTGTAAAAAGCACAGTTGCAGTGAGGACCACCAGCCAAATATCAGTGACAGAAGCTTAACATTTAGGGGCTAAAAACCCAAGATATCATAATTAAGTTTAATGTAGACTAAAAAGCAAAACTTCTGGATGCATACCTATACTATCACTACACTTGGAAAATGGAATAGGTCCATGTTTTCTCATTCTAACAAATGAGCACACACATTCATTTTAAGTGTTGCAGCTTGTACAGGAAATAATAGTACATGAGAAATAATTTTGTCAAATTTATAAATAAAACAAGTGACAAATACCTAGATGAACGACACTACTTTGTAATACAGAAAAGTTCACAGATTGCTACCATATTTTTTTTTTACATGAACTGTTTGGTGAGAGAAATTCCTAAAATCAGCCAGCAGCCAGCAATGACAATGTTGCTTACAGTAATATTCCATACAGTAACAGTTAGGCTTGCATGAAGGTTGCAAAATGAAGCACCCCAGGAAATGCCAAACCTTAGTTTGCAGATTTATATTTAATTCCTTCTCTTTGTACATTATGATTTAGTCATTAGTTACATGACCACGCAGAATAATATTATCATGTAGATCAGGCTTGTCCAACCTGTGGCCGAGAGACCAAACTCCAGCCCACCAAAGGCTTTCATCCAGCCCATACAATGCTGCCTAAAGAGCTTGGGGGCTGGGTCCTTGTCAATTTCCTGGCCTGTGTGCAGCTGCAGGGGGGCATGGCCTGGCCCCAAAGCTGTTCAGGGGCTGGATTTCCCTGAGCAGCGCTTGACAGGGAGTGAGGAAAGCAGAGTTGGTGGGGTCCCTGTCAGGAAGCAATTGAGTCCTGTCACCCAGCTGTTTTGATCCCCCCTCCTCTGCCATGCTTCCCTGTCCTGCCTTGCTCCCCACGCTCTGGCTTGTCCCATCACATAGGCACCCCGCCCACTCTTGTCCTCCGTATACAGTGCGAGCAAAAGCAATGTCAAATATCACACTAATCATTATTTTATTAAAGTTTATTAATAAGATTGATTTGTATGTCTTATCTATCAAAAATTTTCTCACCAGCCCCCTGCCGGAGAAAAGAATTGCAATGTGGCCCCTCACTCAAAAAGGTTGGACACCCCTGATGTACAGGATCCATTGTAATATGCATCCAAATGGGGAGACACGACACGTGTGGCATTACCAACCTTTCGAGTATTTAAACATTTAAGTAATAGTCTCAACAGTACCAGAACAAGGGATTTTGGTGGCCAGAGGCATGGCTGGAACAAGCAGCAAGGAATGCACTGTCAAATGGAGCAATGAAACCACTTGATATGTGCCTGGGGCAAAGCCCCCTTTGCCTCGCCCTAGTTATGGCACTGCTCTTCATAGAGTTTTTTGACATGACATTGTACATGGCATTTGCAGAGTAGACTCCCCCCCCCTTTGCTCTATTTTGCCATGGCTTTAGGGTTTACTGGGAGATGTTCTCCATATGTAGTAAGATACATATCAGTGTTTGAATATTAGATATCAAAACAGTTATACAATCAAAATTTTTCTTTTTCCCATTCCCACACACAGAATCTCACCCAAATATATCTTTTTCTGGAATATAAACATCCAGATTTTACATATAAATTACATCTAGAGTGCAAGTTCTGAGAGAAGTGATGTTTGATTTCCAGTTCTTTCATTTCTGATTGTAGCTACAGAGATTTTAACAGCACTCAATCTGGTTTTGAGGGTCTGTATGATTTTTCACTTTCTTTATAACAGGATTTCCAAGTTTTCACGAAAAACAGACAAGGAGTCCTTTGACACTTAAAGACTAACAAATATATTTATTTCATGAGCTTTCATGGGAGAAAATCCCACTTGGTCAGACATTTTGAAGAATGGGAGAATTGACTAGGAACATTCATAATGGGAGGAAATAAATGCAAAGAAGTTCAAGTCATGAGACTAGGTCATCCTGTAACAGCAAATCAAAATGTTGTAAAGATTCAAACACTTGGGAACAGCATACAGAGGGAGATGAGATCAAATCACCTGTTGTAATGAGAGAAAAATCCAATGTCCCTATTAAGTCCTGAAACAATACAACCAAATAAATTCAATTTCAGCAGCTCTTGGTTCTTAAGCCTTGAGTTAGTATTAGCTGTCTGAGCACAGTAATTAGCAAATCATTAATGGAGTGAACATGAAGATTGAAATGCTGACCCACTGGTTTTATAGTGTTGTGATTTCTGATGTGAGATTTTTGTCCTTTTTTTTTTTTTTTTTTTCACAGATGGTCCTGTTTGTCTAATATATGAGGCAGAGGGGCATTTCTTGCACATAATGACATAAATCACATTGGTGGATGAACAGGTGAAGGCGCCTTTGATAAAGGTTTTGGGGTTCTATTGAAGGATCATGGGAGGGGAGGACCCTTGAGTATCAGAAGGCTCCTAGTCAGGTGAGATCCCCTTCTAGCTAACAGCCTAAGAAGAGCAAGTTGAAGTTCTAGTAACATATATATCTGATTCTGCAGCTCTTGAAGTGCATGCCAAAACTCATATGGACTCCAGTAAGTACAAAGGCAGGCCCATGACAGACAATTTTCTTGATTTTGCAATGAAGTCTTTGATCTACAGATCAAGGAGATGGATTCATCACAGGTTTTAGTAAACAAGTTGTTCCACGTCATAAGCACACGCTTATTCTGCACAATGCTGCTGTATCTCTCTATCTCCTCTACTACCTTCAAGAAACAATTTTGTATCTTAACTCAGCCTGCCTTTTTTTTTTAATATTTCATTCTTATTAGCTTCATTTGTGGCTCTTTAGAATGTAATTCAGGTGGAATAGGTTTAGAAATATCCTGCCATAAAAACTAAAACATAAAATAAAAGCTGAATCAATAATTTTGATCAATAAAGCAATTACCCATTGGCTTGAAGCACTGTATAGTAAATAAAAGACCCCCCCCATGGGTCAAGTCCCCTCCCAAAACAACTGGATACAAATGATCTATCTGGAGGGAAAAAGAATAAAACAGATTTAACATTTCTAATGTGATTAAGATGTTTCTGAATCGTGTCATTTTAAGGACTATATATTGTTTCCAAATCATTTACTGACTTTTCAAGTTTAGTCAAAACATTAATTCAAACATAGGAGTCTGTGAGCTTCATATATAAATGTGTATACAAAGCCCAGCTTTGTCTTTGTGCAGGCACATAGGAGTATTAGAACTCTAACCACCAGTGGGAAGCCAAAAGCAGGGAGGAGGGGTCAGCATGAAAGCGTCCAAAGTTACTGATGCTTAGCCCCACATCAAGATTCTTTTGTCTTTTTTGATACACCCACTGCATTGACCTCCCCAATAAGCTTTATTTTCCTTTCTCTTTAGAACTAGCCTCTTGACCACCCCTTCTGATAAATCAGTCTGTGGGAGCTGCTCAGTGCTCAGCAACAATAGGGTATTTATTCACATACCTAAATCCAGATCAAGGAACTGATTTTTTAGGCACTCATTTGAGAAAATCTTGATCTAAATTGATATTTGTTAGATGCCACCATCCCAACCTCTGTGTGAGGAAAAAAGAGGAGGGTGGTGTAACATGACAAAAGGAGTTTAGCCACATAGAAATGAAGGAGTGCTGGTGTGATTTGTGGATGGTTGGGGAAAAAAGTGTGAGTGGTAAAAAAACAGAAGAAAATTCCCTTGAAAACTATCCACGGAATTGACTCCATAACTTTAAAAATATTGAATATTCTTTAAGAACTTCTACAGAAATGATGGAGTAAATGAGGAACTATAAATAACAGATAATTGATTTCTTTACCTAACAGTCCTTCTCTATGCTTTGTAAGAGAATAATTCAGTGAGACAAGCATTCAGTCTCCATTCTACTCAAAGAGCTGTCTTCATCGAATCATTGGCATCAGAAGTTACCATACATGGAATCACTGAATTCCGTGAAGCTTCGATACACTTTGACCTATTCATTTCTTGCTTTCTTTAGTAACTGATTTCACATATATCAGTAATACAAAGACAGATGAAGCCTTGTCAAACAAAGTGAAATGAAATGCTGACAGGAGGTAGAAGCCAGAAAAAAGTAATAATGTATATATAAGCCATTACAGAATTAAATCTTTCTTCAGCTTTCCCATTTATCATGCAAATGTCTGAGTGAGTGAACAGATTAAAACTGTTTCTCAAAAGACAAGATATATAAGAAGTGTTTGCTACACCAGACCTGACCAATTGACCTTCTTCAATACTATATTCTTCCTGAAACTCTGACATGCGCATGAGTTGAGATTAGGATACAGAGAGCTGCAGTTTAACTCCAATTTCTGCATAGTCTGGAGTATGTTCAATTACTTTGCTATCTGACATAACGTGCCCATTAAAAAAAAAAAACAAGGCCCATTTATGGTTTGCTAGCCAGTGTTAGCAACTTTTGTCAGGCCTGAGATAGTACGTTTAATATACCATTATGATATATACCTAGAAGGTTGCCTGTAATATATTACTGGAAAACCAATAACTAACGGATCTTTAATATTCTTACATGATGTATGTATGGGTATATACAAAGGACTTATGAACATGTTCTAGAATTATATTCTTAAAATATCTTTGGGAAGCAGTGCATTAGTACAGTCTGCCTTAGACAAAGGAATGTATAATAGTTTGTCATCAGGCAGGGACAATGAAGGCATATTTAATTAAAAGGTAAAAATAGCCATCAAACTAGTGTATGTGGAAGACAGATGTGGGACTGTAAAACCACAGATAAATGATAAATAATTGAACTAATTGATTTTACACATTACTGCATAATAAAAGTGCATCAAACAAGGTATTTTATGAAAGCTAATGACACTGATGATTGATATACTTGTAAAAATGTGTTGTCTATTAATACTCTAGAGGAATTATACATATTCAAGGATGTTATTATTTGAAGTCTATTATCAAACATGGAGGAAAACAGGTTTTCCTAGGCAGGACAGAAGGCAGCAAATTATCTGCCCCCACTGTTATTAAGAAAGATATTAAAAAAAAAAAAAAGGAAACCCCATTTCCATGTGTATCAGCAGGGAAATAGGAAGCACATAGGAACGGATTAAGATCATCAAGTTATCTTGAGTCTGGGAACAAATAGTGAGTTTGGGAAGATATAAGGAAAGAAAAGTCATCTTGGCATCCATCCCTGAACAAATACAATGGGCCACAGCTCAGGCAAGTTGAGAAATATGGGTCCTTCAGCCAAGGGTGTTGAAGTCTCTGGCAAATGAATAAATGCAAGAAATCTTTGTCAAGGATATTTCACTTGGATACATAAGGGAAACAAGCAGAATATAGTTCTGGAGAAAGTACTTTAAAACTCAAGAGATTTATTTAGATATTTAAACGTGTGTTTAAGTCCACATGCATGTATTAAATCAAAATAACACTCAATATTTCGATTTAAAAATGTTTATGTCCAGACGACGTTTCCTTATTTCGAAATAAGGAGCTCGCTTATTTTGAAATAAGAAAAATCATTTCAAATAAAACTTGATTTGATATCAAAATGAGGGTTATTTTGAAACTGTGGTTTTGAAATAACCCTGTCTGACTCTGTTATATTAATATGACTCGCATATTGATATTACAACTGACCTTCCTGCCAGGGTTCATTGCACCCTGGAAGCAAGTCCCACCCACCCCAGCACCCTGGCAGGGAGCCATCAGCATTTTGGCCAGAGAGGGAGGGGAGGTGAAGGGGGGTGGCGGGTCAGGGAGCCAGCACACCCCGCTTGCAAGGCTTGCCAGCAGCTAGCAGGGCAGCAGGTACAGGAGCTGACTCACCCCACTTGCTGGGCTTGCTGGCTGCTGCCCAAGTGGCTGGTCCAGGAGCCAGCTCACCCTGCTTGCCAAGCCTGCTGGCTGGTGCCCGGGCGGGGGTTGGGGAGCCAGCTGTCCCCCTTGCCGTGCTTGCTGTCTGCTGCCCAGGTGGGAGGAGTGCATGGAGACATCTTGCCCCCCTTGCCAGGCTTCCCGGCTGCCACCCGGCAGGGGGCCAGGGAGCCAGCTTGCCCCCCTTGCCAGGCTGTGGGGAAGTGTGTGTGTGGGGGGTAACCTGGCACCATAGTCCCTCCTCCGCTGCCCCACCAGCAGCAGGGGATGTAGGGCGCAGGGGGATCCCTGCTGTGGGGGCTTTTTTCCTCTCCCTGGCTCTCCAGGTGAGCCAGGCAGCGGATTGGGTGGCAACATAGCCCTGGCCAGGGGCCATGTTGCCACACCTCCCAGGGTCCCCTTCTCCCAAATCGAACTAGCAAGTCCAGTGTCCAAACATGCTACTTCAAGTTGGGTTTTATTCATCTGCACCTGTTAAGCTGATTCAACTTGAATTGATTTAACAAGTTTTATTTCGCTTTAGTTAAATCAATTCAAGTAGAATCGATTTAACCAGCTATGTGTGGACATAGCGTTTGAGCCTAATGTTTGGTTACTGAGTTCTCAATTTGGCCAGCATATCTATAATCTTGAATTAGCAACTGAATAAAAGTGTTTAAAGAACTGAGAGATCACACAGTGTTAGCTAGTGAATAGGGTACTAGATTGGAGACTCAGGAGATCTGGAGTCTCTTCTTCGCTTTGTCTCTCTCATTTGATGTAAGTAAAATCACTTAATTCCTAAATATCTTTTTTGTTCTCTCCTATACTTTTTGTGTGTGTTTATTTAGACAATAAACTCTTCCCAACAGGTGTTGAAAGTTTTGGAATTGGAGTAAGAAACAAGCCAGGATCATGGTTGATTGTTTTCTGCAAGGAGCTATAATCTATGTGAAAGAATACTTTTTTGTGAAAGAATGCTGTGAGATAACACAGGCCTAAGGGATTTCTGAATTGGTGCTTTTTTTCACCCCTCCCTCTGCTTTTGCTCCAGACACCAAGCATCCTTGACACATACCATCCTGACTTATACCAGTACTAGCTGCCTCAATCCTGTTGTTATCTTGTTATGTGTGATTCTTTCCTCTCCTGACCTGGTCCCTTTTGTGGAATAAAGTTAGCCTGCATCAATAAGAAGATGTTAGATCTTATTACTGTTAATTTATGTATATGCATATATGTTAATGTTGCTAATAAGTTAGAAAAGATTCTACAAAGCATTACAGGGGTGGAGACCAGCACCTAACTGCTCTCTCCCCACTATAGCGATCCTGTTATAACCAGTAAAAAAACCTGTTAGCTTTGATACTGCACCCAAGTTTCGTTTTGAGTTGTATTTTTCTACAACAGTTTTGGTGCCGAAACCCAGGAACTCAGATGGCAACTACCTGGTGCTTGCCCCAGTTGCTTGGCTGCCTGCCACCCAGCAACAATGTCTAGGAAGGCACCTCCATTGCAACCATTGATCAGCAGATGAACTGCTTGATGAGCAGACAGGGAGAGGCTGGGGGGGGGGCATCCAGGAGTCTGCATACTGGACATATTTGTCTGAGTGCAGTTATCAACAGCTCTGGGCAGGACGCGTTGGACAGGCTCCTCCAGAGGGATGCATTAGGCTCCTATCTAAATGGTACCTGATTTCTGTGTTTTAGTCCTTGGACTCTGGTGGGGTGAGGAATGTATGAGTGTGGAATGAATGCTTGACTGTGTTTACATTTGTATTGCCCTCTGCTGACTAGAGCTGGCCGTTCATTGCCTCAGCCAAACCAGGCCCACTGTGAGCGTCACGGCTGTGACCATTGGTACTCTGAATGCAAGGGGGGCTGACGGGCGGTTTGTGCTCCAGCGGGAAGTGAATGCTGTAATTGTGAAGCGACTGATCTGAGAAATGGGGCTGGGTGGAACTAATGTTACTGCCCTCCCACATGGACACCCTAGGTTACTATATGTATACCCATTATGGGCTTGATTCTTGTTTGTGTCTGTTTAAATGGAATTGGTATACTAATGAGAACAAAATGTTACAGTTCCCGCTGGATGGGAGTTTTGATAGAAAAATAATATTATATTTAAGGGGACCTATGAAGTCTTTAGGTTCCAAGGTTTCCCAAAAACAATAGCAGGCATATTTTCTATGGTATGATAAGACCTTTAAGAAAGAAAAGAATTTACTTGTTAAGAGCTGGAAAGGGAATGTGGAACTTGTAAAAAGTTGCAGGGTTTATATCCCCAATTTAAGCATAGCCTGAGTTCCCATTTTAATGGCAAAGGTGCACACCCTGAGCCATGGAATTGGGACCCTGAAACCTGTTTCAGTAATTTGGTGAAAGGGTTAATAACTATGGTTAAGAGATAAAACAGACTGTTAGCAAAGTTCTTTGGAAGCAAAAATCCTTGCTGGCTAAGCCCTTGGAAGCTGTTTCAGCCTTGAGCCTGAGTGTGTGAACGAAAAACAAAAACAGGCTTAATCAACCTGCCTTCTCCTGAAATGATATAGATGCCTCAGAAACTTTCCCAGGGTCATCTGCAGCCATGCAAGGGGTCCCCTGCTGCTGAAGGGGACTCAGTATGAGGCGTGAAAGATTCCAGCATTCCCCAAAATTCCACATGCCACTATTGTGGACAATTAGGCCACTGGACAGGCGTGACCAAACTGCAGATTGGAAGCCACATGCAGCTCTTGAATGAAAAAGTGCAGCCTGCAGAAGAATGTCAGCAAATCAATTTAAGAAAGCAGCTGCAGCCTAGGAGTTTTAAATGTCCCACCCTGAGCATGCTCAGAGTATGCTGGGGGAGGGGGGAGACCCAGCCTCTACCTAACCCCAGAATGGCCAGGTAAGGGGGTCCTGGGGACAGAGACGTTGGCCCAGGGGAGCCAGCGTCAAGGCCTGGGGCTTCAGGAGGGGATCAGGACAGTGGGGAGAAGTGCAGCATGGTCAAGATTTAAAAAAAAAAAAAAAAACCTCACCACTAGCCTGAAGTCTTCTACATTGAGCAACAGCTAAGTTTTTACTGTATAGGCCTAGTTTTCATGGCAATCTTAAGTAATTATTAGAATCTGACACTAGTAGGATCAATATTTACCTTCTTTTTACAATAAAATTAAAGTGTGCAATTAATTTTAAACCTAATAATTTTGGAGTAGGTAAAAGTATATGGCTATATGCCTCAGTGAGGCTCTTGAAGGTTTAATAATCAACTTGTGTGACTCTTCAGTTCTGTATCTTTGGCCACTCCTGCCATTGGAACTCAGTGTCCTCACTGTCCTGGCCAGCAGGGAGGGACACTTGACACTGCAACAATGCCTGCACCGTCCATGCCCCAACACTTTAATCCTCAATTTCCTTCTCATAAGAACAGCTGGGGAAAAGGTGACTTTATTAATGTACTTGCTTTACCTCTAAATCAAAAAGGACCTTTTATGTCATGTTTTGTTGGTGGTACCCCAACTACATTTTTAATTGACACAGGATCAAGCTGCTCTACTTTAAGGGTCATAAAGCCTCCAGGAAAAAATGCAGTTACCATGCTTATAAAAAATTGCCTTGGGTGTTCTTGCTCAAAAATATGGGGATAAACATCAACCTTTGGCATATCATAGTACTGGTTAGATCCTGTGGCTTCTGCTTTTCCACCTTGCTTAAGATTTGTAGCATAACTGCATTAATGTAGTTAAAGCTGTTGAAAATTTTGTTTCGGAAAATCCACTAAAGGTTGTTTTTCCATGCTCTGTTGCAGTTTCCCTTTTGTAAACTAAATACAGCATTTTTCTCAGGCTAGGTTAACCAAATATGAATTATTTTGTTGTCTGCGAACAATAGTATTCGCACTTGCTGTTCTGTTTTAAATTCCACTTCTTTACTTCCAACTCCCCTGGATGGGGAACCTCATAATTGGTTGTCTGTCACCACTCAGTTAACAATGTTTCAAGTAGATTTTAATGACAGTCCTTTACAAAATCCTGACTTTGTTTTATATGCAGATGAGTCTTGTCAAAGAAATTTACATGGCAAGCTTATGGTTGGACATGTTGTCTGTTAGCAACATAATGTACTTAAAAATAAAGAACATTTAATCTCAAGTACCAGTGAAAGTATGTCATAACTTCCAACCCGGCGGCTGGGTTTATATAAAGATCTTTCAGCACAAGCCTGCACTGGAGCCACAGTGGAAAGGCCTGCTCCAGGTTTTGTTAATCACCAATACAGCAGTCAAGTGTCAGGGACTGCCTACATGAATCCATGCTTCACCCTGTAAGAAAGCTAGACCCCCATAAAAAGAAGAATTGGAAATACAGGGTGCATGTGTTAGTAACCTCTCCCCTGTTGTTGAAGTTCACCCATCTTCGAAGCATCTGACAAAGTGGGATTTTCTTCCACGAAAGCTCATGTGAAAAATAAATCTGTCTTTAAGTGCCACATGACTCCTTGTTTTTTGTTTTTGTTTTTTTGAAGATTTGCCACTACCACATTCTTACAATTTGCAAAGAAAAAAATAACCTAGAGACTCCTTAATGAGGTCCCACCAAGTCTATAAGGCTCCATGGGATCAAGATGTTGTCATTGCTACCTGTAATTCATATATGTGTATATTTCTGGTTTCTAAAAATTTTTAAGCTACCCACTTCAATTTTGCTATACTGTTTTGCAGCATAGTTCCTGGTATGATAGAATCCTCAATGCAAGCTTAAATTAATAGGATAATAGCTGTTTTTTCTTTGCTTTTTATATTACTCATGATTAATGCTAACACTTTTAACATTTTAGTTTGATATACTAAGGTTTTGAATGTAACAAACTGCTGGGTGTGCTCCCTCTTCCCCATCCCTGCCCAAAGGAAAATCCCTATAATACCGGCCTCAGTCACTGCAAATGATATGGGCTGATGGAGCCCCTGTAAAAAAATTGCCACATAAAGAGATATAAAAAGGAATGTGTCAAAATATATAAGAGTCCTGAGTACTCCATGCCCTCAGCAAGGGTATATTACATTTGTAATAAAACAGGACAGCCTTCGCATAGACACTTCCTTAACTGATCTTAAGTAATTTATAATGATTGTAAATCATGGCCCTCTTGGTGGCTTAAGGGTTGGTATTCTGATGTGGCAAGTTGCACCTTTTGCTATAAGTATGGTGTTACTACCCTTGTAGGCCAATATTGGTTCTGTGAAAATAAGGCTTGTAAACACTGGCCAGCTTACTGGTACAAAGTCCGTTACCTAGCCTATTTGGGACCTTCCATTCACCATAGTACTGGGCCCCTGCACTATCTATTTTTAAATCACTTTAAGCATAAAATAACTGACACAAAGACTCTTTGGAATTGCCTTTATCCTCTATGGTGTCAGTATAGCCTTTCAGGAAATTAGGCGTGTTTCTTGGATCCTTAAAGAAGTAGCAAATGAGACAATCTCAGCCTTCAGTGCTGTTCATCAGGAAATAAAACAATTTTGTCAGATGACTCTCCAAAACAGAATGGCTTTAGATTTTTTATTAGCTTCCAAGGGTGAAACTTGTGCTTTTATTGGTAAGGAATGTTGCATGTTCATCCCAGATAATGAGGATCAAATAGCCCTGGCTTTAGATAAAATCCAAAAGGCTGCTAGCACTCTGCACCAGAAAGAACCATGGGGATTATGGGCCTGGTTTGGAGCCTTAGGATCCAAAATAATCTATGGAGTTTTAGTTACAATAGCAGCTCTGATTTCATTAAATGCTTCTTAGATTGTGTAATCAAAGCTGTTTATAAAAGTTTAAGTCCAAGGCACTGTGAGGAAGTGTATACTTTGTATGCAGGAATTATTGAAAGACATCAAGAACAGGATAATGAAATCCAGGGGATAATAAATTTGGAAATATAGGTGATCAGTGAGACTTGGAAAGTCTCAAAGGGGGGGGAATTGTGAATGAATGTTTTTTTGTGAAAGAATGCTGTGAAAAACTGCAGGCCTAAGGGATTTCTGAATTGGTACTTTTCTATAACCCCGTTTGCTCCAGATGCCAAGCATCCTTGACACATACCATCTTGCCTTACCATACTGGTACAAGCTGCCTTAATCCTGTTATCATCTTGTTATGTGAGATTCTCTCTTCTTCTGACCTTGGCCCCTTTTATTTGAATAAAGTTAGCCTGCACCAATAAAAAATGTTAGATCTTATCACTGTTACTTTATGCATATGCATATACGTTAATGTTGTTGATAAGCTATAAAAGATTCCACAAAGCATTACAGGGATAGAGACCAGCACCTAGATGCTCGCTCCCCGCTGTAGCAAGCCTGTTATAACTGGTAAATAAACTGTTAGGTCTGATACTGCACCCAAGTTTTGTTTTGAGTTGTATTTTTATACAATAGCTATATGTTATGAACACCATTTTCCAAAAGTCTGAAAAACACCAATGGACTTGGAGGAATGCAGACGGTGTGACACCTAATCAAATAGATTATATATTGACCTATGCAAAAAGGTTTTTTCAAGATGTGTCAGTCATTGGCAAGATCATAATAGCAACAGGTTTTGATCACAGGCTCCTGAGGTCCACCATCATAATTGACAAAGCTCGCAAAAATTGAATTAAAGAATCACAAAGATCCTGAGGCAGATTTATGTTTAACAAAACAGCCTTCACTGATATTCTTTCTCAATACAACTTGACACTTGACTGAAATAAGACCATTGATGAAGATTATGAAGTTTTTGTTAATCAAATCAATGAAGCTGTGACAGAATCTTCAATGAAAATTCCATCTCGCAAAGAACACAGAATTAGTGACGAAACGAAATCTCTAATGGCGAAACAGGCACAGCTAAAGAGCGATGGCAAAACTGATGAACCTTATAAACAAATCTGTTTCAAATTTTGTGATATGATAAAGAGTGACTATGAGGAATATCGCAGGCTGAGGATGAAGGGAGCTGCCAAAAAGAAGGTCAGTCTGAAACACAGCGAAAGGGGCATCTGTTTGAAGCAGTGCATTCCTGTTGCCTTCAAAAATGTAAACGACAAATGGATTACTTGTTGCTGCACAATTAACAAAATCTGCAGGGACTTCTATAATAAACTGTTCACCTGCCAAATAGCGGTTGACTTCGAGCATCTCCTTGACAGCACAATTGTAATTCCTGAAGTCATTGTTTCTGAGGAATGAGCTGCAGTTGAGCAATCAAAGAAAGGCAAGTGCCCTGGAACTCATGATATTAAGACTGAATATCTGGCTCCAGGAGAAGCTTTGCTTTACAAAGAAACAAAGGAATGATTTTTAGATATGTTGAGCTTCAGCAGACCCCTAGATCCTGGAACGATTTGCTAATCATTCTGCCCATGACCCTGAGGACCTAAGCAACTACTTTGGGTAACACTTCTCTTGCATGTATGCAAAGTTTTCACTCAAATTATTCTTGGTTGAATTCAGAAGGACATCGACCTACAAATGAATCGAGAACAGGCTGGATTCCACTCAGGCTTCTTTACAACTGATCACATTCACATTATTAGACAGCTTATGGAGAAGTGCAATGAATACTGTATTTTGCTGTGTATTACCTTCATTGACTACAAAAAGGCATTCAACTCGGTTGAATTCAGCGCAGTACTGAATGCCCTGAACGATTCTGGTGTTGACCAAAACTATATCTCGCTGCTGAAAGAAATGAACAGAAGTGCATAATGACTATCAAGCTGTTTGAGGACCCTTGTAAAATAAAACTTCACAGAGGAGTGTGGCAGGGTTATGCAATTTCACCAAAATTGTTTGCTGTTCCACAGGAAAATGTGTTAAAAAATGTGAACTGGCAGACAGGAATCAAAGTAGATGGGGAGTACCTGACACATTTGCTAGTTGCTGATGACTGTGTTCATTCTGCAACAGAGATACAAGAACTGTAAGAAAAAGTGCATCATTTGCAAAAAAAGAATTAATGAAAGTTGGCCTGGAGATGCACATATCTAAAACTAAATAGATGTGGAACAAATTCTGTGTGGATGGGCATGTAATCCTAAATGGCAAAGAAGTAGAACAAGTCACTAAATACACATATTTGGGTCATGTTCTGAATTCTTCTGGTGCCATCAATGAGGAGATTTTGAAAAAGAGGCAGGCTGGTTGGTCTGTATTTAATTGTCTGAAGACGGTTTTCTTGGACGATGAATTGTCCATGCCACTGAAAGCCAACTTATTTAACTCTACAGTGCTGCCCTCACTGATGTATGCAGCAAAATGCTGGGCTACCACACAGGAACAGGAAGAGAAGATGGCTGTAGCTCAAAGAGCAATGGAGTGAAGGATGTGCAAGCTATCTTTGCGTGATCATGTTTCCAACCAAGAAATTTGTGAATGAATGAGAGTGAAGGATATGGTGCAAGCCACATATGAAGTCAAAATGTGACAGGTGGGTCACGTAGTTTGACTCCAAGACAACAGATGGATGTTGCAGTTGACTCTCTGGATTTCTCTCAACTACAAACGTCCCACTGGTTGACCAAAAATGCGATGGGCAAATCTGACCGTCAAGATTCTTGGTCAGAAGTGGGAGGGTATGACACAAAACAGAAACAATTGGCTTGAGATTGACCTGAGACAGTGGCAAAGCTCTATCAGCAATGTGACACATCAAGGACAGGCCAGATACAGATGATGCAGGTGAAACCATCATCCCTTGCTGATAATACATTACTTTTAGGAATGATGCATACTTAACTCTCAACTATTAGTACCTAATAAAAATTCAACCTTATTTTCACTAAATATATTCCCCCAAGGCCCTTTCTAAATACCTTGGAGTGGTGGCAAAAATGACTGAACGAACCAATTTGTTAATACTGCTCAAAGTTGTCATTTTTGGCTGTCCTTCAAAAGTCTCATATGCCAATTCCCCACACCATTGGTTTCAGGACTTCTCATGTGCTTTCATGCCTGATTAAGTCTCCTTGATGTTTGTTTTAGATTCAGCTTTTAATTTCTTAAAAACAGTAATTTCCAGAACAGATCCATGTAAAATTAATTTTGCAGATGAATGTGTATCAGGTGGTCTCCCACTGAAACACAATATGGATAGTGCTGCTTGACAATAGTTTAGAAATCTTACCTAAATACTTAGGTATTAAAATTTGCACATTAGTACCTACCGCTTGGTTAATAAATACTAAATAACTAGAAAGTTCATGTACTTTACAGGTAAATTGAACAAAGTCCTTTTGAGGTACAGTAACAGGAAAATTAAGTGTAAATTATAGTAATCAAACACTTACAAAATGGAAAAAGGATTGTATACCTATATACACATATATCAGAAAAAGGTAGTTTGGCCTAGAAACTTTATGATTTGTATGCTTACAAATTCTGTGTATCCCTGTACATTGGACAGATGTTTAACAATATGACAGCACAAGAGCCATGCCCACAAACCCCAGGCCAGAATTCTGGGACTCACACACTTAAGGACAATGTATGTGACCATATCCTTTGAAGGCTGATGGAGAGACACAAAGACAAAACAAAAGCCCTCTGATTAGTGGCCTAGCACAATGAACTAAATACTCAGGAAAAAATATGTGGTTTGGATTTGCTCTCAAATACAACATCAAACTCCTTTGTTTGTAACATAAGGAAATATGTCAGTTTTAAATGATATCCAAACAGAAACTATTAAAATGAATAAGATGTTTGTGTCTTCTTTCTTTGGGGGGGTTTGGGGATTTAAAAGTGATATTTTAGGCTCATCATCACAGTAAATCTTAAATGGACATAGCCTGTTTGCACATGAAATGCCATCCAGCTCAATCTCTAGCAAATGATTCGGATGGTCTGGCTGTATATTCAATTTATGCCCATCACTGGTAACCTTATCATGCCATGGAAGCTTGTGATAACCATGCTTTGCTGGCAGCGTAGGAGCAGAGCTGGCCCAAGGGTTTCTGGTGTCCTAACCAAACTACAACATTGCTGCCTCCCCAACCCCACTCTATATTCAGGGCTCCTCTTGGTGTGGGGGGAGTGGGATGACCACCCAGGGAGCTGTGCAACTGCCCATGGGCCCCGTGATGCTTTTAAGAGTGGGGGGTGCCTCACTTCAGTGGTATTTCTGGCCTTGCTCCTGGAGTGGAGTGACCATGCTCTCGCCAGTCCCAGGGGCAGACTGGCTGGCCCAGGAATGGGGTGGGAGCAGGGAGCCTGGCCTCTGGTCCAGGATGGCCCCCTCCCCTCCATATCAGAGGGGTGGAGGCCTCCACAGTCCAATTGGCTCGGGGCCCCATCCACTCCCCAGGGACAGCCTTGTCCATATGACTACCCAACATTGGGCTACTGAGAATGACTGAACTGCCAGATACTGTCCCCATACAGTAAACCCAGGCAGCACCCTTATGAAGCTATGCCATGACACATTTTGACTATTTAAGTACACAACTGTGTTCCAGAAAACTGCTGTTGCTACACACAGAAAAAAGATTAAGGGCACAGGCTCCAAACTCACCCTCCACAGGCTTTCCTCCACTCGCCTCTGGACTCCAAGCCCATATAGAGCATAGAGTGCAGTCCTGACACATACACATGCACATGTATTCTCCCTCTGTGCTGGGCAAGGAACACAACAGCACAAGGTCAGGCAAAAACTCCTACCCCCTCTAATTCAAGAAAGAAGCAAATGAGCCTGGCCCAGAGCGGCCAACTAGCTCAACCTAATGATGAGCTGATGCAGCCAGCAGCATCAGGGCTGGCCAGGCCTCATACAGACCCCAGTGGTGCTGCCTATGTCTGGAGTCAGCAGCCTGGACCAATTTCCCCCCAGCCCAGTGATGGAGCCAGCAGTGGGTTCAAGCAGCAGGCACAGCTCTCCCCAGGATAACCTAGCATAGAGCCAGCAGTGGGCTGGGAAGTCCCATTCCCCATGCAGCTACCATCACCATTTAATGGGCAGGGACACTGAAGCACACATCACAGAAGGTACTTGAGTTCCCTCCCCATTGGTACGTCTACTCTGGAGCCTTAGGTCGACTTAAGGAAGACTAAGTCAACCTACAGACTGCTGCAGTGACACTGACCTTTTATTAAGCTGACTTAAAGACTTTCTTAAGTTGACTTAATAAAGACCACCTCTTAAGGTTGACTTAGAACTTAAGTTGAACTTAAATGACTTAAGCCAATGTAGATGGCAAAAGCCCTTTAAGTTGACCTAATTGGCCTCCAGGCCTTCTCCCCTTGCCACTCCTCCATCGACCTATCACCTGCCAGTGTAGGCACAGGCAGTCAACAGGAGTTTTCAGTGTAGACCCTCTAAGTCAACTTCAGGTTGACTTAAAGTCGACCTTGTTAAATCAACTTAGCAGAGCCTCCAGTATAGACATACCCCAGGAGATAATACCCTGTATGTATGGTAGAGGAAGGAATAGAATAAGGCCCAGGAGTCTGATTCTCAGCCCCCCTGCTGTAACCACTGGACCCCATTCCCCACCCAGAGCAGCAAATAGAAGCCAGGAGTCCTGATTAAACGCAGTACCATATGTTGTCTTTGGTCTGTCTCTCCTCTTTCTCCTATCTTAAACCCAAGAACCTAGCTGAGGTCTGTCTCACCTGAAAGAGCTTCTGATATTTGGGGACTCTGGTGGTATGTGATGGTGGTGGTGAAGTGGAGGGATCCCACATGGGAAGGCTATAACATGGCTATGAGGAGGATGTAATGGGGTATGCGAGGACAAAAGTGATGAGGAACCAGAATAAAGTGAATTCAATAACATGCATCCCAGGCCCCAGTCACATCTAGTGACATTTGCATCATGTTTCCAGCTCCAAGCTGCTTTCAAATCTAAGATGAGTTCGTGGTGTGAACAATCCATCTACCCCAGAGATATTCCACTGGACTTGTTCCTGTTGTCATGGCCCTGATATTAGTGGAATCATTTCTGGTATGGGGGGTGGAAGGGGAAGGTGTGTTGTGTGTCTGTGTGTATGTCTGTGTCTGTGTGTTTTTTGTGTGTGTGTGTGTGTGTGTGTGTGTGCCGACAATACAAGGAGTGTGGCCTCATCCTTCTTATTAGCATCTGAAAGCCACTGTCCCTGAACAGCAGCAGCCCTGGGGCTGATTTACAAATCAGGGAGACATTGTTGTTAAATGGCTTATTAAACTGAGTAATCATTGAGGGAAAGCTGAGGTAAGAGCACTTTGCAACCTGCTCAGAAGGCAAGCAAGTGAGCAAGAATTCAGTTCTGTGTAATTTGATGCTCCTTAAAGCCTGGCACCCCAGGCGACTTCTTAGTTCACCTATATATTTGGGCTAGCCCTTTATAAAAACATTCCTTGGAAAACATGCTAGTAATTCTTTGATCTTCCATCCTAATATGGTCCCTAACAAGAAAACTGCTGAATGTGGATCAATGAAGATGGAAGTGGTTGCTGAGTTTGACTGTGAACATCCTCATGTTTGATCTTAGCCTGTCACTTCACATGGAACAGCAAGCAGTGACTCAATGTCAATAAAAGCTTTTTAAGCAGTCAAGGAATGTCCAAGTTCTGTTGGTCCATTTCCTCTTGACATCTGAAAATGTCCTCATCTTCTTGCTAAGCAAATAAATATCCATTGAAATGAGAGAAAATTTTCAAAACCATCTAAGTAACTTAGCAGACAAGTCCCAGGTGCAAAAATGATTTAAGAGCCTAAATCTCTTGAAAAGGAAACATTTAAGCTTTTGGAAATGTTCCCCTTGCTGACACCCTGTAACTTATACTCATCCATACAGGGAAGAGAAAATACAATTTCTAATACATCCAATCACACAGCTACAACAAGAAATATACATGAACACAGTTAACAAGCAATCTACAGGTTAAAATTGGTTTCCATTAAATCTTCATCAAGTAATTTCAAACAAACTTATAACAGAGCCAATTTATTAAGAATACATGAATAGAAAGAGTGAAATTTATCATTTAAATTGTTTGTTATAAACAGTTTTTCTGACTCCCCTAGCAAATGACATCTTGACTGATTTTCAGAGGTGCTGAGTTTCCACAATTCCAAGTGTTTTTCAACTGCTATTTTGCTTGCTCATTACTTTAAAAAAAAAAAAATCAGACCCAGAATCATTTACTAGAATTACTGGACAGACTGTCCATAGCAAACAATTTAATTGACATGAGAAATAGTCAGTCAGCACATGCCAAAGAAACATAAAAATAAATGTGAACTTACTTATATAGTTTAGAATTAAATCACATGAAGATTCTTAATCTCAGGAATAGCGTGTTGTGGGATGAGAAGTGTATAAGCGCCAAAGATGCATCAGACACAACCTCTCCTTTAAGCTCTTATTTTAGCATATTTTTCATCTGGAAAACCATGTAAAAATATAACCATTTTATACAGATTAACTCCCAGGGTATATTCAGTCATATTTTTAACATAGTGAATAAAAAAAAAAAAAGTTTTACTTCTATTAGCCCTGAAGACCCAGGTAAAAATAGTGAATTGAATTATATTTCAATGAATTCATGTGCCAGTGAGTTCATTTTGGATTGAGGACTGTGACCAAGAGTAGAATTTTGTCCATTCTTTAAAGATGAAACCTTTGATGAAGTAAACAAAAGGGAAAATTTCCATTTCTAGACATTTACTTTCTACTCACAAGTAGATGGCCTACAGGAGTCAGTGCATGCAATTAATTAAATAGTCAAAGGATCTTCAAGGTACATGAATACTCAGTAGCAAAATGTCAGTGAGGTGGTAAATATGGTTTGGCACATTGGTAACATAATTACAATGCTAATCAAGGACAATATGAGGCTCTCCAGTAAAGTTGACAAGCTCAAGAATTAATCCAGGATTAAGCATTTAAGGATTAATGGTGTCCCAGAGATGGAAAAGACTGGAGATTTAGTAGTCTTTTTGGCAGTGGTTCATCATAATTAAGGAAAAAACTGTTTCTAGAATGGTATTTTGCTCCTTCTGACTTCTCAATTCTGTCCAACCTTCTTTCTATGGGCATTTCTGGAACTGGTCCAATGCCTCCATTTACCAATGAGCAAAAAGCAAGATGCAGTACTATTTGAGAATGGTCACTGCCATATGTGAGTAAACGTATGCCCAATTTGGGTGCACTCATTTAGATGCAGGTCCATTTATTCCTTTTATTATGCATGAACACAAATACATGCCTAAATAAGAAGCTATACGAGTATGAAAAAGAGGGATTGCATGTGCCATCACTCATTCACATCTATCTATGGAAAGATAATTGGACCTTTTGTGCTTCATTATTGCACAATTTTATCCTTTTGATTTGGTTAAATGATGAAAATTAGAAATATAAAATGTGCATGTAATTTGAATACCAGATCTCAGATGCCAGCCAGCTCATTATGATCTTTTCCTAGTAAAAAAGCCACTACATGAATTGATGGCTACACTCCCAGCTGAAGATAACTTTTTATTAGATTGAACTTTGCCATGAAGCATCATTTTATCATTTCATCTGGTTGCTTGTTACACAGAAAATGAGGCTGACAAATGGCATGAGTCTCATAAAGTCTCCCCCACAAACCTAATACTCCCCATGCCCATCGCAGATAGACAGTTTGTACACCACCAAAAATGTGAAAGGAGTTTCAGCTAGGAAAAGGAAAGCTAATTTATACTGTGCTGACATGTGTTACTGAGAAATTACATGATTGCATTCTAGTGGATAGACATAAGTTGTCACTTTCTGTTGCCATGAAGGCATAAACCTGAGCGACATGCCAACTTGACATAAATGCTGTTTCGCATCTAACTGATGTCCTCTGCCTAATGAAAAATGGCAAACAGTCACTGAAAAGATTGTTTCAGATTCAGGGTATGCTTTTCTTAATAGTAAGAAACTGAAGATGAGCAAAGTAAAATTGGTCATAACTTGCAAAGTGTTGGCAGCAAACTAAACATAGGGATAACACTTGCACTCAGAATAAGTCAACCCTGGTTTCCTGTTCTGCATAATCTGGGACATAAATGCAGAAGAATAATATGAATTGTGTTTTAATTTATAGAGTTTGGCTTTATGACTATCCAACACAACTAAATTGAGCAAAAAGATCAGATAGGAGATAAATAAGTCAAATTAAAAGCGAAACAAAACAAAACAAAAAGAACAACAACAAACAGCTTTTCCTTGTTAATAAGTGAGTCAATGACAATTACATAAATCAACTTTCTTCAGTCTGAGAATCAATCTTTAAAGTAGCACCAGCGGTCAAGTTCATTATCTATCTGCTCCTCTGTTAAAAATACATATTTGACGTTTAGAGGCATTATTAGTCACGTTCTGATTGTCAGGTCAAATACTTAGAGTGATAGTCAAACCCAGATATAGGATCAGTCTGTCACAGGGCTGGCACTGGGCACAGGGGGGCACATGCTCCGAGTCTCCACACCAGTGCCCTGAGTGCCCTGCAGCAGTGGCACTCTGATCCGGGGCTGCAGTGCCCACAATAGCGGCTGCTTTACCTGGCCCTGGCCACAGATACAGGGCCAGGCTGCTGGCTGGCAGTGGCAGGAGTCCGATCTGGGCGCTGCTTGGGGCCCCAGAACCAGCTTGGGACTGGACGCTGAATCGGACACAGGGGGTGGGGCCTGGGCCTGGGCCCTGGGTGTTTTTCAGGGTCAGAATCACTCCTGGGGTCACTACCACGATGAGGGTAGCTTTAAAACAGGGGACCAGGGTGCAGGCCATGGGTCAGAACCAAGATGCCACGGACAAGTCATATGACAATCATGGCTAGAATCAGGAAACAGGCTGAAAGTCAAAGCTGGGTTATAGGTGGCCAAGAGTCTAGAGAACAGGAGATGGGTGCAGGTCCGGAAGAGGGCTGGACCAGGATGGGGTAGAAAATGGACAAAGCTGAAATGAGTTCAGGCAAGGGTGTGGGTAGGAACAGGAACCTGTTCAAAAGCAGACTAGGTATCTAGGCAGTCTTACATAGAAGAGGATTCCTGGTAGAGAAGAGTTATTGTACAGAGTAACTTGCAGCTCTGGAGGGTCAATGAAACTCCTGAGCTGAGGCAGGGAAGTAATCACTTGACCTGGGCCTTGCTCAGGGATAGAATTGCTGTAGCATGCCTGATGGCTGGGTCACCACACACTCTGCTTAGGTTGGGAGATTAGTCCTTGCAGTTCAGTTACTGCAACATGCCTGTGTGAAGAGTTCCTGCAGGTCTGCTTTACATTTTTAGGTAACCTGATAACAGGAAGGATGTTTTCATACTATTAGCTTATTTAACCAGAAAAGTAATTCTGAGTCTGAGTAGCCCAATATCTTATGTATATTCCAACATCTAAATTTAAGTTTTCCAGTTAGGAACATGTTGGTATTAAGAATCAGTGGCTGCAAGGGAGTTCAGGACACTCAGAGCTTTGCAGAAGTCATTTAGGGCCTCCTGGCACTGTCTAGTCAACTTCTACATAAACACTGAAGGTTAAAATGCCATTATGCTGTATGCATGAAAATGTGTCATCTCTTCAGCTATAAACAAGGGAAAAGCTAGAGGAAAATATACAAGCATTTTTCTAACTCTAAGGTGAAACAGAATAAACAAACAGGGGAATTAAAGTAACCATGAAATAGTTATAATCAACATGATAAACAGGGATCACAATATATCAGCTGTCTAAGCATTATCAAGCTGTTTGTAATCATCTAAGCAGAAGAGAATTTTAAGGAGGGATGGAAGGAAGACTAATGCCTCTTTGTGGGGTACTATCTTCATGCACAAGAGAATGGACAAAAGTGCTTGTTGGAAAATGTGACAGTCAGGAAACAAAGGCTGACATTGTTGGCAAAGACTAAGTGGAAGTCAGTGTCTCATACTATATCAGACATGATATGCTGGGCACATAAAGGACTTGTGAAGGCAAAAGGTTTATGTTTGATGTCACAGAGAAACGGAAACCAGTGGGAGACAGGGAAGAACACAAAGGGAGATTAGCAACAGCTAGTCCTAACTAGGAAGGCTTCGGTGGTTTATGTAGATTGCCACATGCATAGCAGCAATAGATTTGTTGCAGAACGGCACCCAAATGTGTTTGTTTTGCTGCAAATTAAGTTAAATCTGTCAAGCTATTTTGAAGTGAAATGTTATTAAAAAGTACGTTGAATGTAGAGCTGCTCCATAGCACAGTTAAGGTTACAAGCAGCGTTCTTGTATAAACCACTATGTTCACTCCCTTTTTACTTTGTTCAGGAAAATTATTTTTGTGATTGCTTTCAGAGAATACCAAGAAGTTCCTTGCACAATTTTAAGGTAATTGGTCCAGCTATTAAGTTACAAATATTTTAAAATAGTCCTGTCATTTTACAGATGCATAAAATTTCGAGAGTATTTCTAACTGGGGGAGTGGGGGGGGATCACAGTTCCAGAAGCAGTCAGATAACACTAAAATCTAGGAAATAGAAAAATAATTCTAAAAAAGGTCACTTTTATCATTTGGTGTATTGATACACATTTCATAGAATCTACATGCATAATTTCCAAATAAGATAGTGGTTCCCAGCCTTTTTCAAGCTGGGGACTGCTTTATAACAACAACAACAACAACAACAACAAAAATCTTTGCAGCCCCCCAACTGACACCTCTCTGGCAGAGCTGCTGGGACAGCTTGCGAGCAGTGCTGCTGCCACCATGGCCTATGCTGCTGGGGAGCTGAGCCACAGCATCTATGGCCCCTTGCCCTTGCCCCTGCCAGGATCCAGCCATGGAGGAAAGGCAGCTCTGGCGGAGAGCATCAGGGCTGTAGCTGGATTCCAGCCGCAGTAGGGAGATGCTCTGCAGACCTCCCTGCAACATGTCCACAGACCCCTGGCAGTCCCCGGACCCCAAGTTTGGAACCACTAATGTAGGGGAAAGTGAAACAAATGAGAAAGGGAAACCATCTCATTGCTGCATGGAAAACAGCTAAAAGTCTGCAGGGCTCTAGTCTGCTACAAGTGAAGAGGAAAGCAAGGGGAAGAAAGGAAGGAGAGTTTGGTCTACTTAGCCTGGTGGAGCAATCTACTAGCTGAGGGACAGAACAGTCAACTATACCCAGTTCTGTTTTTGCCTTCTATGCAGGCTCTTTTAGTCTTCTACCACACACACAAAGAAAAAGTTATACTCCTGACCTGGACTAATACTGCAGCATCCTCTACTTCTTACTAGCTCAATATTCAAAGCTTTCCTTTTGCCTTAGGGGAAATGGGTGAGGGTGGAAATCATGGTGTCTCCCAGTCCTGCTGCAAGTATTCAACCAATCTGACCTCCAACCTTCTAAGTGAAAGCTGGCAGAAAGCTGGCTCCTCTCTTATATCTTCAAGCTGAAACTCAGAGCCAATCATCAGTCTCCACTTAGCTGGAGCTGCTCATTCCCAAGACCTTCTGTTGGGCATTTTCTTAGGCCTGTTCTCTGCTATCAAAAGTCCTTCAAGGGGAAGGCTACACTGCTACAGCCTTCATCACAGTATTAGCTACGTAAGACAAGAACCCTGTGGCACACCTAGCCTCCACATTGCTGGAGAAACAGAGAAGTTGGGGACATGTTATGCTTTTAGTAGAAAATGTCATAGGACTACGCTATATGATGTAAACTAGCATTAAACATCTCCTTTTAATAATGGTTAGAAGATGAGGACAAAAAAGGACCTTCCATAATCCATGAATGCTTCTTTATATACTCCGTGCCCACCTTCCCCTTAAATTAGATACTTGACCAGTTTTCTGTAGTGAACAAAATTTTTGTTTATTCAGGGTTTGGAACTGTGTTCCTTTTATATCCCTAGTTTAAATTGCTTCCTGCTTATTTATTATTTTTTCATTAAGTGCCTGTTGCAGTTCTTCAGTTCAAGGTAATTTAAACATTTGTTTTATTTGATATAGCATTGGTAATGTTTTCTTCCTCCAGAGATTATAATAATCAGGAAAAAAAAAAAAAGCTTTTTAGCTTCAAAGGTGTCTGAATCTATGTGCTCTATTGAGTCCATGGTTCATGTAGTTGTACCTCTAGCAAATGATGCTTTTGTAGAAACTGAATATTTACACAATGAGGTATTGCATCTCAAAAATGTTCAATAAAATCTTAATTATAAAACTGGAGAACCTCAATGCTCAGTAGTAGCATCTGAATCACCACCTCTCATGAGCAAGCCATAGGTACTTCAGTGGCACACTTCGCAAGCAGAACCTGTGATAATGCAGAGCCCCCTTGGAATAGCAATGCCTTAACGGCAAAGTTAAAGGTTCTGCCTCCCTACAATTTTCCTGAGCCACTCCATCATCGAAACAAGAGATGATAGGTATGATGATTTATTACACTTATATTTTACATAGCTCAGGCAAATAGGTACTACATTGGAAAAATTAAGAGTATGTAAGAAGTAATTTATTCCTGCCTCTTTACATAGTTAAAATGATTTTATAGCATACATATTCTGAAACATCTTAAAGGGTGTAGACATCTATATAAACCTGATATCAGTTTCATTTTAACTTGTCCACTGTCTGCAGACAGAACTGCAGAGAAAAAATTATACAATTTTTCTTAGCATTTAAAACCGGACCTTAAAGTAAAACCTACATCTAGTTAAGTTGGGGCTTTATAGAGATAAAAGGACAGAGTGTGGAAATGTCCTGATTTATGACAGTAAAATTACTTTGATTGCTAAATACTGTTGACAAACTATTCTCAGAGTCACTTTATTCATGGAACAGCTTGAATTTTATCTGACAGGTAAAAGTCAAGCACTTTCTTAGTAGGCATCATAAAATATTAGGGCTGGACAGGGCCTCAGGAGGTCATGTAAGATTTGCAAGGATTCCCATTTGAGTTATTCCTCAGTTTTTCTTGTGTATAACATAGTTGTATCTCCGATTCATAAGACTGCTTGAGATAGAGCCGCCTTCTTACTCTGATGTCATATTCTAAATCTTCTTATCATGATGCTCTGAATCTGTGTTGTTATGCTCATTATTACCCACTGCTTATTCTCCATTATTTCTCCCCTGCCTCCTGTGTCTCATGGCTACATAACTAACTTGTGTTAACCCTCTTCATAAGAAACTAAAAGAGGAAAAGAAATGTGTGAAAAACAGGAGGACCAGTCCTCCCCTTCCAGGGCTGGCTCTGCCAATAAGTCAATAAGGCACTGGCGTGGGGTGCCCTACCTTTAAGGCACTGACCCTATTTTGAAATGCAATTGAGATCTTTCGAAGGCTAAATGCTCAGTGATCAGCCTCCCTTGCCCCAAGATTTTCATTTCCAGAGATGAATACTATGTGAATTAGATGGAAACAGCTGTGAAGGCTGAGTATTCCTCAAGTACTTTATTACTGTTTCTTTTATGTAGTTTTAAAATCAATTTAGTTTTCAAAACCTACTCTACTGTGTAATATCAGGTTTTTAATCATTTGCCTTTTTGTGTTTTTTTAACCAAAGTTATTTAACCAAAGATTTTCTGTATTTTTAAAAATTATCTGTAACCATTATTTTTTTCTGGGCCCAGGAGATGGAAGATGAAAGAATCCTACTCTTTTCTTTTTCTAATTGTTGGCCTAAAACTGAGGAAGCAGAGTCACGTAGCAGAGCCGAATGGCAGAGTGGTGTAAAGCTCATCAGAAGGGGGTAGGAGTAAAAAGAAGTGAGTGGGTCTAGGAAGAATCTGCCAGTCATCTCCTGTTTGCTGGATGTTTCTGAAAAATATAGTTTCTATAAAAGTAGCAGTTCTGCTGTATCTATTTCTTTTTTCAGCCACATCTTCATTAGCTGTGAGAAGCCAGGGTAGCAGCCTGTCCATCCTTCTAGGTATTTGTTTTATGTAAATCAGCCAGCAAACCGCTCTGTTAGTATTTATGTTGACATTACCACAAATTGCCACTTAGGAACCTGAAAGAATTGACTGACTGATTTCAGATCCAATACACATAACTTGATCAGAGCGGGTCAGCCCATGGGGCGGACTCTGCTCTCTTGCCTCACCTCTGGTGTGGCTCTCCACGGTCCCCAGGGAGGAGCTGGCCCAGAGCAAAGATTGGGTTCCACCCCCTGGGGGGAGCACCAAAGCAAAATCCAGCTTGGGGCACCACAGCCCCTTCAGCCAGCCCTGCCCCCTCCTCATTTGCCAAAAAATGATGCCATATATTCCCAGTCTGGTTGGAAGAAAGGGAAGAAGAGGTCTGGAGAAGGGGCAGCAGCTCTTCCTGAGGCTCCAGGCCCTGGATTAGCTCGCCAGACTCCCAGGCCGCCATCCCCTTACGCTGAGTCCTCCATCTCCTTTGAATTCAGGTGTAAATATGATAGAAAGATTCAATCCTATATAAAAACATAGGATTTAGGATATGTTGAGGGTAAAGTGACAATCATTGTTTCATCAAAATGATATAGGTCCTCCCTCTGAGGAAACTGCCTATCCCTTAGGGAACTTGGATGAGAAGAGAGGCAGGCAATGCAGAGGGATGGAGGTATGCAAGGTAAGCCTGAGAAAGAGAGAGACAAACAGAGAATTTGGGAGTAATTTGGGAGGCACAGGGGGTAAGAAACACTCGAATGCAGGAAGGGAAAAACAGGACAGAGAGTAACCAAGAGTGAGTCGAGAGGCTGTGGTTGGGCAGAACAAACAAACATTCAGCAGAGAATCCACCAGTATGTTGTTTTTTGGTGTTCCCTTGAACAGTGGAACCAGTCATTCCCTGTCATTGCTTTGTGCGGTCACAGAGATCCAAAGCAGAGAAACCCAAGCATGACAGTCTACATCATTATGTTCACTACTTTCACATGACTATGATTTTTTTTTTTAAGTATGCCTTGTGAGGTACCATTTGAAACTTCTGAACATTACTGTCACAGTAAAATTACAGGATTTGACTGTAACATATAGCAAGTTTAGAAAAGCAGATCCAAACCAATTGACAAGCCAAATTCGTTTCTCGGGAATAAAAGACAGACTAACACCCAAGACAGATGTCAACAAAGTCAAGTGGAGTATCTCTAATTCAAGCAGTCAGTCTTTGGCAGGATGAAGGGTTTGAGCAAAAATTTACATATTGGCAAAGAAACAGAACAGGAAGTTCTTATACATATTGGGGGGTGGGACACAAATATTTGGGGGTTTCTGTTACCCAAACTTGCTGTCACTTGTGTTGCAGCTGGACATATTCCTCAAAGAAGGAAGAATGGTATTAGGCCAGAGGACACACACAGCACCTCAACTCTCTCTCCCCACATCTCTACTCACTGCAGTTACAACCCTTGAAAGACACAAAAAGCATTGTCAACAAGGAAGAAGGGTTTTCCTGTGTGGAAGGTTTTTAAGCCAGTGAAGACTGCTGTGGGTGCATGATGAGAGAAATTATTTTGCTTGAAATAATAATTAACAACAATGACTTATATGATAACAACTTGTACATACAGAAATATCAGTTATTTGTCTTAGACTTATATTTTGTTAAGTACACTTAGCAGTAAGTCATAGCTATAATTTGTTTCTTTATATATTTAATGTTATTGTAGATAGGTGGAATCCAGTTGTGTTTGCTCCAATGTAGATAAAAGCACTTTTTTTTTCCTTTTTCTTCTTCTTCTTCTTCTTCCTGAATCCAGTTAGTTTATATACAATTAAATAATCTGGTATGGTGTAACAAACACTTTCTCTCACCTGTCAGATAAATTATGCTATCCATAAGACAAACCATTATTAAATCTTGGTCAGTGGTTTTGGAATGGGGTGACTTTCAGATCTATTTCAAATTATAACACAACTCTACCCTGAGAGGCTAGCTTACACTGGCCTGTTCCAGCAGGAGAGATGACAGCTCATTGGTAATCAGGGCCCACTCCTCAGGAAAATTTTGATTATACCCCTGAGAGGGGATGAGCCGCCTTCTAAATAAAAAGCACAGTTCATAAATTCAACAAGATCTTTTCTATTCCCACCTCTGGGAACACCTAGCATTCTTGTATTTCTCATCCTTATTTGCTTTCAGAATGTCTCCATTTTGCACTCATGCTTCTATAAGCTTTAAATATACACTCAGCAAATGCTCTGCAATCTTTGTCTTTCTTCGTCAAAGAAGAAATGTCACGATATGTATTCTCCATTCACTTCTCAGCAAATTTGCCTCTAAAATCCAGTCCACTTATTTTCACTTAAGTTTTTTTTTTTCCCTTGGCCTTTTGCTTCCCCTTCCCAAGATTACTACTTTATTTACTTACTTATTTAAGTTATTTTAGTGGTAATGAAAGAAGTTGGCTCACTGCACTAAAGATAACTATTCAGAGAACAAATACAACTGGTACATAGAAATGCAAGCTACTCTCAGGCCACCAAAGTGCCTCATACTCAGTGTAAAAGCTCCACATAAGCAGGTGAGATAGCATCTACTCATTAAATCTATGGCTGTTTTTCATTAATATACAGTGATTTTACACTGGCATAACTCCATTGACATCAATTATCCCTAATTTAAAGCAGTCTAAGCGCCCGGTGCATGTCGGGCGTGACCCACTCCGGGGACAGTGTCAGGTGGGGAGTTTGACTGGGGTGGTACACCTGTCAAACAGTAACGTAGGTGTCTTAAGGCGAGCTCAGGGAGGACAGAAACCTCAGGTGGAGCAGATGAGTAAGTGGAGGCAGACTCAATATCTCTTCTAAGACTGCCAACAAGATTATCATCAGCTATGTGTGTTTGTTATTTTAAATTAATTATTTGCATTGCAGTAGGGCCTGAATGCAACAGGGAGATGGATTCACACTGGTGCCAAGCATGTCATAAAAAGCAATCCTCTGAAGAGCTTATAAGAAACAGGAAAGATAAAGGGTAGAAGGAGGAGCAAAATGGTGATGTGAGTTGTCCGAGACCGCACAGCAAGTCAGCAGCATATCTGGGAACAAAACTCAAGTGGTCTCAGTATGGGACCAGAGCCCAGAAAGGGTGGCACCACCCAACTGCAGTGAGACCAACTCATTTCACAATGTACCACGTGGGAATGAATTCCTGTCCCCATTGCCTGAATTAGTGATCCAGCATGTGTATGACTCCTGTTATGGTGAAAAGTACTGATATTAAGGGGGGGGGAAAGGTTTTTACTTTAGCCTGAAACTTGGAGCTTTGTTAAAAGCTTAAATCATTCAACTATTAAACTAAGTATTTAACATCAAGCACATAACATCTTACACCATTTTTGTATTCAAAGTAAACTATATTAATATGTGGAATTCTAGATTGTTGCCAGTGTATACAATTGACCAGTGTAATGAAAATATTTCCTCACGACAACTGCTTTTTGGATACAAATCCAATGTATTTGCATAATGATGCTTTTAGATGTAATGAATTAGTAGTGCTGACACAATTTTGGGGTGGGATGTTGAGATATAAATTGATGGTTTTTAATTTTCCTTTAACAGACATTATTAATCATAGTGGGTTTTTGCAGCTAAATGTGCTCAGTCGTTTCCCATTTACAAGTATACATTCCTAATGTGCAGGATGCAAGATTAAAGATATGTCTGTACAAAACACTTCTTTAATACAAGACTGAACTACAAACTACATTTTGATACTTTGTATGAAATATATAAACTACAGACACAACTATGTGCATTAAGCATTAGACCTTGGTTAGAGCAGCAAAGTGCCTGTCTGCCGTAATGGAAGCTCTAGAAAAATGATAATATTTCATGGAATTCCTTGGCAAGAGGAGCCCATGCCTATAACTATAAGTCCTGTGGAAATCCATGGCAAATCAGCTCTGAAGGTGACTATAGATGAAAGCATGACCATAGTTTTGTTTCCTTTTCAGCACTTAGTGGCAGCTACCATTCATAGTATCGCTAACCAGGAACATCCCTTGCACTCAAAAGAGCCCAAGGGGGTAACATTTTCAAAAGCATCATTTCAAAAGTATATGTGCATTGCAATGTAAGCTCAGGATTCAAACTCTGACTCAAACCTAAGCTCCCTTCCACCTACTCCAAAATTATGTTCTCAGGGCTTGGACACAGGGTCTCCAAACCTCCTTGGAGGGGAGGGACTGAGCCTGAGTCAAGCTAGGACCCAGGGTTCAAGCCCTATTGCTTTGCAATGTATCTGCAAGCTCCACTGCATTTTTGGGATGCATCTCTAGGATTTCTCCAAAAGTGTCCTACAGTCCCATGGGCTGATGTTATTTATCTTTTTGGCAGTCAAATTTGATGGACAGTCAAGTTACCCACACAGCATCATGCAGAAAGGGCCAGTGTGTCACATTTTGGGAGGGCTCTCGGGAATTGCAGATATCAGTGGTTGCACTCAGGCCTGCATAATACAGTATAGATGCTGGAGCCCCAAGTTGGGAACTCAGGTTCAACAATCCCTAACCTGGGGTTACAAATAAGTGTAGATGCTCAAATCCTGGGTTAATAAACCCACTGTCTGACAATCTGAGTTCTACTGAACTTGGATTTGCACTGCAATGCAGATATACTCCAAGGGACATTGGGGCATAAATCCCACTGAAAATCTTAGGAAAGTTAATGACAGGCCAGCCCCTAAAGGGTACAAAGGAGAAGGAAAGAATCCAGGTGCTCACTGCTTTGGGCACCCATTCATAGACCAGTCTCGATCTGGCTCTTTATTAATAAAATGAACATTTGCATGCATCAGAATGAAGTTTATTAATGAACAATGCCTGCAAAACGGTTCCTGTAAAGCAATGGTTCTCAGCACTGTGTTTGGGGCACATTACACAGTGATAAATATATTGCTGAGAGCTAGGGAGGTGACTGAATTTGGCCTAGGGGTGTGAGCTGGTGTGTCCTGTAGAATAGAGATATGCTACCAACTGTGGCACGACCTGCAAAACTCTGAGAACCACAGCTGTCAAGCAATATTACTAACATAGCAAGGGAACATAAAAAGCTGTTTATTTTTAATTAGAATACAAAAAGAAAAGGAAACTCTGCTTTTTCTTCCCCCAGAATAACTGCCATCCAATGCAACAGCTTCATGAGTTCACGTTAAGTATTAATGTAATAATTGCTACTAAATACATAGTGTTTGTAAGACTGTAGACTTAGTCATTCTTTTAAACCATTCTCTTACATAATTCCTGTTTTTCACCAACCTCAAGGATACTGAGAATTACAGCATGTTTTAACTACAGAAGTCATCATTAGAATGCCAGCTCTTATCCTGCCTTACTTCATATTATCAGAAACATCATATTATCAGAAACATGATTTCCTATTCAAAATAAAGAAATAACACCGTGCAACAACTGAGAATATACCTACTTTGTAATAATACCCAGTCAATTTTGTTGGACCTAGCAGATATAAGAGCACTGGAAACAGGTGAAAAAAAATGTGCCTTTTTTGAAAGTATTTCTTCTGCAAAACTATTTGCCAAATAATTATTTATTTGTTGGTTGTTCATGGGGAATCCTTTGTGATGTTTTGATCTATGAAATCCAGGCTTTTTAGACTGGATGCCTAACCAATATATTTCTATTCCTGGGTGGTTTTGGGAACTACATTTATGAATATGAATTTTAAATTCATTTTCTGTATATACTACTCTATATTAGCTTAAGAAATACTGTTTGCTAAGCAATCCTGCAAGTGACTTTGTTTTGCTAGGTGCTGGTTTCTAGCAGGGTAATCTAACAGATACAAACATAGTTAAAGTGATTTAAAAACTGATAAATTACTCATTGAAATTTGCAGTGGGGGACTTCCATTTACCAACTCTAATAGGCTGGTAAGGCTTTTATTTGCTTTTTTTGTTTATTTGTCTTTTGTCCTTCTTTAATTCTTCAGAATGGCTTATGAAAAGAAATCATAGCAGTACAGTGTTACAAAGAGGTTCATCAAAAGCTAAGTAATTGTCTCCAGGCAACATTTACCCGGAAAGCTATGAAGTTTTCAGCCTCATTTTGGCTTATGTTGAAAACCTAAAGTAAAAATAATATATTTGGTTTAGTAATTCCTGTTATTCAAAAATGTGGTCTTAACTGACTTAAATCTACTCTCTCTTTTCTCTGGACATGGCCCCAGTTTCAGATTGTGGAATTGTTCATTTGTTTATTTAGACTAGATTAATTACAATTTCGATTAATTGGCGACTTTCATGTAGAAGCAAAACATCACAAATAAAAAGCTGTTCATGCCACAGTTTTCATTCAATAAGAGGAGCTATCCTTTTTTATCACCATTGAATGTATCTGACATAGACTATACACACTGGGCAACAAGCCAAGTCAACTCCTGTTCCATTTAATTAGGTGACAAAATGAGTCTAGCTCCATCAAGCCACTTAAAGATAAAATGGGTTGATATTTCATGAAACTAAAGAGAGAAAGAGAGAGAGAGAGAGAGAGCACAAGAGAGAGAGGATAATTAGAGAGATTTATCATGCCCTGAAAGAAATTGTGGATTCAACTGCATTGTAGAATAATGTAAAATAATTTTGGAAATATTATCCAAAACTAATCTAAAGACTTTGATGACAGTTAAATTACTGGTATGCTTTTTGTATTTAAAAAAACATTAGCACATCTTTTCCAATTATCTTCAAACTTCTTAAAAAATTAGTTCCAGTAAACAAGAAAGAAATAGATTTGCAAATATTTGAGCTATCTGAAAACACATTAACCAAAGAAACCACTTCTGAAACTCCTAATGATCTACATTATCATTAATGATAATTATTTTCATGTATATAAAGTTAACCTTTTTTCTCAAGGAATCTAAAACTCTAAGCTGTAAGTCCACTTCTCACTCATGGACTATTCAGATACCATGGCAGTGACTCATGGTAATTCCAGTGGAAATTGGATCAGGCTCTCAATTTTTACCCAGATGGCATCATTTACCTCATGACTGAATCCAGTATAGAAATCATTCTGTAATGAAGTGCCAGCACTCATAGGTATTTAAAGTTATCCACATGCTTATTTATGCCTTTGCCAGATTGTGTATTCCTGTTTACTTCTCAGTGCACACTTTTCCCAGTGCTTCTTTAATAAGAATGCTGTATCAAGATACTACTGATTTCCTTAAAAGGTCTTCCCTGCATAACCACGGGCTGCCCTTTTATTGTCTTAACAGGTCTAGTTTTGTTAGCTGATCCTTACACTCTAATTCTGTTCACCTTGGAGTAGAGTTAAACATGAGTAAGGTACATCTGAGTCCTAGATCCCCAAAAAGGCAGAACACCATATGACAGGTTCACTGGGATTGTAAGAGGTAAAAAAGAGAGTGAAAATCACACACTAAACAGTGAGACAAACAAACAATACATCGAGGGTATGTCCACACATACCTTTTAAATCGAAATTACTCTGGTTATTTTGATTTTAAAAAGATTTGGTCTACATGACGTTCTCTTGAATCAAAACTATGAGCTCTGTCATTTTGGTTCAAGAGCCATTGGATCAAATTAGTAAAACCAACTTTAAGAGCGAAAGGACTGTTGAATTGAAACAGTTGTTTTGAAATACTGCCATTTGGGCATGTTATTTCGAAACAACCTTTATATTGATTCCAATGAGGTTTGCCCTTGCTCATCCCAGGGTGCACGGCAACAGGAAGGAAGAAGTGCCCCTCCCCTGCCAGGCAGCCTGGTTGCAGCCATAAGGACGAATGGCAGCACATGCCCCAGATGCCTAGCAGGGGAGATGTCGCATCCCCGTATGGACGCACTAGGCGGTCCTCTGCCTCCACTGCATATGGAGGAGGGAGGACATCCTTGCCCAGTTCCATGCCAGGCACAAGAACTGGGATGTGTATGTGGACATAGATGCAGAACTGTCTGCCAAGGGCCACACACATACCAAGGAACACGTACATTCCAAAGTCAAGGTTCTTCGGCAGAATGATGCCCCAACTAGGGAGGTGTGCAAGCTCCAGGGGGCAGCTAGCACCACCACCTGCCTCTTTTATAGGGAACTCCATGAGTTCCTGGGCAGGGAGGCCAATGACCTCCCAGCTGGGGCTATGGACTCTGCCCACTCCCCCCAGGGCACACCCTGAAGGAGTCCACTCCGACCCTGAGGCGTCCCTGGATGTCGGTGACGCCGGCCAGCCTAGCATCGCACCACCACCACAGGCCACACCGGGCAGTCCAGAGCTGTTCCCTGCCTGGGAGGAGGGGACTGCTACCCCCGAGGAGGTGGAGGAAGAAGGGCATCAAGATGCGCCAACTGCCATGGAGTCCAAGCCAGAGGAAAGGACATCCAGACAGACATCTGGAGCACCTATTGGTGAGTGTTCCTCTCCGCTACATGCAGGAACCAAGGCGGGCACGGCCCATGGACAGGCATGGAACAAGGACGGGGGGGTGCGGAGGCCCTCCCATGGGCACATGTGGCACCAGGGTTTCAGGCCCATGCAGGGTGGGGGTTGCTCATCAGGGGGTTAGCAGCACCCAGAAGTGGCTGCATCAGGGGCAGAGAGCATACAGATCATGCAGCTGGCACATGGCCTCGGGAGAGTCCCTGGGCCAAATCCTGGGTGACTGCAGCTTACCATTTTGGGCACTATGAGCCCATGCATGCCTCTGGGGCTATGTCCCACAGCACACAGACCAGGAATCCTGCTGACAGTCAGGACAGAGATGTTTGCTGCTGACGGGCTGAACACAGCCAAGACCAGCAGGCAGTGGGGGCTAACCCTGTTTTCTGCTTCCCTCCAGCAGTTTGCTCAGCCGCCCACCATGCCGCTTCAGGGAGCCCGCGAGCCACTCCTAGGCAGAGGAGGAGGGGCTGCTGGAACTGGGATGAAATCCTGTCAAGCCTCCTTGAGGTGGGCCAACGAGACAAGGACACAGCACAGGCCTGGAGGGATCAACAGGGCCATCAACAGGATGCCACCATCCACCAGCTCCAGCATGCAGCGAATGCCAGCCAGGGCCATCCCTAGGATAGGGTGAGTGGGGCAATCACCCAGGGCCTCATGCTTCTGGGGCCCTGCACTGCCCTGCCCTTGCACCCCCCTCCCCCCCATGGCTGGCTGTTCCCCATCTTGAGGGACCAGGTGAGCTGGCCAAAAATGGTAGGTGGCTTCGGCACTCCCGGTCCCCTCCCTCACCATGAGTGCTGCCTTTGGCTCTGTGCCAGAAGCAGCACGCGTGCTGGGGGAAGAGATCATAAGTGCAAAACCCGGCTGCTGCTTTTTGCTGATTTGCTGGGTCCCCCGGATTGGGAAGAGCCAACGCAGGGTAGAAGAGGCCTGCCCATCCCCTGGGCTGGCTGGCCCCATGCCAGAGGTTGAGGTGGCAGTGAGTGGGGACTCCACAGAGGGTGATTTGCCTGGGGTCCCGCCCCCTCCAAGGAGGGTCCTGACGCCAACGACTGCATAGTCATTGCACTGGAGCAGCAGACTCTGGCGATAGAGCACCAAAGCACCGCACTGCGGGCCCTGAGCACCACAGTCCAGGATGTCATGATGAGCCTCTGGTGCATTGCTGCACATATGGTCTCCCCAGCAGCCAAGGAATGTCCCCACAGGTAGCCTCAAGTCCCTTGCCACAGGTGCCCTCGGACCTGCGGTAGCCATGGGCAGGGGCATGTGATGCCACCCCAGGGCCTCCACAAAGCTCCCCCCCCCAAAGACTCCCTGCTCATCCAGGCTCCCCAACCCCCCCCACCCAGCCCCCAGGCTCCCCCAAGCCCTACATCCCCTTACTGCCCCCCAAGCCCTGCATCCCCTTACTGCCCCCCAAGCCCTTCTGTGCCCTGACCCCCTTCCTTATTTTAAATAAAAATTGTTACACTGCAATCAGTTCAAGTAAGTGCTTTTATTGGGTGAGGGCTGGCTGTGGCAGAAGGAGGGTGTGGGGGGGAGTGCCTGGCCCTCATAGTTCCTTGCTGACAAAAATGTCCATCAGTGCCTTGCGAACAGTGGTTGCCCTCTGCGGTGTTCGCTCATTTGAGGTCATGGGTGCAGGTTGCTGGTACCGGCCACTGACAAGCTGTGCCTCCACCTCCCAGATGGCAGCTACGGTCTCCCCCTGGAGCTTGCAGAAATTATGCAGAGCCACATAGTCACCGATGAGCTCTGCAGTGGTCTCCTCCGTGAGGTTGAGGCGCATAAGGAGGCACCTCCATCGGGCTTTCAGCTGGCCAAGTGCCCGCTCCACCACCTGGCAACAGTGGCTCATGCAGCTGTTGAAACCTGGCATCTGGCATCAAGGGGTCCTGTGTACTGGTGCATGAGCCATGGATGGAGGAGGTAGGCCTCATCAACAATGATAAGGATGAGCACTTCAACTTCCCCCCCCCCGGTGATGTTATGGGGGGGGGAAGGTGCCCGCCTCTATGCACCCATACAGGACGGAGTTACAGAGGACCCTGGGATGATGCGCCTTCCCGAGCCATCCCACAAAGCAGTTTTGAAAGATGCCCCAGTGGTCCACAAGGGCCTGCAGGATGACTGATTGGTATCCCTTTCGGTTCCAATACTCGGCCACATGGTGCACAAGGGCTCACACAGGGATGTGGGTGGCATCCAGTATCCCAGTGCAACTAGGAAACGCTGAAGTGGTGAGGCTGGCTTTGATGTCCCACAGCTCTTCTTAGGTGACATGGCATGGCAGCAGGACTGTGTTGATGGCACTGGCGACCTGTAGCAGCACTTTGCTGACAGTGGACCTCCTGACACGAAAAAGGTGAGCCACGGACCTGTACAACTTGGAAGTAGCCATCTTCCAGAGAGTGATGACCACTGTCTTGTTGACAGGGATGGTTGCTCTCATCACAGTGTCCTTTCATCGCAAGACTGGGGCAAGCTCGGCAACCAGATAAGTGAAGGTCCCTCTGCCCATCCAAAGGTTCCTCCACCAATGCTGATTGCCACAGGTTCCCAGCACAACCCGCTCCCACCAGTCTGTGCTGGTCTCCTGAGCCCAGATGTGATGAGGCACAGAAGGGGGAAGCAGAACTAGGGCTGCTTTGAGGCCCAGCAATATGATGGTCTGGGGCTCAGCCTAGGGACCATCAGGGTCTGGGGACAGAGTGTCCCATTGCAGGAGGGCACCTTGCAGGCTAGCAGAGGGTCTAGCTACTGCTTGGCGATGGCAGGGAAGCCGGGGAGTGTCCATACCTCTGTGTCTCACAGTCTCCTGCCAGCCAGAATGGACATGGAGGTGAGGTCAGTTCCTGCTTTTATGGGACTGGCTGGGGGCATGGCCCTGAAAGGAAGCCATGTTGCCACACTGCCCATGGTGCCCCTCTCCTGAATCAAACTAGCAATTCCTGTCCCTAGGCTCGCTATTTCAATTTCAGGCTTTTGGTGCTAACACATTGAATCGATTTAATGATTTTAAAATCAATTCCATTAAACTGATTTAACTTGAATTAATTTAACTGCTTGTTGGTAGACAGCCTGAAAGAAATGCAGCAATTGTAATTACTAAAATTAATACAAAGGAATGCAGATGTGCATCCTGTATACTTTGATTTTTCTCTGCCTTTCTGACACAAAAAGGGTCTACTGAAAAGAACATACTCACTGCTTACAATTTTATAAAATGTTTCAAGTAATGAATGAATGCTATAGGAGGAGGTAATGCTATAAACTAACCCTATGAAAATCTTTATGAAGGAATGATGTATTCTCCTCATTTAAAGAAAATGAAAATAAAAAGAGGCGGGAGGGGGGGAGGAGGATGTTTCTTATTCAAGGCTACAAAGACACATACATCTCCCTTTAGAGCCCTGCTTTAAATCACTGACTTGTGGTCCTTCCCTGAAAAAAAATATTTTGCCTTGATGTAAATAGAATGAGGTCGTGGATTGTTTAGATTACAGAGTATTCCCTTTTAGGCCAAGGATAGATTTAGCGGCTCAGAAGAAAGGATTTCTGCGACAGAACTAGTTTTCCAATGGAGAACAAAGTTCATCTAAGCTTCATCTTATTGATTAATATAAATGCTAAAAAGCTGACTAGAAAACTGGAAGATTTACTGCTTCCACTGATCATCATGAGCCTTTAAATCAAAATAAATTCAATTACCAGAGTTAATTACCTTGTAGTCATGATTTAATACAAAAAAATATGACGTTAAATATAAATCTGACTTCCTCTTGTTGAATGCATACACAATATTTGACACATCTCTTGTTCACTGTCAAAGACTGGCAATAATAAAAAAGCTTTCAGGTTATTTTAATTATTTTTATGAATCCAAAATTTGAAAGAAACAATCAAAGTTTAACTTTTAATATTCACTCTTTGTGTACAATGGGTGAAATACATCCCTGTGCAGAGAGCCACATTTTAAAGGCTTAAGTGGCATTGAAATGGTACATGTGGCTTGCACAGATGAATTTCACAGTGTCTAGATGCCTTTTTTTAACATTGCATACTTCTGCATTGACAAAACAAAGCCAGATAGATATGTATACAGTACTCATCATCAAGTAGCTGAGCAAATTAAAGCTAAGTCCGTATGTGTCAATAATCATTATGTTGCAAGAGCAAGACTGGACATCATGAAAGCATTGGTGTCTACATCTATGTCAGTGTGGGTTTTAAACTTCTGTACAGCTGTTCTGGCATTCTGTTATTCAGTTAGCTAATACCAAAGCCAAAGTCTCAGGATGTGAGTGTGAATTCATGTCCAAATCACTGATGCTATGGATTTATTAAAAAAAAAAAAAGACAAATGTATACTACTGGACATTTATAAAGCACCCAGTATTGTATTTTTGCATTGATCTTTCCATAGATTGCTTTCTATGATTAGAAGACTGGCTCTCTGGATGTTATATAACAAGGGTGGCCAAAGTTATGGAACTCAAGAGCCACACAGGTTGATTATTAAACCCTCAAGAGCCGCACTGAGGCATACAGCCATATACTTTTACCTACTAATTTGATTTGCTGACGTTCTTCTGTGAGCCACACTTCCATTCAAGAGCCACTTGAAGCTCCCAACCCACAGTTTGGCGAAGCCTGTTATATAACTTGATTTTAGCAAAGCTTTTGACAGTCTCCCTCAGATTTGTGCCAGCAAATTAAAGTAGTACAGTTTGGATGAATGTACCATAAAGTGTATAGAAAGCTTACAAGCTCACCAGCCTCAATGGGTAGCAATCAGCACCTCAATGTCTAGTTGCGGCTATGGTTTAAAAACAGTTCCCCAAGGGTCATATCTAAGAATAATTTTGTTCTTCATCTTCATTAATAGTCTAGAGGAAAGGTTGATTGTACCTTTAGCAGGTTTGCAGATGACACTAAGATGGCGGAAGGGGTAGGACACAGAACGACCTACACAAATTGGAGAACTGTACCAAAGTATATCTGATGAGGTTTAACAAGGACAAGTGCAGAGTCTTGAACTTAGGATGGAAAAATGCAATGACTTGCAACAGACTGGAGATTGACTGGCTAGGTAGCAGTTTTACAGAAAAGAAGCTGGGAATTATAGTGGATGAGATGCTGGATATGAGTCAACAGTGTGTCCTTATTGCCAAGAAGACTAATCACATATTGGGTTGTATCAGTAAGAACAATGCCAGCAGAATGAGAGAACTGATTATTTCCCTCTGTTCAGAACGGATGAGGCCACATTTGGAGTACTTTGTCCTGTTTTGGATTCCCTACTTATTATAGTAAGGATGTGGAGAAACTGGAAAGAGTCCAGTGGAGGGCAACAAACATGATTAAGGGTCTTGTGTGCATGACTTATGAGAAAAGACTTGCAGGTGCAATTCTTCAAATCCCACCTTAGGGGAGTCCTAGCGGTTATCATTTCATCACAGATTCTGCTCAGATCAGCCACCCTATTAATATGATTAGTTTTCTTGTGTTGCTCAGGGGTCTTTGAACAGAAATATCCAGAAGCAAATAATTAGTATACAGTGATTTTCTATCCCCAGTGCTTATCTTCAAAAGGGTGGCTCAGAGGCTGGGCCACTCCTTGAGGTGGGGGGGGAGAGGGGCGATCACTCCTGGCTTTGCAGTTCTGTGGGCCCTGTGATGTCCTGCATTGAGCAGGGCAGCACAAGGCCAACCCTGCTGCCCCCCCCCACTGCTGGGCCAGCTCCCTCCCTGCTCAGGAGAGGGGCTGAAGCATGGGGCCCTGCCTCTGGGCCAGGCTGACCTGCTCTCTCAGAGTGTGGGGGGGGGGATGTGAGCCCCCCGACAGGCCCATTGGCCCCAGGCCCCACACTCTTCTCCAGATGGCCCTGCTCAGAAGTGGAAAATGTGCATTCCCCTCACTCCAAGATGCTTCCTAGAAAATCCACTTCATACATATTTTTCCTGAAAAAGAATTTCCTAATACCTACCCAAGACTGCACTCGTCTTGTCTTCCTCCATAAGAAATTCCATAATAGCTCAAAATAGCACATAAACTTGTACATTTCTAACATACCTCAATGGTATTGATCTTAAATTGGTAAGATTTAATTCAATTCAGCCAAATTAATTTGGGATATTACAGTAAATTGTCAGTCCATCACAGCTGCTATGAATTAAGGAATAGAGAACAGTTCTACAAGACCTCAAGATGGCAAATCAATGATATTCAGCAGACAAAAACCCAAAGCTGAAAGTAGAACTGGTGAGGAAACAGATTCAATCTGTTTGTTTTTAAAGAACATAAAAATCCCTCCACTATAAAGTAGGTCAAATTTCAAAACCAAATAAAATACCATTTATTTCTCTTTTTTTTTTTCATTTTACAAATGTTGAAACAGGTTGTTTGTACAATTTTAAAACTTTTCCCCCCAATGAGAAATTTGTCAAAAATATACTTTTCCCACAAGCAGTTTCATTTTAGAAAAATCAGCATTTTCCAATGGGGTGAAAAACAGTACATATTGAGTTTGGGTTTGAAGCATACCAAAAATATTTCATTGCATAACAACTCAACAAATTGGTACGTTTCATTTTCCAATCCTGGTGCGTTACTATAAGGAATTCTAATTCCAGTCTACATTCTGTCTTAAAGAGAAGGCTCCCAAGTTTTCAGATGGCAAGGTGCTTTTGAGAACACGAAACTCCAAGATTTTACTCTGACCAAGCTACATGTGCATCATGCTTGTTACCAGACTCTGGTTGAATTATGGAAGCTGTAGTCCAGTGAGGGACTCTAGCATGGGGATGTTTTGTTTCCATTAAAAATATTGAAACAATTTGGGTGTAGTCAAATTCTGTAGTTACTTTGGAATTTTGAATAGCCAATATGGGTTTTATCAAGCTGGTTTGAACAACGAGTTCTAGTCCAAACCTGACCACAGATAAATTAAAACTAAAACAAATTTACTATGGACTGCCCCAGGGGATGATCAGAGGTAGACAGATTTTAAGATATTTTATAATAATTCTTTATTGCTAACAAAATAAAACATAATTGATAAAAATACTAATTGATAAACATAAAAAGAAATAACAGTGTATACATAAATGCATCCAGAAAATCCTGTACAGTTGATAACAGTTATAATGAATTATGATGTTTTCTATAAAATAGCTCATAGGTTCCAATTGCTTATACTTCCCTTGAAGAAAATGTTGTTGCTTCAATTGGAGTGGAGAGCCTAGCAACCCTGATATACTTAACTAAGATAAAATAATGAACAGTAGCTAAGAGAAAGCAAGCTGGTGGTTCTGTGAAGATCTTCTCTTAAGAAGATTGAGCTCAGATTTGAGGAAATGGAAGCTTCAAATTGTCTCCCAAATTCTAAGGCTTTAAATATCTTTTCTTTACCCATAATAAGCTCTATACCTCTCTAAAAATAAACTAGACTCTCTCATTCTTCCTTATCCAAATATGGGTCCTGACCTCAAAATTGTCAGGGTAGCTTTAGGTCATTGGTTAAGGGGTTTATGCACATAACTGATGTATTTTCTGTACTGGACTATTCCCTTTCACCTTTTCCCTTCTCCTATTAATGAATTTTGTGGGTTTTTGTAGTGTTCTGCAGAATCATCAAGGATCTCACCTTGAGTTGTTATTCACCTGTTGATCTATATATTATGATCCACAATAGCTTATCTGAGGGTTTTCAGAGACTGTGGAACACAGACTCAGCTTTGATCGATGTTTCTTCTTCACAGCTACTCCCACTATATCGTATTGCAAAGCTATTGCAGACAGACCTTTCATTTTTACTAAACTTGTAGGTCCCTTTCATATCAGCTCTTGATACAAAAGTTCTCCTTAACTTACCAACTTATGTTAAGGATAATACTATAAAAGCAGGATTTGTTAAACTTAAAGAATGATATACATATAGAAGATACAGAGTAATATATGCATGCAAGGCTGTAAGCTAAATATAGGTATAGTCAAGGGTTACAGGGGCCTCACTATTTAGTGTGTTGAGTCATTCAGTGGTGAGTCACTCATAGATCTAAGATCAACACAGAAATCCAAATGCTGTTCATTGTCCTCAAAATAACTATCGACTTCAGAGATTTATGTTTTATTCACACTATGCCTAGCTCTGAGGCCTGCTTAACATGTAGAGAATGCCAGAATTTGGCCTGTCATTTTCTTGATAACCTTCCCCAGGGCTATAGGTAGGATGGGTGTGAATAATGAAAGATTGTTTCCAGAGCAAGGACTTAACCCTACATGTTCACGAGTCAATTAGGCTTATCCTTAGTTCAAGAAGTCATTTAGAAGATATTTGTCTCTGGCTATTACTGACCAAAAGTGTTCAGGGGCAGCACACACAGCAAGACATTTTCCAGTGCCTTGCTGAAACTCAATTAGAAAAAACATTTGGTACCCTCTTTTCTTGATACTATACTGGAAAGAACACCTCACATTTGACTGTTCTTGTCTGCAAAGATCAACTCCAATATCTGGTGTCACCGCTCTCCAAAACTCCCCTCCAAAATTTATTTTTACTTGAACATTGAAGAGAGAATAACTGCTTTTGCAACAGTCAGAGGGATTTAGCCTTCAACATCTAATTAGCAGTAACATATAATGCTACCCAGTCAGCTGACTCATTTCAGAGTCTGAATTGCTTCAAAACATAAATTTTCAATATCTGTTTAACTTTGGAAAAGTTGCAAAGTAACAGTTCCATTTTTTTTCCTATTATCAATCTTCAAACTTTCCAAAGTTGAAGATGCTTTCAACTAAATATTCAAAAGTATTTCAGTCAAAAATATTCAGCCAGCTCTAATCTTCATTCAGGTGCAATAAGAGCTTTGTCTTAGCTAAGGGCTTCATCTACATGAACAATTAGACTGAAGCGAGCTGAGCTATGAAGCTATCCCATACTAGCCTGCTGCAATCTAAATGGTCATTTCTATTTTACTGATGTGTGTGAACATGCCAGGCCAGTTTGAAGAAGGTTGAGATCAAAGCACAATAACAAACTGTTAATGTACAGCATGTGGTGTGTAGACACAGAATGCAATAGACTTGTGCAGAAAGATTCACAGCCTAACTTAATATCAGGGCCACTTCTTCCACAGAGATGAGTGAGGTGGTCACCTAGGGCACCAACAATTAGGGGGTGACAAGGGCTGGGCTGAGGCTGCTCCTTTCTCTGCCCACAGCTGGACACTTGCCCATGGCACTGCTCCCCAACTGCCACCAGAACTCTACATGAAGCTGGACCCCAGCGGTGGCACTGACACCCACCTGTGGCCAGCTCCCTCCAGCGGCAGAGTTGCTTCCCTCCCATGACCGGATCCCTGGCTGGGGCCAGATTCCAGCAGTGGTGGTGCTTTACTGGCACCTGGGAGGAGGGGCATGTGTGCGCCAAAATCCCTGCTGGCCTAGGGCAGCAGAAAACCTTGGGCCAGCCCTGATTGTGGTGATATAATTGTTCCTGTAAAGTAGTCTTACGTGTGAAGATTGGGGGGCATATTCTCCGAGATATTTAGGCACCTAAAGCTGCAAGTCGCATCTATTTATATATTTAGTTTGTGAGAAATTTTTGTTTAACTAAGAAACTGTGGTACTTGCTCTTTGAAGCAGACTAGGAATTATTAACAACTACATTCAGAATTTTTCATACAATAATCTAATCTACTGGGATTTTTGAAGAGTACATGCTTTAGGTGCCTAACTTTCCATTGACTTCAATGAGAACTAGTCATGTAAACACCTTGGGGCGGGGGGTCATGTTGTAAATTCTATACATAGCTACATGCTTCATACTACAGCATTTAACTTTGTTTCTCCCAGAGAGCAGAAGAGAGAAGCAGGGGGGGAGGAAAGCCACATCATAGTCAGATATTTTCTGTTCCAGCCCATGCACATAGGGCAGGGCATAGCAGGGCAAATCAGTCAGAAGCACCCAGAAAAATCCAAACAGGGTGTGTCAGTTATCTGACATGCTTTATAAGGGCAGTTTTTGCTGTAGACAGCCCAGCTGACAGTTCAAATCCTCACAACCATGAGCCAGTAAGAACACAAGGGAAAAAAATATAAATACAGACATTAAAGTCAGGCTTGTGTACCCAACCGTTCATTGATGCAGGACCAGATGATATCTGTGAATCTGTATGTATATGCTGTTAGGGCTGCGACCTAATCCCTGTACCACTTTGGATACAGGCAACTGACTTATGTGTCACCAGCAGCTGAGAACAGCAGCCAGCTATTAACCCAAGGGCTGGCATGCTGCTGGCTGTTGAGATCCCCGGACTTTGTTTGCTGACAGGTTCTGTAGTGTTTGAAAGGATGGAGATACAGCCATTTCTCAAACTCTGAACAGTTCAGGTTCTACACGTACATAACATGGATATACTGCAAAGACTGAGAAATTACCAGAGGGAAAAGCAAAAAGGAATGTATGTTCTGAATGTGAACTAAATTGTAGAAAATGTTATACTGAAGCCTTACATTTGAATGTATATGAGAAACAAAGGGGAGAAGTCCGCATGAGGAACACCCATAGATTTACTGCCGAATAGCTTTGGTTTAGAAGTTATTTTTAGTGTTCTAAACACCATTTACAGATTTTTATACTATTTGCAATGTGTTTTGTATGCACTGACTGTTTGCTTTACCAAGAAAGTGTATGGTGTTCTCTCTCTCTCTCAACTATACACATCTGTTTTCCTGGGTTTTACTTCAGGTTTACCTCCTGTTGAAAGCTTCACATGCTTGTTAAATCCTGTGGAAGATTAATAATATGAAAAATGAAACTAACTCCACTAATGTACAATTTTAAGTCTATTATATCTAATTGTTTATTCTCTCATACATAAAAGATATTTTCCTGAAATTTCCCTACAAAAATATCTACTTTTGGGATGAGGACAAGTATAATGTATGTGCTTTATACTACAACATGTGGTTCCCTGCATTGTCATTGGCCCAAAGAAAGGGAAGAGAAGAAATGGGAGGGAGATGGTGATTTTTCCCCTGCCTACATGCAAAGTTTGGGAAATTATAACACGAAGGACCCAGAAATATCCAAAAGTAAGGCATAGCAGTTACTACTTCTGAAGACACATAAGAAGCTGTCATTTAAGGTAATCAGTCTTGCCTGTCACACACATTTACCATCTGAGAGCTGGGAGTCAGGAGAAGGGTTCAAACCAGGAGTCTCAAACTCAAAACACCACAAGGGACACATGAGTATAGTATGTTAGCTGGTAGGGGTGCTGCTGCACATAAAGATTAGATGGGGCCCAGGCCCCCACTTGCCACCCAGGCCCTGATCCATTCCCTGCCCCCCCCCTGCAGGCCCAACAGCCCTTCCCTAACCCCCCGGTCCTGCCTCTGTCCCCCTCTGCCCCAGGCAGACACCCTCCCCTGTGCCCTTTCCCCACCAGGCCAGCATGCCTGCCCCCTGGACTTTACTTCCAGCTCCCTTATCTGACCACCAGAGGAGAGCATGGCTGTGGCACTGGCTGAAGCTCCCCGCCTGACCCTGCCCTGAGCAGGGTCAGGGCAGGGTGGGAGTTTTAAAAACTCCCAGGTCCAGCCTGGGGCAGTTCCCCACTGGCCAGAAGACTCTGTCTTCCAGCCAGTTAGAGGCCACGGCTGCTTGTTCCCTGCGTGGGGGAGTGACAGTGTTCCCCTGCACAGTTCAGAGGTCTGCTGCTCAGGGGCTGGCCCTGAATTTCAGGGAAGCTGATGTCCCCCAGAGCCTCATGCTAGCAACACCTCGGCTAGCTGAAGAGTTGCACCTCTGTTGCCCCCCCCCCCCCCCCTTTTTTTTTTTTTTTTTTTTTTTTACACACACACACACACAATGATATTGCAAATTTTGTTAACAATCGTGTTTTTGCAGGCTGCGGGAAATAACTTTAGAGGGATGCATGAGGTCCATGAGCCACAAGTTTGAGACCCCTGCTATAAACAAAGAAAGCAAAAACAGCACTGTGTGCTGAGCAGCTGACTGATATAGTATCAAGAGCTGTTTCTGTTGTGGAGACTGCAGCTCCGTACCTATACCACATCAGCTAGGATGTTACAAATTGTTGTTTTACCAGTGTCAGGAGAGAAAGAGGTTTGTTCTCTGTTCTGGTCAATTAAAGATGCAGACAGCAGGAGGAGAATTACAAGTTTATTAGCACCCAGAGCTACTAGGTGCGGCCGGCCCTGAAGGACCGCTTTCTTCTTGTATTTATTACAATACACAGTCTATTGAGTTACATTTAAGGTTTTCAAAAATGGTTACACGCAGAAAAACTACAGCTTATTGGATAACAGTGTATCTATGATGTGATTACGCAGTGTTAGACTATGGGGGTGGGTTAGAAGCTGTGACCTTCTTACTGGAAAACTAAGACCTTTATGCTTTGGTCTGGGTAGGTGAGAAGCCTAAATGAGGAGTGGGTTGCAGAGTGGTTATAACAGGTGCTTGCGGTTAACATAATTAAAGCTTTTAATATACATGCTTCTTGGCATTTTAGGTGCTTTCTTGTTATTTTAGCTTTTGGCTTTCCACTATGGCTTCGCTTTGGGCTACAGCTGCACGCTTTGCTTGACTGGTTTGGCCTTGCTTGGTTTCACACTTAGCTTAGCTTGCTTTTGCCAGGTTATACATCAAATTATCTCTACACCAGTAACTGAAGAGACCAAGGGTGGGAATGCCACTAGCTGTAAGGAGCTCCACATATCTGTTTACTCAGAGCTCATTAGTGTTCACAAGAACTCTCTCTACTGCTCCTTTTATAGTTCAGGCTTGCTAGTCCGAACTAAAAAAGTCTGAAGTTAGTCTGAACTACCCTTGGGCTAGTTCATACTAATCACAGCTTTTTAGTTTGAGCTAGCCACACGTCCTAGTTCAAACTAACTTTTTAGTTTGAAATAGGATACACAGCTAGTTCGAACTAATGGCAATGTCCACACAGAGGCAGTTAAATCAATTTAACTTAAATCGATTTAATAAAAATCAAAATAAAAATTAATTCAATTTAAGTTAAATTGATTTAACAGGTCCACACCAAAAAAACCCCAAATCAAAATAGCATGTTCAGACACATAACTTGCTATTTTGATTCAGGAGAGGGGCACCATGGGAGGTGTGGCAACATAGCATCTTCACTGGCCCATGCCCCCACATAATATATAGAAAAAGAAAGGAGCTGGGAAGGAGAAGGGCAAAAAAAGAGTTAAATCGAAATAACATTTCCAAACTGTTATTTTGAAATAACATTTTCAATGTAACTGACATATTGATATAATACTAGGTTTTATTATATCGATATAACTTTCCTTATATTGAAGTGAGGGAGCTCCTCATTTTGAAATAAGGGAAGTCATGTGGACCTACCATTTTTTAAATCAAAATAACCAGTGTTATTTTGATTTAAACAGTGTTTGTGGACATACCCTTTTAGTTCAAACAAGCCATTATTTTGTGGCTTGCATGTGCTTAGTTCGAACTAAAGTTTGAACTGAGCAGGCTAGTCTAGACTAAACAAGGGGTGTTGCTAGTCCAAACTAAGAAGTGTCTAAGTTTGGACTAGCCAAAGGCTAATGTGGCCATGGACCAAATTAGTCCAGACTAATTTGGCAGTGTAGACATAGCCAAAAAGAGTGAGAAGCTCCCTTTCCTCTGGAGCTCTGAAGGAGCTATGGAGACATTAAAGTGACTAAGAAATCCTCTCTGCCAGATCAGAAAGGATGTGCCTATGGCTATGTCCACATGTACAGTGTTATTTTGAAATAAGTTAATTCTAATTCAGAAAATGTTAATTTGATTAAAGGGGAAAGCTCAAAGCGAAAGAGCATGTCCAAACACAGGACTTGCTATTTTGCTTTAGGAGAGGGGCACCATGGGAGGTGTGGCAACATGGCTCCCTCCCTGGGCCATTGCCCCCACCCAGTATAGGGTAAAAGGAAGGCACCCTGGGAAGGAGAAGAGCAAAAGTGTTATTTATTTCAAAAACAACACGTACGAACAGCATTATTTCAAAATAACCATTTCAAAACAACCACCATTTCGATTTAAAGATGGTTTAAGCTATTTCGAAATGACAGCTCTTATTTCAAAATGACAGAGCCCATCATTTCAAAGTAAGACTACATCGTGTGTACCTAATCTCTTATTTCAAAATAACCAGTGTTATTCCAAAATAAAAGAAATGTGTGGAGAGACCCTGTATGTACCAATTCATGCTAAATTATATCATGTTCAAACTTCAACAACAACATGAGAAAGTTATATAGTGACCAGTACATTCACTCTGCAATAGCTTTTAGTTCAAAAATATTCATAAGTATTCAAAGTGTTATTTACACTATTTGGTTTGGTGCGTGAAATGTTCAACTAAGAATTTGTGTGATACTCTTTCTGAAGGTGACTAGGAACTATTATTAACAACTGCATTCAGGATTTTGCAAACAATAGTCCTGAATTTGAACTCCTTGTAATGCTGTCTAACACCTGAAGAGGCAGAACCCTGGCCTTTTGCTTAAGCAAAAATTAAGCTGAAGTGCAAGAAAAGGGGAAGTGTAATAAGAGTTTTATGCTCTTTAAGCTACCACCTGAGCACTGAAAGTTTCAGTCCTAAAGAAACATTTTTGGGGAAAGTTCTGAACATCTGGAAAAAAAATTCTGTAAGTTACAGAATTCCTCCCCAATCACATTAGAATCTTCTTACTCAGCTCCTTTATTTCTAGCATTTAGCTGAATCCCTTGAATCATACTGAGCTGATGACGTGTCCAGTACCTTCCATAATGCTATCTTAAATTCATATGGTGCTTTGATACTACACATTTTTCAAATGTATGAACACACATTTGCTATTTTAATTTCTATCTTTAAATATGCTTTTTTCCCTTTTACCAGTGAATAGTTCTTTCCATGGAGTCTAATCTATTATATTTCTGTTTACCATCTTCCACCCTTTTCTGCCTAGCAGCATATTTTGAGCTATTGTGCAGGGCTGGACTATTTTGAATAAAAAATCTGTTAAGGCAAGAAGTTGGTCACCAGAATCTAATTTCCATAGCACAGTCACAAATTTGTCACCAGCTTTTAGAGGAAGGACTTACCACTTACAGCATTTTTTGGCTCATAGCTGCAGATATTGCAAAAAATCTGTTTCACATGAGCATCTGGCTTATTGTAAATAATGGACAGAGAGGAACATCTGTTGTTTTTCAAAGATATCTTTGATTAAGAGAACTTGTTTCTTAATCCATCACTGACAGTTTAACATTGAACCCTTTGACATCTTAGTCTATGTTAATAACTGAGTAAAAGTATGTCTTGTATAATCTCTCTCATGGACCTAATTTTACTTTTCCAGGATTTAGACTTGGGAGAGGGGAGAGGAGAATAGATTCTACCAGTCTCTCCTACAGCCCATTAGACAGACTTGAAGACATCAAAAGAAGTGCTATTTACAGTAGAAAACTAATATGAACTGGATGGTGTTGAGTTGGGGAAAAAAAAGTGTTTAGGAGACTTGAAAGTTCCTGCTAAGATCACACATGTTGCCATGAAAATGAGCTGCTAGAAGTTAAAAGATAGGTGTATATTCTAACTGATTAATTTTGATAAGGTAAGATTGCCACCTCTTTCTGAACTTTGCTTATCTAGTGTCACTGGAGAGTTAAGTAGGGCAGGGAAACTGGATTAAGTGCAGTTGCATTATCATGGCTCCTATTATCTACAACATCTTTTGGGATACCTGAATATGCAGCCACACAATGGCTATGTCTACACTAGAAGGCTCTATTAAGTCAACTTAATAAAGATTACTTTAAGTTGACTTTATTACGTCAACTCAGTGAGTCCACACTCCTCTTAAATGGACTTAAAGTTGATTAAGTTGACTTAAGTGTCCTAATGAAAACATGCGTTGCTTAAGTTGACTTTATTAAGTTGACTTAAGCAGATGTGTTATTAGATAGGGTTCCTTAAGCAACTTTGGGGGACACATTTTGTAAGCTGACTTAATAAACTCCACTTAATGCCTAAGTCGACTTAAAGAGTGAGAGTTATTAAGTCAACATAAGGAAGCCCTTAAGTCGACTTAAAAACAAAATGTGTCCAAGGCTTTGCTTAAATTGACTTAAGTCCCTAGGGTAAACATACCCAACATGACCTTCATTTTTCTGCATAGGAAAGGTACTGTGCAAAAACAAGACACAGACTATAAGCCATGTGCAATAATACATCCATCAAAAACAAGTAAATCCTGAACACCAGTAGAATTTGGACCTGAGGATACTACTATCCCCTCTCTTCACTTTTCCAGTTTACTTTTTCTGTTTCCATATTCCTTTTCTCTGACTTTGGTCTAGTAAAAATCTAGCATAGCTGGTAACATTGCAATGTTGTTGTGAGCTTAGCATCAGAAAGGGAAGCTAAAAGCAAAATCCTAACAGTCAGGTATTGGTAAATTATCCAGCAACAAAAAGAAGTATGTCTTCACAAAATGCAGAGTCAACATGTGAGTCTCATTGCCAGAGGATGTTCTGACGATCAAGACTAGTATGGGGTTCAAAAAAAAAAAAAGAACTATGTAAATTAAGGAGGAATAGGTCCATCAGAGACTATAAACCAGGATAGGAAGGAATCATTGTTTGCCAACAGCTGGATGGCCTATAGGATGAATAACTTGACTGTTACCTGTTCTGTTGATTCCCCCTGGCACAGGCCACTGTCATAAGACAGGAAATGAGACTAGATGGATCATTGTATGAGACAGTTATTTTTTTTGTAAATTTCTTACCAGTCCTTTCATTCCAGGCACAGATAACTTTCTCTCCATCAGAGCCTTCTACAGAAGTATAAGCCAATGGTTTCCCTTGTCTAATCAGATGAAATTCCTCTGGCTAAGCAGGTTTCTCACCTATATTCAGTTCCCAGAAACTTCAACCCTGTTGGCTGAGTACTCCTGAAGTTTTCAAAAGTTCTGGTGCCTTCTATATGTCCATTGATAAATACCAATAGATTCTTCATATCATCCCAAACTCACCATGCTGTCCCTAGACTCAGGATGACCTCAGGCTGTTTTTACTTTCCAGCTTTTTCATGTGAGGTGCCCCATTGTAATATTTTTTTTCCTCATTCAGACAACAAGTGAGCTATAGGAGGCTAGTGGAAGGGCTGTTCCACCCTGCACCAGGTCACAGGCTGGCTTCTGCTGTACCTGGCCAGTGCAGGGCTGGAGGGCAGGGGCTGCTTCTCTTCCCTGGCTGACCAGAGAGCAGCCTTTTGTGGGCTGGATTTTGTCGTATTGCTCATGGTTTGGACAACTCTGAGTTGTCCAAATCACCTGTCACATGCTCTAGACCAGGGGTGGCCAAATTTATGGAACTTAAGAGCCACACAAGTTGATTATTAAACCTTTGAGAGTTGCACTGAAGCATATAGCCATATACTTTTACCTACTAAGTTGATTTGCTGACGTTCTTCCTCAAGCCACACTTCTTCATTCAAGAGCCGCATGCGGTTCCTGAGCAGCAGTTTGGCCACACCTGCTCTAGATAATATTTAGTTCTGTCTCTGTGTAGGGGACTATACTATATCACCTATCAAGATCATTTGCAGTCTCCACTTCTGTGGTTCTATGAAATTATGTAGCTAATGAGATTTTTTTCATTAAGTCTTCCTCCTTAAGAAGATCCATTTGAAGTTACATTAATTGCACTTGCTGAGGAGCAACAGATCTCTATCATTTACTATCTTAAAATTATATGAACATAATACATACAGTGCTTACTCTGAATGTAGATGGTGTGGAGATTTATAATTGTTTTGTAATTAAAGAGAACCTTGGTCTGCTGGACTTTTTTCTGAAAATGTTTTCTTGACTAAAATTTAGGTTTAGTAGACAAATTGAGTCAGAGTAAAGTGAGGCTTGATCAGTTAAATTAATTGAAGGCTGCACTGGCTGATATGCCTTTTCTTAGTACAATAAGACTCAGAGTATTTAGTTTCTATTGTTCCAACTTGTTCATTGTCATTTGCTTTACAAACTGATTATAACAATCTTAAAACATCTTCATCAATAAGAAAAGTACTGGTCTGCATTGTATGTATAAACGACATCCGTGACTAACGTTTCTGAATAGAGTGCTAGAGATTGATCTAACCACCTCAGCGCTTGTGGTTGGTTAAGTGCTTTTAAATGCTTCATTTTGATTTCATTTACAGATGGTGAGGGCAGCAGGTCACAGTGACACCAACATTTAACAACAGTAGAACAAGTAAGCTGTCTCCAGCCATCTCTTCTGAAATACTGATTGTCCTTGATGTTCATGTCTGATGGTTTGCTAGCGCTGAAGCAGCAGATAATATGTTGTAGCTAATGCTCGCAGCACAGTTTCTTACTATATTGAGTTATTCCCCTATCCAGGAACTGACCCTGGGAAGTTGTGCACATCTAAATGGTTACATTGGAGTGAGGAAAATCATTATCAATCAATAAAATAACCTTGCATTTTAAGATTATGGAGTGAAAAAACTCTAGGGCAGAACAAATAATTCACAGTGAATAATTTACTCATCATATTTAGCCTCTTTTTCTCCTTGCGTAATATCCATGAGAGAATTGTAACTTTGCCCCATGCATGTATTATGTGAAAGTATCCATCCAGTATTTGTCCAAAATTCTGTCCTTACATATTAGTCACAATTTGCTCCAAGTATTGAAATTTCAATTTAAGATGTATTAGTGCACTGTAATTGCTCACAAATCACATGATATCTTCTCCACTCAGGCAATGGAAAAAATGTGACTCCTGTAGCCAGGAAAAAAAAAATAAATAAAAATCTCATTGAGGATATCAGGGTCAACTTATCACAGTTTTATCATGAATCTTGCTTTTTTTAAGAACCCCAGTGAGATGCTCGAATCAAGTTATCTACAAATTTCAGCTCTCTCTTTCCGTCCCCCCGTAAAGGTAATTGTATAACTTTCTTTGTTGAACAGAAAAGGCATAAAACATGTGTCATGCTGTTTGGAATGGCTCAAAAATGTGAATGTCAGAGTAGAATGTCAAAAACATGAGTGTTATATATAGAATTTGCAAGTCAGTAACATGCATTAACTCCTGCATCACTATAATAGTCTTACAATGGGGTCACACACACAGGTCCTATTGATTCTGCAGTCTTCCATCCAGTCAAACTGGACTTAGTGATAAGTATTCACTTACACCAGAGACCAATAATTTATGCCAGATTAATTGGCACCCTAAGTTTTACACTGGAGACAATGCCTGTAGTAAATTATCTAAAGGTTTATCAATCAGGAAAGAAAAAAAAAAAAAGAAAAAAGAAAAAAGAAGAGATACTTACAGGTTAAAAAGAGCCAGCAAATCTATACACAGATGAGTAATCTAAATCAGTGGTTCCCAACCTTCTTGGCTTGATGGACACTATCATTTTACAACCCTGAAGGACCACCAGTGTCTGACAGCAGCCCCTTGCCAAATCCCTCCTGCTGCAGCCAAATGCAAGGAGTTCACCACAAAGGCTACCTCCTTGTTGATCTCCCATCTTCCTAGCAGCAGTAAGGATGCTACATACGCCATCTAACTGTGTGCTCCACCTGGGTCCTTAGGCAATGGCTCTTTTCTGTAAAAAGTAGGAGAGGAGCTGCAGGCCACTTTGAAAAAAACCACAGGTCACTTTGGACCCTTGGCAACAGATTGGGAACCACCGATCTTAATCATACAAATAGGTTTGTCAATTCAAACAAACAGTCTTTCGGGGAAGACTTGGGGGCAGTCTCTATGGATCTCTGTCCTCAATTTGGTGTCAGAGTTCAAACAGTCAAATTTTCCTGTTAAACCTTTTCAATTTCCAAGTGCATAGGATGATATTCCTTGCATATACCATCTTCCAGTTGTGACAGGACCACTGGCCAATCTTTTGTATTATGATATTTCTTGATGGCCCTTTGGATTTTGATCATCCTTCTGGATGTACGTATGTGTGTGGAGGAGGGATGGAGGGTGGATTCCCAAGTTCAAAGTGAACGTTGTCAAAGTTATAAAGCAACACATTTTTCTTATAGGATGGAATGCACACATTACAAATTAAATTAATGCATATAGTAACTTACAAGATTTTGTAGAGACTAAACACTAAATACACTCACTTATAAAACTAAGTCATCTTGAGCAAAAATTAATGTACCATGAATTAGTCTGGTGACCAGCTATACACTTTTCAGTTGTTAGCTAATGTCTGCAGCCTAGACAAAAGCTGTCACATGGCCTGCAAGCATCACAACATGGACAAAAAAAATTTGGGGGGTTCAATTCATTTCATTTGGTTGGCAATACTATGTTTTCAATATCCCAGGGAAGAGTGACAGTTTAATGACAGTTTACTAAGGCCTAACAGCTAAATCAGATTAGGAAATTTTCAAAAATAAGAAACCTTTTTTCATCTGGATCACCACACTTTTCTTGATGCATCACTCATAGAAAATTATGCAAGTAGTATTTATTGATTGAGAGAAGAATATTAATTTAATTGTTTCTCATCCCAGTCACAAAGAAGTATCCAAGTAGACTAACCAATTCCTGACTTTGTTTGTTTGCCTTTATGCTACATCAGTGGCTCCCAGCCTTTTCAAGGTTGGGGACCCCTTTTTAAGTTGAAAAACTCTTGTGGCTTGCTGGCCACAAGTTGAAAGTGATGGCACCACCATGGGAAGAATCTGGCCTGAGTGCTGGCAGAATCCAGCCCACGCCACTCTGCTCACTGCTGAGTCCCGGCACTGATGCCATAGCTGCTGTGGTCATGGCCCCTCCCTCTCCCTGTGGTAAAAAGTGAGGCTGCCACAGCCGTGGTCCCCAACCAGCCCCTGCAGGGGAGCTGAGCCAAGCCACTGCCAGTGACTGATAAGCAGTGGCTCCGGGCCCCAACATCGGGGTGACAGCTGGGTTCTGGCCCCGGGCGTGAGCAGCACCCCAGACCCCCTGGAATGTGTCTGCAGACGCCTGTTGGTCCGTGGACCCCAGGGTGGGAATAACTGTGCTGCATCTCTGGCAAGGGGATAAGGAACCTTGTTTTCCCTGTGCTAAATAATAAACCATCCAACACGAAATACAGCATTTCCAGTACAAATAGTCAAGCCCATCACTTTGAAATGATCTTTTTATGAACATTTTTTCATTAAAATTCAAGGGCTAGAATGTTCAGATCACAAACAAGGGAGCTCTAAATTAGGCTCCTTTGGGGAAGAAACCAACAAACCCTCAAACCACACACATACACACACACACAAACCCAAACACCTGTTGCCACTACTTGGTACTTAGCAGTGGCCAGAATGCAAGTGGTTTTGTCCAGCTTTAACTTGATCCCCAAACTTTCAATTTCCAGGCTGACTGGTTGTGGGTATGTATACATCAGCACAGGCAGCTGGATTTGGAACATCATTCTTCTCTTTAACACACCCACTAGTTTTCATTTTAGAGAAATGAGATGGGAAAAATGAGCTAAATCTATGAACTGGGTTCCTGGAAAAGATTCTGTCAGAATGACTGATATCTGCAATGGGACAGAATGGGTAAAAGTTTATTTCACAGCATAAGAACCTAATATACAAAACTGGCAAATGACTAATAGGTAGTTGGGTACGTAATGTAAAGAAAAAAAAGAGAATATCACTCATCATGCAGAAGTACAGTATGGATAATGTTCTCATAAGGTCTGTCAATACTGCAGTCACACCTGAAGATGAACTGAAATCTGTGTCAGAGTTCCCTGGGTTTATAATTGTAATGCAATAATTCCACATCTCATCCTCAGTAACATAAAGCAAGAGAAGATAAAATTAGAGAACTCTAAGAGGCATTAATTATGAGTAAAGGTGACTTACTGCAAAGTTAGAATGACAACCAGAGTTCACAGAACACAATGCAACTGCATCAAGAAACCATCAGTGGGTAGTGATAATTGAATTAACAGGAACTATAACTGATAGATATTCATTACCAGGTAAGCCAAGAAAATTACATTCTGTGAGGAATAAAATAGTAGTCACCACTGTAGACAAAATAAGTGAAATTATGATCTCAGTTTTCAGAAGGGTAGCCTGTTAGTCTGCTGTACAGTAAAAACAAAGTGTCCCATGGCACCTTAAAGACCCAGGGGTGGTCAAACTTGTGGAACTCAAGTGCCACACAAGTTGATTATTAAACTTTCAAGAGCTGCACTGAGACATATAGCCATATACTTTTACCAACTTCATTGATTTGCTGAGACTCTTCCATGAGCCACACTTTTTCATTCAAGAGCCACATGCAGCTCCTGGACCACAGTTTGGACACACCTGTTAAAGACTAACTGATTTCTTTGGGTGTAAGTTTTTGTAGGCTCCAACCCACTTCAGCAGATGCATCTGAAAAAGTGGGTTGGAGCCCACAAAAGCTTATGCCCAAAGAAATCAGTTAGTCTTTAAGGTGTCACATGACTCACCATTGTTTATTCTGATCTCAGTTATAGCAGTGTCAGATGTTATTAGGAAGGCCTCTGGATTGTCCTCAGGCCCTGTCTTTTTGAATGTCACTGGCACAGGCAGGACTCTTCCATCTGTAGGCATTGGTTGCTCTGCATCTACAGAGGCCTGACTCTTTTGGTGACTTGGCCCTCCCACCAGATCACTTCCAAGTCTCTCCCCTTCAGGAGTGGTCCATAATCAAAAAGCCAGGGAAATTAAAACAAATAAACTGAGTTAGTACGAGAAAGAGGAAAAAGCCTTTCTCCTATGGCATATCAGAATCAGACCCTCCCTAAGTTAAACAGTGATCAGATTGATGTTTACTACAAAGCTGGATTTTATGGGAAGACCAGATTTTATGGACTATGATGCATTTTTCACAGCCATGAATTTGGCATGGCCCTACTGATAAATGGTTCTCCTTTTAACCACTGAGGACTAAACAAGAACTAATGGGCTTAAACTGCAGCAGGGGGGGGGGGGAATAGAGGTTATATTAGGAAAAGCCTTCTAACTGTAAGGGTAGCTAGGCACTGGAAAAAAAGTTCTTGAATCTCCATCATTGGAGATTTTTTAGAAAATGTTAGACACACATCTGTCCAGGTGGTTTAGATAGTACTTTGTCCTGCCTTAGTTCAGGGGGTCTGGACTAGATGACATGTTGAGGACCCTTCCAGTCCTACATTTCTATGATTTTATTACCTCCGGTAGGGAATTTCAGGCAGTGGTTGTCAGGGAAGCTCCTGCATTCAGTCAGCCTAAAGGCCTGAGGGTTTTTCTTTCTCCTTGTCTGCCTCAAATGAGTTTTATCTCCTTCTCCAGCCCATGTGTATCTTGCATTTGCAATGAGGCAGGACTGACTAAGTCCAGAACAACTCATTGTCCCCATGTTGTCCAGTGTGGGGCTTGCATATACCATGACGATATAAAACTGACATATAAATGTGAGTAGATTTTGGCCTAATGCAAGGGTTCCCTACCTTTTCAAGGTTGTGGACCCACTTTAAAAACAAAACAAAAACAAAAGAAACTGCAGTCCCCAGGTGGGGAGAGGTGCCCCAGCCGCTAGGATCTGGCCACGGGCAGGGAGAGGCACCCCCTCCACCAGGATCTGGCTCCTGCTGAAGAGTGGCAGCATCTATGCAGGGCTCCAGCCCACGGGGGCATGGGCGCTGCAGCCAGGTTCCAGCCTTGGGAGGAGCAGCAACTCTGTAGTCATGTTCTGGCCTCTGCCATGGAGTGGCAGCACTCCCACTGGGATCCCATCCTGGTGGGGAGCATCAGTGCCCTAGCCGGGATCCAGCCTCAGCAGAGAGCAGCGGCACCGCAGCCAGGTTTCAGTCCGGGCAGTGAGCAGCACCACAGACTCCCTGCAACACCTTTGCTGACCTTTGGGTGTCCACAGACCACAAGTTGGGAACCACTGTCCTAATGGTTTTAATTCAGGACTAGTTTAAGTGTTTGCAACTCTGCTTGTCATGTTGGATCATGACCAGTATTCCATCTAGTACAGTAATCTATATCCAATAGATAACTAGATGCTTCAGAGTACACGGTCAAAAATTGAGATCAGTGACACATGATTTTTGTATTTGGCTCAATTTATCAGATATTCTTACGAACAATCAGTACACTATCCCCGGTGGAAAATACACCACAAGGCAAACTGCAGGCTTTTCATGACATTGATTTGAAGAGACTCAGGGGAATATTCAAGAGCCTTAATTCACCTAATTATATTTGCCAAATGGGAGACAACCTACAACTTGTAGATAATTTAGTGGATATGATGAGGAAGAATGTTAAGAAATCCAGTGGTCAAACACTGACCAAGAGGAGTACAATCACTAATTAGTTGAACTTTATTGAATAGCAGATGTTTAGAAGTCTTTCTTCCTTACTACAAACTGAGGATTTCATTCTGCAATCTCTATTTAGCAAAGTCATCCAATTAATGTCAACAAAACTGCTCATGTAAGAATTAAAAAATGTAAGGTTTGCAAAAAGCCAGTTTCCCACAGAAAAAGAAGTGGAAAATATGGACTCTCTCTTGCATACTGCTGAATTTCTCAACTCCAACTGAAATCAATGAGATGAAGTGAATCATCAGCTTGCAGAAAAACATGAACTTTTCTGAACCAGACCATGAACTTTGAGTTATTTCTTAAATGTGATTTTCAATATTTCCTTTTGAAAACAGAACCATTTAGAAAAAGTAGAAAGAGAACAATAATTAGTAGACTATCCTCATGCATTTAGTCCATTAAAATTCTGTAAATATAAATACTGGCAAACCTAGACCCACATAATGCATACCCTAAAATGTTTAGTTTACTTTAATTTCTATTAAATCTTTAGCATTACATGATTGCTAGTACAGATTACAAATAATGCTTTACATTCTTACTATTTTATTCATCCTATTTTTCCTTGTTTCCAAAGACAGAATATATTTTTAGAGGTAACTGAAAAAAATACATATCCATATTATGTAATTCCCTTGTTATTAAATGCAACATTTTTACAATTTAATTTGATTGAAGTCCAGAGTTAGCCAGAGATTATTGTCCATGAAGAATTTACAAATAAAATAAATAATCTCAAACCAAACCAACAAAATTACTGCATGCAAGTTTTAAGTTGCTGCTTTTCAGATACTGAAACTTTCAAACATTAATTGCTTTAATTCATTTTCCTTTTCCCATTGATTTTAATCACTACAGTGAGCATTTTCTGGTGACTGAAAGCAACATATTTGCATCCTTTAACCAAGGACTGGATCATATCTTCAAAACCCACATGCTGAAATAAATCACATGGTTCACTCCTTTTTTGCACCTCCTCTGGAGTGCAAGGTTTCCCACCAATCTCCTATTTCACATGGATGCCCATCTTTTGGTGCCCCACACACTCTACTGGATTTCTGGGAACTGAAGAGTGTGGAGATGGGAAACAGCTGCTCAGAGATAAAATACCTTGTTCTGGAACATATCCATAGCTGCTTTTATTTATTACCAGAGGACTCAGCCAAGGTCCCTGTAAGCACAAGGTTATCATCAAGAGTGGAACCAATGCAGACCAGAATCTGTACCTGCAGTACCTCTCTTGGCTTCAAGCAGAAATGAGGGTTTTTCTTTTGTAAAATTCAAAATTTACTGGCTCCTCCCAAATTCTTTCCACCAAAATGGCTGGTACAGGGAAAGCTCCAAACAGGGAACATGATATAACCTTGTTTCCCCTCTCTTTTAATGTCTGATCCAACTGTCAGTGATTTCAATGGAAATGGAACCAGAACTTACTCTCTCTCTTGAGCTATTCTGTAGAAAGGGGAATGAGGGCACAGGTAGTGGGGGGGGGGAGACCTATGATGTACAGATTATTACATCACTTTCTTTATTACAAATAGGTGAACTTGCTATAACTTGTTTGCTAACAATATCCCAAAATTTCTGGACCAGTTAGAATGATCCAATGATCAAGTGTTTTTACACCAAACAACTAATATGTTCAAAATAGCAGGGGGTGGAGGGGACAAAAAAAATCTGATCATATGCTTTATCCTCCCTGGAGATAATGCAACACAATGTCTTCCATCCTACTTACTGCAGATTTCTTTTGCACCATTTTCAGTCTCTCAACAGTTTACACAATTACTAGTTCCCTTGTGCAACTCTGAGGATGTGAAATACTTGCAAATGTACTTGCACAATGGATAGGGAAGCATCCCTAATAGAAAACATGTAAATTATGTGTAAATACATCTGATGCTAATATTTTTCCTGTGAAGACAGACTTGATATATTAGGACTGGGCGTGTTACTAAAGCCAACACACACATAAAGTAAACATACATTTTACCCAGCAAGATTCTTCTTTAATTTTTGTGTACAATTATCTAATATGTTATACTTTTGCAACTAAATGCTGTGCCAAATGCCGTAATGAAACTTATCTGTCCCCAACCTAAACATACTAGCTTTATAAGGTACATTGTTGGTGGGGGGGGGTGTGTTTTTGCCCTGGACAAAAAACTCCACAGCAAAATCACCCCCATAGTTTTGGTTCAAACCAGATTTTCCAGGGACCAACATACAAAGAAAGGATTTTTGGATCAATAGCCTGGTTTTTAAAGCATCTCAGGACCTCCTCTCTGATCCAGCAAAAAGACCTGACTTTTTTTTTGTCCACTCTTTTGGAAAGGATTTGAAGGAGTCACCCTGGTGTGGTCTCATTAGACTGTACTTGTTCTCAGCTGAAGGAGCAATAAACTTGAAATTACAAGCAAATACCTTGTGGATAGCGATTCCTGAAGGACTGCACTTGCTAGTGTCCATCACAGTGTTGCAGGAGGTGGGGAAGTAGTAGGATGAGGTCTTGTAAACTTATTAGTGTGGGTGCAAGTTCTGTTTTGTTTTTTAAATGGATTTTCTCTGCATTGCTTTAATCTTAAGACTAAAATGGACTTTCATAAAAAATGCTGTGTGGCATCAATAACTGTGGCCAATTATCCTTTAAACCATCTCTGAAGAAAAAGAAAGAAGGTATGGTTGTGTGGCCTTTTGTGCTAGCAATATCAATGTGGAGATGAAGAACTGTATAGCTTTGAAATACCTCCATCAGGAAGGAATGAAATATTAATGCACCAAAGAAGGGCAGCAGGTGAAAGCCTGAGAGTGGGTGCCATTGCTGGATCACAGAGGGAAATATAGGTGCAGTTGCCCCAAACTTTGACAATTGCCATTTCAAACACCCTTCCCTCCTCAAAGAAAAACACAACCTTGTCAAAAGCATTAGATTTTGCCAGGAATAATGGATTAGAAGAAATCTAGAGCTTCTAGCCAAACCTCTGGAGATATGATAAGCCAAATTTCTACAAGGAACATGCCCTCCACATCAAAATATATGACACACTGTATTTCAATGTTCAATTTACATAAAAAATATACCAATCTACCTGACATATCATAAGCCTGTTAGCCCAGGATATTTTTTTCTGTAAAATTACTTGCACAACCAGTTGCCAAAACTGGTCTCAAAGTACATAAACAAACTGTGGAGGGAGGGGGAGGGATTTAAAACAACAGTAAGTACAACATAGTGTACAACGTGTTTAAATCTTATGGAGCAGATATATAGACTTAAATTTTTACAAAAGTTCAAATAATTTGAAATACACTTCTATACCAAATCAGTTTTGAGTTCCATGTATTATATATCCTGTCTCTGATGGCAATGTGTAAGAAGTTTTGTAGGTGTTGTGAGAAGCCTCTTAATTGACAATAAAGGAATAACTTGACAATAGAAGTTTCTTTCAAACTCATGTCAGTGAGTGGTTGGGTTATGCCCTGAAACATGAAGGATTAAATTTCTTTATATATTTATTCCTTGTAGTTTCTAATATAACTATAGATGATGTTTTTATCCATATAAATATTTAATCTTTGTTTTAATTTTCCTAAGATTTAGTATTTTTAGATATAAAGATAAATGTATTTGCCCTTGTAAACTGTCAGTTTTAAATGTAATGCTAATACAAATGTTAAAACAAGGAAAGTTCTGTAACACCTTAAAAACTAGTAAGTTTCTTTGGGCATAAGTTTTCATGGGCTGCTACATCTGATGAAACGGGTTGCAGCCCATGAAAGCTTATGCTCAAAGAATTGTTTTAGTATTTAAGGTGCCACAGAAATTTCCTTGTTTTTGCTACATACAGACTAACATGTCTATCCCTCTGGAACTTAATACAAATATTGTTACAGACTATTGATGTTGTAAAGATGTTACATGTATTTGTACCCTTCTTTTTATAGATAAAAATGGGATCATTTCATTTTTAAAATGGAAAATTCATGGTAGTTTAGCAGGACTCTTAACAGTGGGAAGACAGATTGTTTCTAACCCAGAGCCACCAACACAGAACTTTGACTATCTCTGCAGATGGAAAAAGCTGAATCAATCAGACATGGAGTCACAGAAATGTGGGGTTGGAAAGGACCTCAGAAAGTCATCCTGTTTCTTGCACAAGGACATGGCCAAAAAGACTATTCCTGATAGCTGTTTTTTTTTTTTAACCTGTTAAAAATTTACAATGAATATCAAGTTTCTCTGCATCCTCTTCCCAAGAAGAAATATTTCCAAAAACAACAAGGTTCCTATGGCACCTTATAGACTAATAGATTTCTTCTGGCATAAGCGTTCATGGGCTCCAACCCACTTTGTCAGATGCATGAAGTGGAAACTACAGTTGAGAGGTATATAGACACACATTTCAAGGTGGAGGACAGCAAGTGTTAAATATTTCCAGTTTATTAAACCTTTCCTCACATGAAATGTCTAACTTTTTTTTTTTTGCACGTTCTCTAGACTCTTCAATTTGCCCACTTTTTTTGAAGTACAGTGCCCAAATTGGACAACACTTGAGTGGATGTATCACCAGTGCCACAGAATGGGACAATTACCTCCATGTTGTATATAAAAGGTTCTTAAATACATTCCAGGGATTCCCCCATCCACTGCAACTGCATTGCATTTTTTATTTTTATTCAATCTCCTGTTCACAACAACTCTCATACCTTATGTAGCACTACTAGCACCTAGTCAATTATTTCCCATTTTATAGCTGGGCATTTTATTCTTCCTTCTTAATTGCAATACTTTTTCTAATGAATTTTATATTGTTTATTTCAAATCAATTCTCTAGTTTGTCAAAGTATTATATAGCAATTAGTCACGATGATCACAAAACCATAGAAACTGGAAGGGGCCATGACAGGTTATCGAGCCCAGTTCCCTGCACTCATGACAAGAACCAAGAATCCCCGTTAAACAATCCCTGCCAGCTGTTTGTCTAATCTGCTCAATGTAGGAGATTCCACAACCTGCCAAGGCAACTTATTCCAGTGGGTCATACTTAGGCAAACTTGGGGAAAAAAAAGTGAGCATTGATATAGAATGTAGTTACTCCTTTTGAAACAGCTTTGCTATTACTTCAGAGTTTTGAATGTGAATAAGAGTATTCCATAATAGTCCAGCTTCTTTCTGCTTGATCCTGCAGTGAAGTCGTAATAATCCTATTGGCAACTTTACAGTCCGTTGCTATGGAAATTAATGTATTATCTCAGAAATGACAGATGGGTTGAGGAGGAAACAACCCTGTACTTAAATACTGATCCTTACAAAACTAGCTAATCTCTAAGTGGATGGTACTTGGCGGAAGTAGCTATTTTCTAAACCTTTCTAGAAGCCATTGGGGGAGGCTGTATTGCAGGGGAGAAAGAGGGAATCAAAAGTTAAGATGCTTGCCTAGAAAAAGTCCAGATTCTCTTTGTCCTCTGCCCTGAGCCCACCCATTCCCCTTATGTGGTCCACATCCTCTTGATATTTGTTCTGGGCCACTGAAGGAGGATAAGAAAACTATCAAGGGGGAATGGGAACAAAGAATCTGCAGGTTTGTGCTATTAGCTGTGGAAACAGCTGTGTAACAAAGTAAGAGCTGAACTGGATTAGATTCTACTCACTCTGTTTTCTGTGAACTGAACCTTTAAATTTAGAATACACAGGCTGCTTCAGGACTAGTAATAACATAGCTTCAATTAACAATTTCAGTTCAAATGATGAACACTGACACCAAATTCTGTCTCAACCTCTTTCTCATCATCAGTGTTTATTTTCTTAATTTTAAGTAAAAGCAATCTATGCTGAAAAATAACTTTTTTCTTTGTGGATAGGAAAAGAACAATTAGAAGCTGCAATAGACAATAGCATCCTGAGTGGCTCCACTCAGGAAACTGGGCAGTTTCATTGCAACAAAAGTGTGCCATGAACACCATCTTCCAGCATGTGCTTGTTAATGGAAGGGAGAGTATAGCTGAAATGCTGATGTTTCAGTGTAAAATTGAGGGTTAAGATATATATTTTCAGTGTTTTTAGGGTTAATACCCTCAATCATTGGAAGAAACTGACAAAATCTTGGGGGGGGGAGGGGAAACTATCTAGAATGTGTAAATGATTCCCTTTACCATGACATCAGACCATCTTGCAACTGATCATGTTCTTTTTTCTCACTGCTCCTTGTGAGACAAGGAAGTATTATCTTCTCTATTTTACAGATCAGGAACTAAGGCTCAGAGAGGCTAAACAAATTTCACATGGTCATACAGCAAGTCTGACACAGCAGAGATTGGAGTTCAAGAATCAAGAGTCATAAGCTAGCATTCTAGCCCTTCTACCACTTTTCCTGTCTAAAGAAAATATATAAAATAACAAATGCAATTAATTATTTTGATGTTATGTCCAGGGAAAAATGTTCCTTTTATTTCAGCCAATTTCTCAGGTAATCTAGCAAAAACAAAAGAGAAGCCACAGAGATATAAATTAACATGAATATCAGTCATCCCCATAACGCAAATCATGCCTGACTTCTTCTGTGCAAGACCACATAATATTCTATTTGCCATCCTTTACTATATTTTAAAATAAAGTTAATCAAGTGGATATAGGGGACATTAACTTTTGCAGTGCTATTGAAGCATCTGGTGGGAACATAAGTGAGTAAGGGAGAATGAGTCCCAATAGACCACTGTTGTTTGCTGTTAGTGAAAGTCATGGATAAGTCATAGTCATTAGGAACACATAGTAATGCAGCAGTTTCATAAAGAACGAATGACCTGGCCTCTTTTTGATAATTCCCTTGTCAATGGAGAATAGCTTTGATTAACTGCTTTTATAGAGGTTGAATTGTGGGGAAGTAGAGTCTAATACAAGTGATAATGCTTAAATTGGATTTGTAATGTTTGCTTCTGATATATTGTAACTGTTTGGTTTTAACTGGATGGCTCAAGTGATTGAATGCTTGTGATCAAATTAGGGATTAATTAGGTATTGTGCTTTCTGGAAAACAGCATCCATGTCATTTGTCTGAAGATGGGGTTAGGATTTAAGATATGATGACAAACATTAATGACACACAGTAATGTGCTGAGAAAAGAATATGATACAAGGCATGATGAGCTCATTTCTGAGTCTTTTGGCATGCAGCACACTGAGTGGGATCTTATAACAAACTCCATACCTCAGGTACTTCAAAGGCAGCTTTTACTGCAATATCCAAGTGACAAATATATTATTAAACCACAATTTCCTTTAAAAAACTGAACCAACTAGTACTAAAGATCGTTTATTTAACTTAAAGTAACTGCAGTTCTTTGAAATGCTGTTGTCTGTGTGGATCCTACTGTAAGCCAATGCAAGACTGGGTGTTCTGATTGATCCATCAGGACTGTACATGTGCCATCTCATGTTCCTATATATGGGAATAAAAGCCGGGGTGACTGACACATTCTCAGTTGTCTCATTTCAAAGCCTGTGTTGCTATATTCCAAAGGGGTAGCCATGTTAGTCTAGTTCAGCAAAAACAAATGACTCCTCTGATATTTTTAAAGACTAAAATTTATTTATCAAATGATCTTTTGAGGGAGAAAATTCCAATGTCAAAGCATATGACACATTGGGATTCTCTTCCATAAAAGCTCATGCGGTAAATAAATTTGTTAGTGTTTAAAAAGTGCCACAGGACTTGTCATCTGTGTTGCTAAATACTCTGAAAAGCAGGCATGGAGGGTGAGTACAGGACCCACACAGGCTATTACATAGAAAAAAACAAACAAAAACAGTTACTGTTCTCTGCAGCCCTGAGAGGAAGTGTCTTGCCTGTTTTATTTAAAAAATCATATTTGGCAGAGGGGGTCTGCCAGTTTGCCACTGGTAGTTGCAGCATTGTAAGGTGACCAAGACTTCCTCTCAAAACAGACCAAGGTGTTAGTGGTCTTTTCTTTTGGCGTACTTTTGTTTGACCTTGACTTTTCTTAGATAGCAAAGACAAATCAGGAAGCAGGTTGGGATGGCTGTAAAAGCACTCAAACCCTGAAATGAATATGTGGCATTTCTTCAGAACACCTTTCAGTCCTAGGTTTATAGAGGCCAGCATTGCCACAGTGTTTTTCGCAGAGACTAGAGACGGTCAGAACCAGAAGTGAACAGGATATTGAACAGCTAGTGAAACCTCACTGGGTTCACCAAAGTCTCAGTCACCCAGATGAGGAGCTTGTAGAACACTTTAAATCATCCAGTCAGTACCAGTATCAGAGCTGGTGATATTGCTTTATCTGTCAATAATGAAAAAAAATCCTTAAGTGGAAAGACAGGGTACTGATGTTGCTCTGCCCCTGGATCAAGCTCCTCTTGTTATTCAAACACTGCTTGTTTGATCAGAAAGGCTGTTGGAGAAGGGATTTTCTTAGTTGCTGGAGACAAGCTCCTTGGTATCTGAGCCACAGTAGCTGCAATAAGTTCATATTCTCTCTCATATGCATATGTTAACTCACACTACTGATTGACTTCATGCCTGTCCTGGCTGGCCAATAGTGTATGGAAGAATGCTGTAGCTGAGGCCTAACAATGTGCTGAGGTTTAACAGATAGCTCAGAAGGGCTGGAGGGGGCAGGGGGGAGAGGCTGCAGTTTCTCTGTTCCACCGGCACACCTGGAAGAGGGCCAGTAGAAGCAACTAACTGATAAGGTATGCCGTAAAGAGCTTTGCTACGTCTGCACTTCAAAGACAAGCTGTGTCCTGAAATTTGGAGACAGAGAAGGTGTTTGGATTTGCCTGCAGAATTCTAAAGATCAGTCTGCTAAAAGAAAACCCATTTGGGCCAGCTCAATGGCTAGGCCAGAGACCTGTGGCACAGAAATTATGATTGGAGGTTACGTGGGGGTAAGGCAGATTGAAAGAAGGGGCTGTAATTGGGGGAATTTTGGTGCTAAAAGGATGGACCCAGAACTTAATTGGCTATACAACAATAGTTTATGCTTTGTAATATGTCATTATACAAGAATAATGTACACTGTTCTTGGGCCCACAGCTATGTAGAATATAGCTCCACTCCTCACTAAGTTTGTGCCCCCCCCCTTACTGAGAATTCCTCTACAAGTGGCTACAACTGGTATGGTAACTCTTTGGGTCTCTTGGTAGCATCACCCATTGACATCAGATGAGAGGGTTCCCTGAGTGATGATAGGGAAAAAAATGTACCACGGTCATGGTGGAGGAGTTGATTTCTTCTAGGAATGGCACTGATGTCTTGAATGCCTGTGGTACCAAACTCTGTATGCTTCCCAGAAGATCTCTCAGCATCAATAGGGTACTTTGTTGAGCCCCAACCTTCTCTGAAGCAAAGATCAATGCCAATGGGATCACTATATTTGCAGTCCTTCACATCAAACTTGAGGTCTGCTCCATCTCTGGTGCCAGTGTTACTTGGTAGCTCTGTGTTCTTGGACAATCAGGGCATAGTAACCAGCCACTGAGACTCATCCCCCCCCCCACCATCACCTTCAGCCTCTACTTGAGCCAGAAACCAGAAACAATGAAAGGCAGTGGGAGACACACCTAAAACCACTTTGAACAAGGGTGCTGGAATTAGGCTAACTTCTCTAGCCTCATCTACATGGAAACTGTGAACCATTAGCACACTGAATGTACAGCAGAAACTTCATTTGCATCAAGGATGGAACCAGAATTAGCATACTGAATGGAGAGCCAAGCTCCAAGGCAGGAGTCACACAGAACTCTGGGATTGGCAAAGCAGAGAAGCACTGCATGATGGGGGAGTCCCTGGTCCTGAGACACATGAACTCATGCCTGCACACACCCAGGTCAGCAGTTAGACCAATTCTAGTCAATAGATCTTCAACTGATATCCCACATACTGAATCTTCCTGATTGCATTGCAAGTTCCCTCAAAGGAATGCCACCCATCATGAGGAATGATCAGCTTCTATTGTCCACCTAAACAAAACACCTCTGTTATACTCCCTTAAGTCATTATTTACCCCAAAACCACATAGTGTTCCACCTTAAACCATTGTTTCTTCCCTGCAAAAATCCCTACCCAGGTTAATTAGTTCTGAATCTGTTCTGATGCCTGGACCTACAACCTGCATCAGGGCCACTGGGACTTCACCTTCTCCTTGCTGATCATGGTGGAGGTTCTGCCTGTCTCCAGCACTCAAGACCCTAAGCTGAACAGCCTGGTTCGTGGGTACCTTTGAGCTGCACTAAGTGGTGAGACATTCTCCCCCTTGATTCTCTCTTTGTTTTTCCCTAGTCCAACTATAGCTCTCTAAACTTGATCTTTTGTAATACACTTGGGCTAGCTGTCCCCAATACTATAATTGAAACTGGGTAATATTGCAACTGTTTGATCATTTTTCCTCTTTTGTATGGTTATAAATATTGTGACTCTGGGCATTTTTCTTTCCTTTTATAATTCTTCATAAGTTTTACGTACCTGGCAATAAAGTAACTTTCCTCATCAAGCTGGTTGCAAGACTTCCTCTGTATTGCTCTGCAGCAATGTTCCTTTTACCTAGCAAAAGATCCCTGTGATGCCCAATTCCTTGTAAGGTTTGCTCATTAAGGTGTTAACAGTGTGCTGAACCTGTGGCATATAAGGGTGACAGCTGAAAAAGTGCTGTTTTAACCCAGCCTTCTCAGATGCATACTCCAGTTTAGTGCGGTGCAGTACAGGGGCACACAAGGGACACAGCACTGGTTTGTTGTTAAACCCAGCCTGCTGAGGTCAGGGACACAAAGGGTCAGCTGAGAGTGCTGATAGACATAGTCCGCTCAGTCGCACTTAGAAACCTAGGCTTGGGAAATGTAGGTCCTGCAAGGGTGGTTCCATAGGGAGAAATAAGCTCCACACAGAGACACAAGTAGTACATTAATAGGATTGCAACCCCCCACCCCAGGGGAAGTAACCCTAATAAATGAGCAGACCCCAAGTTGATAGGCAAAGTTGGTAACACAAAGGCTGATGTATATACTAGTTCCAGGTCATTATTCAGAGACTTCTCTACAATGACCTTAGGAGTTGCTTGTGTCCTCAGCAGCATGCTAGATGATGAGGGTTTGTCCATTAAGAGGATCCTGGAATTCGTTTCTTCTGGGTCCAATGTGATTTTCATAGACTTCTCCAGAAGGTGGAGCTTCAGCCTCACACTTGCAGACCCTTGAAGAATCATAGAAGCTGGAAGGGACCATGCAAGGTATTCAAGTCCAGTCCCCTGGATGCATGGCAGGACCAAGTACCCTCTTAAACCATCCCTGGCAGATGCTTATCTAACCTATTCTTAAAAACTTCCAATGATAGAGATTCTACATCCTGCCTAGGCAACTTATTCCAGTGACTAATCATCCTGACAGTTAGGTCGGATAAGGGAAAAAAATCCTAAACCTCCCTTGCCACAATTTAACCCCATTCATTTTAGTCCTATTGGCAGTTACAGAGAACATTTTTTCCTTCCTCCTCCTCATGACAACCTTGTAGGTACTTGAGAACTGTTATGTCCCCTCTTAGCGTGCTCTTTTTCAGACTGACCAAATCCAGCTCTTTCAATCTTCCCTCATAATTCAGTGTTCCAGACCTCTAGTCATTCATGTTGTTGTTCTATGGATTTTCTCAGATTTGTCCACATCTCTCCTGAAATGATGCACCCAGAACTGGATACAGTACTCCAGTTGAGGCCTAATCAGGGCTGAGTAGAGTGGAAAAATTATTTCTCATGTCTTATTTACAATGATCCTGCTAATACATCCCAGAATGGTGTTTGGGTTTTTTGCAACAGCATTACACTGTTCGCTCATATTTAGCTTATGGTCCACCATAATACCCAGTTCCCTTTCTACAGTACCACTTCCTAGGCACTCATTGCCCATTTTTTAATAGGTGCAATGGATTGTTCTTTTCTAAATGGAGGAGTACTTTGCACTTGGCTTTATTGAATTTCATTTTGTTTACCTCAGACCCTTTCATCAGTTTCTCTGAATGATTTTGAATTGTGGCCCTATCTTCCAAGGAACTTTCACCTCCTTCCACCTTGGTATCTTTGGCAAGCTTGATAAGTGTACTCTCTATTCCATCATCTAAATCAGTGGTTCTCAACCTGTGGTCTGCAGACCACACGTGGTCCACCAGAGCACCACAGGTGGCCAGGAGGAAGGGCTGCAGGTAAATGTACTTGAAGTAAAGGTGGTGTGATAAGTTCCATATGTTTGTGAGTGAGCATAGTAGATTAGAAGTAGCTGCATTTTAATACCCCTTGATATACAAGTTTGACTCTTGTCAGCCATAGGCTACATTAGAAAATTTTAAAATGGTCCACAAAAGCTTTCAAGGACAGTGCAGTGGTCCATATAAAGGAAAAGCTTGGGAATTACTGACCTAAATCATTGATTAAACTGCTGAATAGAATCAGACCCAAAACCAATGCCCGCAGTACCATATTCCATTATGCTCTTCCAGAATGACTGAACTATTGATAACTACTCTCTGGGAGAGAGAAGGATGAATACACTGGGCCTCTGCTCAGAATGTGAAATTCTCAGACAGAAATGGCACTTATCATGCCTATCTTTAAGGAGAATTAGTACCTCACAGGAGGGACATGGTTTCATGCTTGCAGGTTTTCAATCTGCCATTACAGAAACTCTGTACAGCAGCTCTGTACAAATGACTTATCTGATCAGTTTGGTTCAATTAGTTCTTAATTATTCACAGTGGTCAAAACAGAAGATCAGAACTGGCTCTGACAATTTGAAGAATTCTAGTATAAAGCTAAAAGCTAATGGGCCAGACACTTACTAGGTTCTGTCTCACTGCCTAAGGGGCTAAGAGGGAATTGAAGGGGGGTCATAACTGCCCAATCTGTGTGTCTTTATATGGAAGCATAAGGAGACTCAGGGCACGTGTGTAGATCCAACAGATGCTAGTATTAAAAAAAATCTTGTTTGCATGTACAACTACAGTGGGTTTCACACTGACACATACTCAATGAAGAATTACAATGAGCAACTGCAAAAGTGTTAAGAGCTCACTTGCTTTTAAAGTTTGTTATTGACAGGCCTGACCCAATGCACATTCAAGTCTTGGTAACATTTCAATTGACTTTGGGGGATTTTGGATCAGGCTCTACATGAAGTTATGTCGTCCATGAAATTCCATAGCATGTACATGAACAGTGAAACATCTGTTGTAGACAAGAGAACAGATATATTAAAATTTGAATATGTCTTGAAATGACAAAGCCAGGATTTGTTTTCAAATGGTGTACCAAAAGGAAAAGGGAGGGGGAAAAAAAGGCTCATTTATATAAATAATGAAAATATAAGATTTAGGTCTACTTAATAGCAATTTATGAACAATATTCTCAATTACATCACTTTGCTGAACTTTCCCAGTGAATAAAACCCTGTTTCTACAGAGTAGCTAACTAAATAACTGTTCCTACTTTTTGGGGGAGGGTGAGGGGGTAAGAAAATGTCTTTTAGTCTGTTAAAGACAGACCACAAAATGCCAAAAGTATAACAAAGAAGTTAAAAATAATAATTAAGTTACATTATGTTATTGGGACATTTCACTGTATGCAGTAATTACACATCCCTTTGTTTGGCTGAACTGAGGTAACCTGTGATTCTTTAAAAGCTTCTGTAAAACATCTCTAGAGTAGAAGGACTGACTATGTTCTAAAACACTAAGCAACAATTAAATTGTGTATAACATATGCTTTTTTACACTTTGAGAAACATTGTGAATATGGCCTATGGCAAATATTTAACTATCATAATAAGACCAAAAAATCATGACTGATGGGAGGGGGCAGAATAATAAAAAACAACCTGAGAGTTTAAGAAAATATAAGTGCTGTGTTTTTTTTTCCTTTTGGCTTTTCATGTACACTCTGATCATGTTTCTAAGTTTTTATCAGCAACTGTGAAGGCTAAAACTTATTTAAAAGAAAAGAAAGCTGAGATTCTCACTTAATCAGTAAACTACAGGAACAGGGGTTTTAAGATAATTCCAAATACTGCAAGGCTTGGGATAAAATCATTAGAGAGTGCAACACTGTATTTTGATGACTATTGTTCAGACCACTTTCTCTCTCTGGCATCCTGGACTTCTATTTAAAATGCTTAGCTTTGAAAAGAAATGAATACTTGGGGAATTGCTCCCCTCCCCCAATACAATGTATAGGTGAAACACCCAAACCCTCAGAATTTCAGTACAATTTATTTTTTCAAAAAATACCTCATCCAGGGCAGGGGCTTATGAAGCTGTACAGGAAATTAATGGGAACTAGAGTCTTGGCCACCAATTGTGCAACCACCCAATGCTGAACAGACTGATGCTCTATGCATCTGGTGGTAAAGCAGGCCTTGAAGCCTAATGCTTCCTTCTGTGATGATGTGGAAAGGGAAGAGCACTTAGTGTATAAAACTGTGAAAAAACAAGCAAGCAAGCAAGCAAACAAAACCCCATCAAAATACCTGCAAAATATTTTGAAATTTTAAGTTTGTTTTCATTCTGGAGTATTTAAAGCTGAATCATTTGCATTCACATACAAAGTGTTGTAATGTTTTCTATGTATTTTAAATCAAACACATTATCAAAATGATTACCAACAAGTTTCAATCACTTTCTTCTAAAAATATAAAAGCAAAATTATTTTTAGAAAAAATATAATGCAATAATGTTGGACTTTATTTTAAAAAAATAAAGCTGTTCAGTTAAAGACAATATTTGTGCTGAACAATTTCAAATCAATTTTCCTTTTCTTATGTATACATGTCTATACACATTCAAATTTCTCTCCTTGGTTTGCATATCTAGACCCACTTCAGGAAAACAGGAAGTTTATTGTCCTTCTAATGCAATATGTCCTTTAGATCGGGTAGTTTTGGAGGATTTGTCCTTGCCTCTAAAACAAGTGTAAGGAAAATAAATCCCCAGTTCAGTGTTTTACATGCATATCTAATAAGCATTAATCCCTGGGACTTTGTTAAGAAGTTCAGGGTTTGTGCTAGTTGATCAACCAGCCACTGAGAAAGAGGCACAGACGGGAGTGTCTCAGAAGGATGCCCAAGACCTTTGGTCCAATGGGACTTAGTTACTGCAGAAGAGAAGGAGTACAGTGACCTAGCCAGAGATCTGAATCATGAAGAGAGACAAACTTGAGTTCAGAGGGAGATCACACAGCCAGCAACCAAAAGAGGAGGCATCACACCAGCTGAGAGCTAATCCCTGTATGAGGTATAAAGAGGCATCCCAATAATGAAGAGCAAATGCCATGAAACACCTCCAAGATGAAGATTTCCTTACTTTAACACTATTTCTTGATTTTTCATCTGTCTATTTTGGTTCATCTGAGTCTTCAAAAATCTGAATATTTTTGTTTGATGTAGATAAAACATTCTGGATCTTTCCTGTGACTCTCTCACTGCCCTGCAATTTTTCTTCAATTCCATTTACCTTCCTCTCTCCACCTGGCATACAGAATGTGTGTGTCCAAGATTTCCAGTTTAGCTTACAGACATTCAGGTGGTTTCCATACCATGAGGTGTTTCACAGAAGTTTTTAAAGAATCACAGGTTGCCTCAGTTCAGCCAAAACAAAGGGACTGCTTCCTCTCTCTCTCACATCAGTTTTTATGGCATAGAATGATTAGTTTTAATACAGATAACTTTTAAGGTTAGATCTACACTGGCAATTTAGTTCAAACTAAGGGGCTAAATTAGTTGAGATTAAGCCTCCTGTCAACAATAGCCTTTCATTAGTTTGAAATAAGAAATTCCTCAATTTGAACTAATGAGTTTTTAGTTCAAAATAGTAACTACCACCAGTTAGTTCAAACTGAGCACTTAGTTCAATTGCTCATTCAAAATAAGTACAGGGGAGACTCGGGCTAACCCTTAGTTTGAACTTGATAAGTTCAAACTAAGGGCAGTTATTACCCCAAATTAACAACATGGACTACTTCAAACTAATATTAGTTTGAAGTAGTCCACATTGTTAATTTGAGGTAATAAATTTGAGATTAGTTCAAACTAACCTAAACTTATTAGTTCAAACTAAAATTCAGACTAACTTTCTGTAATGTAGACATAGCCCAAGGGACTGGATCCCCAAACTTCACTGAACTCTATGGGAAGAAGTCCACTAATTTCAACAGACTTTGGATCAAGGTGCAAGTATGAGTAGAATTTGGGCCAACAATATTCTATTTTTCTTCCCTATTCTTGTTTCTCCCTTTTCTCTATAACCACTAACAGCTAAGCTAGTTAAAACTATTTTTTTCTAAATTATGTCATATGTATATAGATAGCTTCTCACAGTTCAGGACATGGAAGATTTATGAGTCATAAGCTGTCAAGCCCTGCTTCCACAAAGATCTGTTTTCTTGCATACAGGATTTCAGCAATAAAAACTGAGGGAAGAGAAATAAGCACCATGTACAAACAATTATTTCTGAACAAAAGTTCCCATGTTGAAACATAGTGGTGAACAATTGATATATCAGGCTTTTAAAAGCCGACATCATTTTGCTTTACTCTGTGAAACTACACAATGTATATCTGAATACAATGACATTTTGATAACTATAATCACATATATACATACAATATGCAGACTGTTTTACCTATGCAATCTACCCATAATCCCAACCACAAGTTGTACCCTGGAGTTTCACAGTACCCTGTTGTCTTAATTAGTAAGAAGGCATTGATCTCATTTCAGCTGTTCTTCACATTTATAGTAAATCTTACAGTACTTAAATGTAGTTTAATAAAAGATAAGCAATGATCATATATATTGAAGTTTTCCTTGATGTTCATACATCCTTTTGGCTAAGAAAAGCAAAGCCTTTATCAGCTGAAGCAGATTCTTCAGCCAGTGCTGCACATTTGACTTCCAAAGCTAGTTCTTCAGGCTTGTGGCACTACCACATCATTGAACAATTGAATCAAACCAGGCTTGTGCCAAGTGTCTCCCATGTACAGTACTGCAGAAAGGGGGAAATCACCCTTATCATGATGCTTTGTTCTACACAACAAGTCTATCTTACTACCTTGTCTTGGATAGTTTTGATGACATTGGGTCAGGCCAGGAAGAGGACCATGATTCAACACCAATTCATACTCAGTGCTGCAGCCAGCATCCAGTGAGAAGAAAAAGGCACTCAAAGTTCTTATTGAAACTAAAATGTAAATGAAGGCTTTCTTTACACTAATATATGGCAGTATAGCTATACTGACAAACTCTGCTAATGAAGATCCAGACTCTACTGGCACAAGAGTTCTTTGGTGCTATGCCTTCTGCTAACTAAACAAAATAAGCTATCCTGAAACTTTTTTCCTCTCTCTCTCTCCAGTATCACTCTGCATCTACACTGGGGACTTTGCCACTATTGTTATGTCATTTGGATGTGTGTTTTGCTCCCCATGTTCATAACTGACATAGCTGTGTTAGCAAAAGATTTAAGTGTAAACCAGGCCTAATATCTTGTGAAAATGTAAACCCTAGCCAACTTAATTATATTGTCTATTCAAAAGTAAAAATGAATAAGTAAATAAATAATTTGCATGAAGAAAACTATACTTGGAGATCAAGCAGTAGAGAACATCCCTACCTAAATGGAAAGTGTAAGTTGAGTGAAACAATCAGAGACTTTACATAATGGGAAAAATCTCTGTATGTCCAGAGTTAGGTGTGGCTTATACTTGAAATTTAGGCCACTCTAGCTGTGGCACTCAGGAGAGTGGAAAATCCACAATCTTGAGTGCTATACCTATGCCAACCTAAGCCATTGTATAGATGAACTTATTTCAACAGACAAATGCTTTCAGCAGCCTGGCTACTGTTGCTCAGGAAAATGTTATTCCTACAGCAAAAATACTGTGGGCTGTGTTCATGAGACAGCATCGCTATGGAGTTGTAGCTATGTCACTAGTTCTCATCATATGGACATGACCTTATATTTGAAAGCAAGAGTAGTATCTATTAATTGAATTTACTCCTGTGTAAAGGTCCTGCACAAAGTCTATGTGCCACTTAGCTCCTATTTAGAGAGGAAGTGGGAAATATACCTTCTGTTGGCTTTTTCTAAAGTGGTGAATTTTTACCCATTAGTGTTCTGTACCTGATCCAAATGCACACTGTGTGTAGGATCAAACCATGAAGTCATGTTATTGCAGTGGGAGTTTTGCCATTAACTTCAATATAAGCAGGATAAATCATTATGGGAAAATGAATACTGATATCCTCTCTGTGACAGTATGCTGCCCCCAGACACATGCTGCAACTGTCACGAATCATAGTAGTTTTCAGCATGATGGCTGCCACCTGAAATTGGTATTTCTACACTAACTGGAATTAAAACTTTTGAAATCTGCTACAAAATTTTACAAATGGGAAGAAAAGCATTTCTCCAAAAGGTTTAAAAAAAAATCAATCAGGTTGGGGGTGGGGAGAAGACAGTGATTTTAAAATTAACAACAGAATGTTGTTAACTCTTTGTCTTACAGAAGCAGTAAGAAGCAAGGATTAAAGTCAGAGGGTTGCATTTATCCCTCAGCTAAAACCTTATAATGAGAAAATGAGGTCTTGTGAAAAATCTCTCAGTTAAACCTTGCATGGATGAAAATGAGGAGTTCTCAGGTTTTCTTACTTCCATTGCAACTCTCTCCAAGACTGAAACCTGCTCTGCAGAGCTCAGATTGAGAGAAAGTGAGAGTCATACTGGTGACTTGAGAAAGACATTTGATAAAATATGTATTTTTCTAAAAGCCAAAGTAAATGTCTAATTTTGAATTCACACTTTTTTCTTTCAATGTATTTTTGTTTAAGCAGGAAAGTGGCAGATAACTTCTTTCCCACCACTTCTCTGCAACATATCAGGAAAAGCAGAAAAAGGGAATTGTAAAAAATAAAAAAAAACCCTTATTAAAATAATAAATATGCAATTAACTCACAGAACAAAACACCAACTACCATATGTACAATCACTGGCTGATTTCAATGGGTTGGCTTTGCTTTCTTTTTGAAATCACTGTAGGGAATGCAGAACACTGAAAGGAAGAGTATCTGTGCTAGAAAATGTCTCTCAGAGAGAGAAAGGTCCTCTATCTGGTAGGTCCCATGCTTCCATTTAGCAGTAGGTTGATTTCTCTCAGGACTCTAGGCCTGGAAAAAATCCTTTGCCTCTAAGGCAAGGATTTTTCCTTCTCCCACTCTTTATACATGTTGGATTCAGCCTTACCAGTATTCTGTTCCTCCAGATCCACCTGCCTTGCAACTGCACCTTGCCTCTTCTTCCACACTCCAGCTACACCAGTGGGGGGGGGGCTATTTAACATGTCCTGGGCGGGTTCTTGATTAGCTCCAGGTGTGCTAATTAACCTGAAGTAAGCACCACACAGCTACAAGGGGAAAAGGCACTTGCTGAGCCCAGGGCTAATACATTGGTTTTCTAGAACTCTCTGGAAACTTTCTACTCTGACCCCATTGTAGATAGATGGATAGTTAGATATTTGAATTGTACCTCTGTACATTTGTAACCCTGTTCTGAACTCATTCTACAAAATGTATCCAGCAGTAGCGGCAGCATATACAGACCTCCAGATCCCTGGATACTGGAAAGTCCCCTTCATGGTGTCCAATGATGCATAAAGGAGCTGCCACAGGAGAATCTTTGAAGGATGTATGTATGGCTGTCTTACCAATCACCATAAAGTGCATTCTAGGACAGAAAAATGATAGGGTTTGGCTCTCAAATTCCAGGGATTTAAAAAAAAAAAAAAAAAGGTGGCATGTAAGTTATGCATCCCCCACAACATCAATGTGACATTTTTCTTGTGGACCAAGTGCTTCTCCAATTCATTTGGAAGCCAAACCATTTCTTTCAATTTCCATCCTACACTTGCAGAAGAATGGACCCTGTAATCTGTATTACTAGGCCATCTTTTCCACCATGCCCCCCATCGTGATTGGTTTTATTCAGCAAGGCCCTCATCGTGCAAGCTGATCTATATGATTTAATTTTTGTGCCTGTAGAGGATGCCTTTGTGGACTGGGACCTAATGTCTTCTCCTTTCTAAGCCATTATGCTGTTTAGAGGCTATTTTCTCAACAAACATATCTGTTTCATTCCTTCTCTATCAGTTTTCACTTCTCCCAATCGGTTTATTTTTTCCTCTTCTTCTCAAAATCCTGAGTAACTTTTCTTCACTTTACTTCAGCCACAATTTGTCTCTAATTATCACTATTACTTTCTAAAAATGTGGAACACCTAACTAGAACTTCACCACTCACTTCAATCAAACAGCTAATTCTATGTGGATCACTTGCCCCACAGATTTGTTTCTGACCTATGTGAGATGAGAAGCAGCCTTACTCACACAAATCTGCTGGAAAAGGGGTGCATTGAGTCTTCTGACTCTGTGCCATGTTATGACTCCTAACAGTGGGTGACTAGTTCATGGAAACAATTCTAAGTTTGTTCACATCTTGAGTAATAAGAATTAGAGCTCTGTGAACCAATTCAAACAAAGTAAGATCACTTCATCTCTTCTCCCCCGCCACCCTCTCCAAGTAACTTTGCTTCAAACCAGAAGCAAATAAAATCTATGAAGTTCAATTTCAATGAAAATTTTAGAGTCTTCCCTTGTGAAAATAAGAAAATGAAACAATAAAGAAGGCTAGGTGAGCAAAATGTGGAAAACTGGAAAAGTACAAGCAGTCACTTAGTTTAAAATACAATGGAATTAATCCAATATTGCTTGTGCAAATTAGCTGACACTTTCCTTGCCTTTAAAAAAGCCATTTTGAGATTAAGAGCTTGCTGATTTAGTTTTTATAGGAAGAGGTGAGATTTGTTATGACAAATAAGGACTGGAAATTCATAGTCAAGCCCTGAAAATGGACAATCCATCATATAATGGTACTATATTTTTTGAGTCACATGACTACACTCCTTTGAACAAGCTCCAAGAATAAGTGGGAATTTGCAAAACCACAAATGGCTAATCACATACAAGCTCAGCACAAAACACCACAGTTGCATCATTACCTGGTGTACTGGCTTCTGACATTTTAAAAAAATGGAAATAAAAAGGCTGATCATGAGTTTAACTGCCATCCACTGTTAAGATTCATAAAATTTATTCAGAAGGTATCTTCAGGGCATTTTGGAACATTGTTAGGCATTGACAAGCTTGTCTAACCACTAAGAAAGCATTTGACATTCTTAAAGATATACATGGAGTTTTTCATCTACAAGACAAAGGGAATGAAGCAACTGATACAGTTGTCTTTCCTGTCACTAACAGTGATGAGGTGGTTTGAGATGAGACTACAACATAGCACAAGGTGTCCTCTGAACAGAAATTAGATGGCACAGTGAAGTCAACAGCAAGCCCTAGTTTTCCTGAGGGCCTGCCACAAATGAAATGGGCTATTGTTTTCTAATCATTGAAATCCTAGCCATGAAGTTTCTCCAGATCTAGAGTCCATGAGCAGCTAATTCTTTGGGGGATGAGAGTCCATATTGACTGATTCTCGAGCATCACCTCATGTTCAAGGCAAGCAAAATACACTCTCCCCAAAGAAACTGATTATTGTCATTTCTTAATAGAGCTCATTTACAAATCAAGATAGAAAACATATCTTAAATAATGATAGTTGAATATATGCATATAATCAGATAATTGGTACAATAGTTCCCAGAGGATTATATATATAAACATGGAGAGTTGTTAACACAAAAGCCACTGAAGCAGATTGTCCAAAATAAGGGTTCTTGAACATTACTGTGGATCATCTCTATTTCACAGTCAATATCAAAATATCCCTATGGCAACAAAAAAGGTTTATGTGAAAAATCAATATTAAGGAAATATTTGCCAAGTTCCAGGTAGCTGTATTTACTGTAGTTCAGCAAAACAAGCAAGGAGTCTTGTAGCACTTAAAGACTAACAAATTTATTTCTTGCATGAGCTTTCATGGGAGAAAACCACAGCAGGTGTTAAGATTCAAACACTGGGCGACAGCACATAGAGGAAGGTGAGGTCAAATTACCCTTCTCTGTGACTGTGGATTCTTCTCCCATTACAACAGGTGTTTTGACCCCACCTTAACAACAGCTGTGATTTGCTGTTTCAGCATGACCTAATCCCATAATTTATACTTCCCTGCATTTATTTTCCTCCTATTCTGTAAATTCTCCCCTCTTCAAAGCATCTGACATAGTGGGATTTTCTCCCACGAAAGCTCATGTTTTAAATAAATTTGTTAGCCTTTAAGTGCCACAGGACTCCTTGCTTCTTTTTAAGGAAATATTTATATTTGTTTTAACTGTCATTTTCTTCCCAAAAGTACAAAACTTGCTACATTAATGATACATCTTCCTCATTTTGTCTTTCCCTTCCATCAGTTCTGTTCCTCTCTCCTCCATCCCCCTGCACTTCCATTCTGGCTACCTGGTTCCTTTCTTCCCACCTTACTGCATATTCTGCTAAGCTGTTTGTTCACTGTGCTCCTGGTTCCTTGGATATGCCACTCATTTTGGTAACTCTGATTCTATTAGGCTATGCTCACAGAAGATTATTTTGAAATAAGTTAATTTGAAATATTTTATTTTGAAATAAAATTGTTATTTTGAATTAACTTAAATCAAAATAAGCATAAACTTCAAATTGAAATAGCAAGTCTGGACACAGGACTTGCTATTTCAAATCAGGAGAGGGGCAGCATGGGAGGTGTGGCAAAATGGCCCCCTTGCTGGGCCATGTCCCCACCCAACGTATAGAAAAAAGAAGGCACCCTGGGAAGGAGAAGGGCAAAAGTGTTAAATCAAAATAATGGTTATTTTGAAATAACACATCCAAAGAGCATTATTTTGAAACAACTGTTTTGAAATAATGGCTATTTCTCTTTCTTCCTAGGTTTTACTATTTCAAAATAAGGTTTGTTATTTTGAAATGATGGGGCTTGTCATTTTGAAATAACAAAACATTGTTTGGACATAACATTTTTTACATCGAAACAATGGTTGTTGTTTCAATTTAAAAACTACGTGTGAACACACCCTTAGTGGCTTCTCTCCCATGTCTTTCTGGTAGCTTCTGGGAACTCCAGGCACCTCCACTTTCACTGGTATATCAGGAAGCTTCTGTTTATTTCTTATCTTCTCTTCCAACATAAGATCATCTCCTAAAATAGGGATCTCAAACACATAACCCGTTGGCCACATGTGGCCCCTAAAGTTATTTCCAGCAGCCCACAACCACACTATTGTTGCCAGTATTTGCAATATTGTTGTATGAAAAGGTTTCAGTAGTGCGGCCCTGAGGCTAACTTACTAGTCCTTATGCGGCCCTCATTGTGATTTGAGTTTGAGACCCCTGTCCTAAAAGGATTAGGCAGAATAGCTCTCTCACCTTATTCCCCATTACTTTTCTAAGAATCCAGGCAAATGGTAGAAGCAGAAGGGAAATGAGGATACATAATCACATAACCTGCTAGCTTTCTGCAGAATTCTAGCAAGCACTTTAATAGTCCCTAATGATTGGTGGCACACAGTTAGAGCAATTACTGTGATACCCTTTGCGTATCAGAGCTTCTGCTGATGCAAATCATCACAGCTAGTGGGGATTGGGCAGTTTTAAACTACCTGAGGATCTGACTCTGTCTCTTCAAAATACTTTTCAAATTCATAGCTCTGATTCAGGGCTTGTCCTCACTGACTGGTGAATTTGTCACCATCAGATCAATCTCCCTGTGAAGACCTGCTCAGCTGATCAAGAAATCAATTGAGTAAGACCACTCCAGCAAGGAATGTAAAGTTGAGTCAGGGGGAAGGGTTTTCCCTCCAACTCAGCTTGCTGGAGAGACTGTGGTAAGTAGCTGATAGGCAATCAGGGGGAATATACAAGGTCCTTTAAGTATTTTGTGTCTCTCCCTTCAATAGCTCCTGAAATTGTCCTGCAGTGCAGACCAGTGCTCAAATGTGAATTAGGCTCATGAGGACACTTTTTACTGTCCCCTCATAATTCTTAGAAATTATTCCTTGCCCCATGCATCAGTTATCTTAATGCAATTCTCAGAGTTCATGTACAACTTCAGTTGAGGAAGGCTCTCTCTCCTAGTATTCATGCCACACCAATGAAGACATATTTAACATAAAATGATGAGGGAAGGATTGGCTGGTTGTGAAGTATAGAATTCCATATATTCATACTTGAAAAAAGGTAACTATATCTTGTCATATTTGGAGAAACCTGTCTCAGATTTATTAACATAATTCTCATCAGCTTCTGCCTTTAACACATTGTTCCAAGCAACCTAAAGGATGATCACTGCGTAAAAGGATGAATGAGCACAGAGCTGGATATCAGAAATCACAGATCAAAGAAACCATTTGCTGAGCACTTCCATCTTTCTAATCACTTGATGAATGATTTGTTAATGACTGTCATCAGGGATGTGGCTGGGACATCAAGACTTCAAAGAGAAACAGCTGAACTCAAATTAATATGTAAGCTAAATTCTGTGAAAGCAGGACTTAATTGAGACTATGGGTTCTTTTCCATTATAAAAGGTAATTTGACTGCAGGCTTCCCATGGTTTGAACCTAACAACTGCTCTGATTTGCTGTTACTGTATGACCTGATCCTGTTTTACACTCTCTTGCATTTATTTTCATTCCTTTCTGTAAGTTCACCCATCTTCGAAGCATCTGAGGAAGTGGGATTTTCTCCCATGAAAGCTTATGCAAAAAATAAATCTGGTAGTCTCAAAGTGCCACATGATTCCTTGTTGTTTTTTTTGCTTAAAATAAGACAGTTCACAGGAAGGATAAAAATAATAAATAAAAGGAACTGGAATGACAAAATAAAAATGCAATTGTCAAACAAGAAAAATGCAAAGATGGATTGCCCACCTAACATATATTCAAGAGTTCAAAGCAATTTAGTTTGTTTTAGAACACTGATATAAAACAATGAGTATGTAGACGGGAAGATCAATGCTCGATAATCATAGAATTTCATGATGAAAAAAGTCTATTAAATCAGCTAGCCTACCCCTTTGCCAATACAAGGTTATTCTCTCCCTGTTCAACACTCTCAAATATATTCACCAGTGAACAATTCTAGCGAGAGAACCTCCAGCACTTCAGTGATAAAACTATTCCATAAGTCTCTATCATTAGCCATTGTTTAGGTACATACCAAACTTTGTTTTTGTTTAATTTTTTATTATTCAAATTTTATTTATTTCCAGAATTTGCAGCTTTATGTTACATAGGAGTTGCACTATGTGATAAGTAGCTGCTGGACAGAGTCACAGTTAAAAGCTGCTTGTGGAAATTTGTTTATTAATTTCCTGACTTGCAATCATCTGCTTTTTAACTTGAACCAAAACTTTGAAATCCCGAAGTTTGTTTTGCATTTTTGCAGTATATATTTTATAAAATAATAATCTGTTAGTGGAACAAATGCATATCCCCACCCTTAATTTTAATTTACAGATTTTTTTCCTGAGAAATCTACTAAATTTACATTTAAGGCAAATTGGAACAGGAAATTGCCATGCCTTCTATACAAAACATGGAAAGTTAAATTGAGACAGAAAACTTAATTTTGAAATTTGCTGGGTTTTAGCATTTTTATTTTCTATTTTTAAAGAGGCAATGTAGGAAACAACGAAAACTGGTGAGGAAACTGTTAAATTGTTTAATGATGCTTCATTGCTGCTGAAGTGGTAGGCATGTATCTCAGAAATGTCAATCATCTTCAGAGACCATTTGAACCTCATTAAATTACTCTGGGCCTAATGGAGCCCAAATCCTCCACAGAGATACACAGGAGTTGGTGGTATGAGAAACATCCTTCTTTATGTCATCTTTCAACACTTTATGGCAGCTAAGCACAGTTGCAACACCTATGCAACTTAGAATTTAAAGACTACTTCCTCCTAATGGTGAAAGGAAGCAAGATAACCCCAAGGGGGTGGGGAAAGTTGAGGTTGTGGTTCCATCCCCCTAGACAACAACATGCAACAGGAGTTCACCATGCTGTACTTCCCAAGGGGCACAGCAGCAGATGCTAGGGAACTGGGGAAAGGCAGAATTCCTTTTGGAAGCAGAGTGGCATCAGAGTTCTGCCTGGCATAGTGCAACTTGTATTGCCCCCTACTGTGTGCCACTATCTATAAACTCCTATGACTAAACCACCTTTGAAACATTTCCTTGACTCAGGCATCCATAACCAACAGTCTGGACAGCAACAAAGAAGTTTTATCAGCTTCAGAAAACTATGTTTATCTTAGCTATTTGCTTCAAGATCATAAAGTCCATTTTTATATGCCATAATGGAAGGCTCCTTTGCCAAATACAAGATATGAGACTCTCAGCTCCACTCCAGCCCCAGCTAAAGAGGCTGAAGTAGCATAAAGGGATTATTTATAAAAAAAAAAAAAGGCTGGAGAAGAGTGTCACAAACTGTCTTCTGTGGCTCTTCCACAAACTCTGGTGCACAACCTGTGCTTGGGTGCGACTAGACAATAAACTGCAGTGTTTAGCACAACAGAAAGTCTGGGTGCTGCTGCTGCCCTCCAGCAGTCAGAGCCAGAATTCTGTACTTTGAGCAGAGCTGTAACCCTTCTCAATTATACAAGGGTTTACTTTCACCCCTGGAGCAACCCAAAATCAAGAGGGCACAAATGCACACTAAGCCTCCATCACCCCTGCCTCCAGGCTGGGAATTATGCACTGCACAAAAGATGCTTAACTTCTCACATTCACAGAAGTGTATTTGCAGGAGACCAGGTTGTAGGCAGTTTGAGGAGTGTTCAGAGCAGAAATGAAATGTAGCATCAGAGGCAAACATTAGAACTGGCATGAGGGCCTTAATGGCAGAACCAATGTTCAAGGCAGAGCCAAATTCAGGAATGTCACCCAAGCATCAGAAGCAGGTTACCAGGAGATAGGGAGGGTAGGGACAAAACCAGAACAAAGTCAGGTTCAGGGTAGGATCTAGGCTAGCGCAAGTCTAGAAATGAGATGACCACAAGAAGGAAGAGAATCCTCAGGCATTAGCATTAAGTAGCTGCATTTCTGTGGTTGCTGTCAGGCTAATAAATCAGGCTGCTGATGTTGCAGCCAATCAGGCTTCTGTGATTAATCAGGCAGTTCTAAGGCAATGCATCCAAGTTTGCATAAGTGCTGTCAAACTGCTGGTTTGACATCATTTGGTACATATCCTATAACTATACGTCCTTCTGCCCCTTGTTCCCATCCACAATATGTTCCTCCGACTTCTAAAGGGACATGGGTGTATTTTGCTCTTTCCACATACATATATTTGTGTGCATGAAGCCCAGGGAAGCAATTTGATAGCACATCATGCGCAGGGATTTAAAAAATGCACAGGACTGATTACGGGCCTAATCGAATTTCTTTGACTTCAGTTAGAATTGGACTGGGCTGTTAGCCAGAAAACTGTAGGGTTTTATGATTTTTGCTTTTTGTGGTGTTAATGTATTTACAACTTTTTTTTTCCCTTTAATTGACTTTGTTCATGCTCCTTTAAGGCTCTAAAATGTTTCTCCTCCATGGTAATTAGCACAAGGAGCTGACATTTCCCTGTCACATGCCTAGGGCATTGATTAACTGCCCAGTTTGGTTCTGTTCATGAGCAGAAGAAGCAACAAAGTATCCCTGTTGCTCTGAGACCCTGATTCATGGGATAGAGCTGCAACTCAGAAGCAGAGAATGATTTTATCTAGGGCACTGCCTGATCACATGGGATTCATTTCACAACTGGCTTCACCTGCTTATAACACTGCTGGAGTCAAAGACAGCTCCAGGTACATATCTGCGACAAAAAACATACTTTGGAGACACAGAACTAAATGAACAGGATGGAAAATATATCAACCCATTCAAAAAAACAAACAAACAAAAAACACATTAATTTATCTGATCTAAGCAACCTGGACAACAATTTAGAGAGAACAATCTTGAAATATCCTTGTTTTATGTGAATCTGTAGACTTTGTTCATCACAAATTTCCCTTGATATGATATTCTTTTGTGAAATAACTGCCTTTTATATAGAGATTTTCTTGTTAAGACCACAAGTTTACATATTTAAGGATGTGATAGGCTGCTCCACAGATCCAGTTTGGTTTTCCACTGTGCCCCCCCAATTCCCACTCCTGAACCCTGATTTGCCCCACCTTGCCAAGTGACTACTCACTCCTGAGTCAGTCCGCTTTGGCCTCTGGTGTGCAACCAGTCCAAAGCAGTGGGTTTATGCCTACTGGTCATTCGAGGACAGCCCCCCAGCCAGCACCCCCAGCCCCACTCACCACACCAGGAGCCACTGTCTACAGACACTGAGGTCCACTCCCAATCACAATATACTTAAGTCCGTCCATTTGACGAAGAAATGGATTGTGCCGAACCCTCTTCACTCACACAGCTTTAGATAAAACAACCACAAGGTTATTGATCAGGCTATAATTCCTAGTGCGAGTATGGCTAATCATGGCAGAATCACAATATAAATGAGTCAGGAGTGACCACAGGGAAATAAAAGGTAAATTATACATACTAACCTCATATATTTACTTAAACTGACCTCATAATCCAAGTTCATGCCCAAGCTGTTCAGCTGTCAGACGTCTGTACAACCAATCTCTGCCTGAGATCAGGCAGGACACCAGAGGCATTGCTGGCTGGGTATCCCGGGGCACGTGTCTTGAACCCCACCGCCGGTGCCCCGGATCTCCGGCCCAATTGGGCTGGAGATCCAGGGCCCAGCCGCCACCTGCCGCAGCGGCCCTGTCCCTGGCTGGGGATGTGGGGCCCGGCCTCCTGCAGCCGCTTCCAGCCCCGTCCCTGGCCGGGGATCTGGGACCCAGCCGCCCGCAGCCATGGCGGACACCAGCGGCAGCCCCATCCCTGGCCGGGGATGCGGGGCCTAGCCGCCCGTGGTGGCACGGCGGCACCTGGCCCTGTCCCTGTCCAGGGGATGGGGCCTGCAGGCTGGGGGCAGGGTCTCCAGGCCAGGGGCGGGGCCTGGGCCCATGCCCTGGGTCCCTCGCCTGGCCAGCAATGCCCCTACTGGACACACATCTTGCTTGGAGTTGTTTCAAGATGGAGAGCCCCAGGCCAAAAGCTCCAAATCTTTCCAAGTATATTTCTTTGTCTACAAACCCTTTTGACTCTTCCCTTTCTGGGCAGAGACAATCCCTTTGTCTCTTCCAAGCCACTTCAATTAGCATATATTTTTTGTCTCCTCCAGGTGCTTGTTAGGTTGCTGCGAAAGAGCTCTGTTTGTGTCCCACCCCCCCGAGCCATGCTAAACATGGTACATGTCTGAGCACATGCATGAAGTTGCAGGAAACATGATATTATACTACTCATGTAGAACAGGTATAAGCATTCATAAAGAAACATTGCATGGTATAACTGGCATAAAAATGTACAATCACAGTGCCTAAGTGAACAGAAAAATCATAAAGAACATAACCCAGAGTGCACAGATATGCATCCCTGACAAAGGAGTATAGATAAATACAGAATAATAAGCTTACAACAATGATATTTTGAAAGGTAATATATAAGGCTATGTCTACACTTAGAATGTCAATTTGAATTGCTGAATTTGAATTAATCAATTCAACCTAATAATTATCAGTTTGAGTTCAGTCGATTCGAATTGACACGGCCACACTAGAAAATCCAATTCAAACTGGCACATCCATGGACTAGACTTGCCAGTTCAAATTGGAGGGGTGGCACATGGGAAGTGTGGCAAGATGGCCACCAAAAAGGGCCACTGCTACAGCCAATTGCATAAAAGTGGAAAGTTGTCTCAGCTCCCTGCTCATTGTGGTTGGCAAGAGGCAGAGCAAGTAGGTCATGGACCAAGGCCAGCTCACACAGCTTACTGCTGAGATGTCCAGCACCCACACAATCTTGACCAGTGCTCTGGTTACCTTGAACATGGTGTTATTGTACCCTGGCAGCATGGAGGCAGGCACCAGCACTGTCACCACACTGCCCCTGCCTGCTGCTCCTGCCACCCTGCTGTCCTCCGTACCCTGTCACTTCTGGGCATGGGAAACCAGTCATGACTGTTGGCACCACATCGTCCTGACCACATGGGACAAAGAACAATGGAGGCAGCACTTCCTCATGAAGAAGTAGATGTTCCTAGAGCTGGTCCATGAACTCACCCCACAGCTGCAGAGAATGGAAACCTGTCTCAGACCCACCCTGCCCATAGACAAGAGAATGACCATCACCCTATGGAAGATGGCCACCCCGGACACCTACCGGTCAGCGGCGCACCAGTTCAGGGTTGGGAAGGCCACTGTGTGGGCTGCTCTCCTGCAGGTCAGCAGGGCAATTGATGAGGTCCTGCTAGCCCACCTAGTCATTTCTGCAAACCTGCAAGAGACTGTGGATGGACTCCATACCCTCGGACTCCCCAATTGCGCAGGTATCCTCGATACGACCCATATCCCTGTCCAAGCCCCGCCACACCGAAGCATGGAGTAGTGGAATTGCGAGGGCTATTTCTCTGTGCTCCTGAAGGCCCTGGTTGATCACTGGGCTCTCTTCACAAATGTCTATGTTGGCTGACTGGTGAGAGCGCACAATGCCTGCATGCTGTGGAACTCATCCCTGTACTGGCGAATGCAGGAGGGCACCTTCCTCCCACAACTTGACATGCCTGTCGGAGGCATGCAGGGGCCCCTCCTTCTTGTGGGGGATGCCACCTACCCTCTCTTGCCATAGCTTATGAAGCCATACTCAGGCCACCTATATCCAAGCAGGGAGGTCTTTAACAGGAGACCGAACAGCTGTCGCCACGTGAAGGAGCATGCGTTTGGGAGGCTCAAAGCCAGGTGGCAGTGCCTTCTAACACACCTCCACCTTGCAGAGGAGAGCATCCCAGAAGTCATCAGCATTTGTGTCGCCCTCCATAACCTCTGTGAACTGCAGGGTGACAGAGTCCTAACCCTCCTGGAGGCTGAAGCTGAACAACCTGCTGCACGTTTCCAGCAGCCAGCAGCCAGGCAGCAGCTGGAGCGGACACAACAAAGCACACACATCATCCGGGAAGCATTCAAGGACATGTTCCTTGTGGAGGAGCTCTGAGGACCCGGGCCTGCCACCAGATGCCCTCAACAGCCCCATGCCACACATGCCTCCCCCACAAACCTGCACCCCCCCCTCCCCAGAGCAATAAAGAGATGCACATCAAAGATTTTTTTGACATGGTCTATTTACATGGGAAGGGGGGAGGTTTGAGGGCAGGGAGTGGCTTTAAGAACTGAGAGAAAGGGGAATTTGAGGGAGAACTGGGAGAAGAGGAAACTTGGGGGGAGAAATGGGGATACAGGTCATGTAGAAGGTCAGGATGGAGGGGCAGTCCCAGTCCCATGGAGGGTTCCCCTCAGCCTTCTATGCAGCCACCCCAGGTGTAGGAATGCCAGTGCTGAGGGACACAGGGGTCTCTGGCTGAGGCTTTCCAGGCAGCAGAGGAAGTAAAAATTTTGACCAGCTGACTTAGGCTGGCAGCCATGCCTTGGAGGGCTGCCCTGATGATCACCAGGGCCTGGCTCATCCAATCCAAGGGCTGGCTTTGTTGCTTGTTGGCGATGGTATGGCACTCCTCCAATTCAACAGCCCACTGGAGCAGGTGGAGGGCAGATCTCTGGTGGGCTGACACCTGCCCTCGCCATGCCCACACGCCCTCCTTGGACCCCTGCCTCAGATGGATGAGTCCCAGGAGGAGGTCATCCTAGGTCTGGTGTCTCCTCCTCCTGTGCCTGGTGGTGGCTGGTGGGCTTGCGGAAGTGGGGTGTCAGTGGCCTTGATGAGCTGTTGGGGGGAAGCAAAAAGACCACCATTAGTCCCAGCAGCTGCCTAGCTAGTGTTGTGTGTGGCCTCACAGAAGCAAGCAGCTGTGCCCTGGCTGCTTCCATTCCTTCCAATCCATGTCCTGCAGGACAGGGCCCCTAAGGTATCCCTGGCTGTGCCATGCTGCCTGGGTTGGGCATGGTGCCCATTGTGGTGAGCAACACTCAGCATTGTGCTGCACTCGGAACATGTCCCGGTGCCATGTGTCAGTGGCCTGGGCTGCATGCTGTCTGCCCTAGGTGCTGCCACTTCTGGTTGCCCCGTTTCCACTGCTGACATGCCCCCACCCTGCTAAACTGAGCTTCCTCCAAGCCACCTGGGTCCCCAGGGCTGTACCCCATGGGACAACCTCTGTGCCCCACCCCTGTGTCCAGAACCCTGCCTGTCCCCGGGCCCTATGCACCCACCTTGCCTGTGACAGGTAGGTGCAGCCATGGCTGCATGGAGGAAGGAAGTCTCAGCATTTTCCAGTGGGATGGGCCCTCTCCAGGCTCTCCCTCGGTGGTGTTGCCATCCTCCTTCAATGCCTTTGGGGTTGTGGGTGCCTCCTCTGTGCTGGGGAACTGCTCAGGTGGTGGTTCTACTGCCAGGCTGCTGATGCTGACCTTCTTGAGGAGATCAACATCTGCTGCTATCCCTCTTCAGCAGTGGACACAGTGGGCACCTTGCCACTATCCACCATGCTGGCTGGAAGCTCAGAGGGTTCCTCACCAAGGAAGCGAACCACTTCCTCAAAGTAGGGGCACGTTTCTCCCCGCTCTGGCCCCCAGAGCTGCCTTGCCTCTCGGGCCTGGGCACAGTCCTGCCACTATCTCCTCATATATTGCCTGGTTGTGGTGAGTTATCCACAACTGGGACAAGATATCCTCTCTTCTCCAAATGGACAGGAAGCAGAGGACCTCCTCGTGCCCCCAGATGGCTGTCCTATGCCTGCACTGGGTGCTGGCATGTGCCTCGGCCATGCCCACTTGCCTGCCACATGCCTGTAACTGCAGGGCCGTCAGCAAAGGTGGGAAGGGGCACTGTGCCTGTGAGCACTTCCCCTTCCTGGTACCATGCATCATGGGAAGGAGAATGACAAAGGAATGTTTAAAAGGATGTCGGCTGTCTCACCTCCACCTGCAGCCCAGGGCAACCAGAGTCTTTGTCAGTTTCCCGTGACTGCTACCCCTGGGTGGAAGCAGCCACAGGAAACTTCAAAGTACACCAGCTTCCCTGGGATGCAGGTAGCAGCAGGACAGTCAGCATCCTTATCAATTTCCTGTGGCTGCATCCACCCAGAGGTAGCAGCCACAGGAAATTTATAACCATGTTGGGTCATGGTCATAAATAATTGTTTTCATCTGGGTCACGAGAAAAAAATAAAAAGTTTGACAACCACTGCTCTAAACCTGCTGTCCTGTAGTTTGAAATCACAGCGTCTTTTCCAGCCCTCTGGGGCAAAAGAGAACTTTTCTACATTTTTTTTGTGTCAGCCTATCAAGTACCAGAAGACTGTTATTATATGGCTTTTAATTACTTCTTTTCCAAAGTAAACATATCCAGTCCCTTCAGTTTTTACTCATATGAGCTTACAGTACATATCTTTGACCATTTCTGGCACTCATCTCTGTATCTTTTCCAGTTCCTCTATGTCCTTTCTATATAGTGGTTATGAAAACTGGACACAAAACATACTCCAACTGAGCACTAACCAGATCTAAGTAGAGATGCACCATCACCTCCCATGACATATGTGTTATATACATATGAATTACAACTCAGAATTGCATTTTTTTTTTCCCAGGAGAATCACATTCTTGACTCATCTTGAGCTTGTGGCCCACAACAGATCCCATATCCTTCTTGCCAAGCAAGTTGTTTCTCATTCATTGTTCGTGCATTTGACTTTTTTTTCGCTAAGCGTATCTTATATTTGTCTTTATTGAATTTCATTTTGTTTTCCAAGATCCATTTAAATTTTACCAAGATTTACCAAGATCCATTTAAATTTTAGTTTTATCCACTGAAGTGTGTGTAACCACTCCATTCAAAATTGAGTAAACCAGAAACTTAGAATCCATCCCATGTTATCGAACTAAGCATCCAAGGTTGCAGAAAAAGACTGAATATTGTTATCATAAATTATTTGAGAAATAGGATGTGATGATATAAAGGCAAACTAGAATATAATACATATACACAAGAGGTAAAATTAAAGTTGTACATTCAGCCTTAACATTCATATTTCTTGACTTTGAATTAATATTTCATATTTTATTCATGCAAATTTTCCTGTTATTTTAAAGTCAAAACAAACAGTAATAAAGATGTTTCCCTACACACAAATGATGAAGACATATATTGTTCAAACAACACAGCAGGACTAACTAGCACTGACAGATTTTAGAGAAATTCATTCTTGTGGGTAGACTTTACAGAAAAGTCAAACAATTTCAACAAATTTTACTATTCTAATTATCTAATTAAAAAGGACAGAAACACCCATTATAGATCCTTTATTCACTCTAAGAACATAATTATTTTTAAAATCATTAGCTTGGCTTTACACCTTTGACCGTATTGTTGAAAGTCCTCAACAAATTAATTGTACTTGATAATTAGTCATTATAGGGTGATTGTTGTCTTCATTAATGACAATACTACTGATAGTAAGTTGTCTGTATGCATGTGTAATGACAATAGGATGCTACCACATAAATAAACATTTACTCTCTAAGGTTCAAAATATAGGGTCTATGTTCTCTGTAAAGTTAATTCCATCTCTTGTTTAGTATTATCCCTAACATAGCCCCCATTTGATGCACAAAAATCTGTGGCTTGAGTTTATTGTTGATTGTCATGTCCTCAGATGCAGTTCAGGGCAGTGATGGGTTGTATTATTAGCTGCCCTGTAATCCTGAGTACTTTATGATCCACTCCAGTAGCTACCTTTTATGACAGCTGTGAATTTCATGTGAATATCCATGTACAAAGGAGTCATTGATCAGCACCTCTGAGCCTCTAGCAGCCTGCTTGTTACACTATAATCACATTCTGGCCTCAACCAGCCGTGGTTACACCTGTCAGAATGACCCAACACTTGTCAAGTTGGATTTTCCTGGGATCTCCTGTTCTGCAACATCCATCCCTTACCTGGACCATTCAGAGGAATAGTAAGATTTATAGACTCATAGACTCTAAGGTCAGAAGGGACCTTATGATCATCTAGTCTGACCTCCTGCATAATGCAGGCCTCAAAATCTCACCCATCCACATCAGCAATAAGCCTCTAACCTATGACTGAGTTATTTAAGTCCTGAAATCATGATTTTATGACTTTAAGATGCAGAGAATTCACAGGCAGGTGAGCCGTGCCCCGTGCTACAGAAGAAGGCCAAAAAACAAAAAACAAAACATGGAGGTAACAATCACTTTGATTCAAAAGCAGCACTGGACTGGTTTAGATTAAAAATAAAGCATTTTATTAACAATATGAGGTGAGATTTTTAAGTGATTTCAAGTATAAAGGATAGACTTAGAAATGTTTATAAGCAAATGAGTGAAAATTACTTCCTAGTGACTAAGACTTAAAACAGCACTCTTGATTCAAGGTAAGATTCTTTTCATACCTCCTTCCAGCAAGCTGGGTAACACCTCCTTCCCATCTTGACTAGGATCTCACCTAAAGTAGACAGTGCCTGATTCCTTTTTTGTCTTATGTGAAAGATAATGTAAGATTTTTTGCCCTCTCTTTCTTTATAGTCCAATAAAACTTTGAAATAGATTCTCATGAAGGCTAACCTCCCAAAGTAAAGTTCATTTAAACTCTGAGGAAGGAGACATGGAATCTCTTGGTTCATGAAGTTCAATGATGGTTTATTCACTCAGGGTATGTCCACACAGGCTTCTTATTTCAAAACAATAGAGGTTGTTTCGAAATAAGAAGCAGGATGTCCACACAACACACTGTTATTTTGAAACAACGGGACCCATTGTTTCGAAATAACAGCCATTATTTCAAATCCATTAAACCTTGCATCTAATCGAAATAGCCGCTATTTTAAAATGGTTGTTTCGAAACAACGGCGTTCAGACACATTGTTTCAAAACAACACCATTATTTCAAAACAACAGTTTTGAAACAACATGTCCGAACGGCCTTGTTTTGAAATAACCATTTTGAAACAACAGCTATTTTGAAAGCAGGCTTTCCTTTAATTCGAATGAACAAACTGTTAATTCAAATTAACTTATTTCAAAATAAGGACTTTATTTCAAAATAACTCATTTTGAAATGGGTTGTTTTGAAATAATGATGTATGCGTGGACATAGCCTCATTGTTTGCTAAAATGAAAAATGGAACAATCCCTGCCCTATCTGATGCAAACAAATTACCACTTGCTGTGATTGCTAGTCAACTCTTAAGATACATGGCTGAGGCGTTGGCCCTTCTTTTGCTGGGGGACAACTGTTTACCTACTTCCTAGACTTCCCTGGTACAACAAATGTTAGTTCCACATTTCCAATATCTATGTGCACTCCCTTTAGTGATTACAGTACATACACCTCAAAAAATTAATTGATCCGTGTGCTGTTAGTTTTCCAGTGATACCTTCCATGAGATATATCTGATACAGTTCATGACATTAATGAATTGGGGCACACTGAACTGGTTAGTTCAGCTGAAACACACTACCAGATACCAGTGAGTCTCTCACATTGAAATGCTGTTAAGGTAAGAATGCTTTATATCCAGACTAGATGCCCTATTCTGGAATATAAGCACTGTGCAGTAAGGATGTAAACTAAAACACTGATGTGCTGATAGTCCTGTGATGCCTTTCCATAATTCTCCTGGTGTCCAAGAAGAACAAAGAAGTTATCCCATAACTAATTGTAAAAGAATCATAAAGCAGCTCACCTTACTGCAGAACAAAGAGCCATGGAATATGCCCTTAAATTTCCACCAAACATACAAGTGAGAGTGTGGCATTAATGAGGCCACAATAATTTAGGTGTGGCTTTGCAGTGTGGCCACTTACACTCAGGCTAGGCTAACTTTATTGCCAGTTTTTTGAGTTATTTTACACTGAAGACAAATCCTTGATATGCATTTTTCTAAATGATAACTGATTATCTTTTGAGCCAATTAACATAAGTTATTTACTAGTAAGCAACTCTTGGCAATACTGAGAAACTCTGACTATGGAACCCTCCATTATAATAAAAATCTTCTAGCTCCAGTGTTGGAAATTACCTTTTTTAGTTGTGTGATTCCAGCTGATCTGGCCTCCAGTTTGGGTAAGTTCTTTGGTACAAATAATAAGTGGACAACATGTACCCTATGGCTCACAATCTAAATACCCTTTAAAAATTTCTGGGATTTTAAAATAACATAAAATTGTCTAACAATTCCCCCTCCCCCCCATAAATTGTGCATGCATGCACACACACACACAAAGTGCACAAATATTTTAAAATCAAATGTTTTGCATGATGGCAATTTGGGGGGAAAAAAGATGAATCACAAATCCCTGATTATCCCCCCCCCGGTAGGTATTGAAGCTCTTGATTATTAGGGGGAAAAAAAGATTTTGTGACTCCAAAATAGACTTTTGAAACATATTCCAGAAAAATTACTCATTAAATGTACCTGATTTTGTGCACTTTAATTCCCAACGGCATTTACACTCATTTATATTTATAATGTTACAAACTGCACCATCTGTTTCACTAACAGTAGGAGACCATATTACTGTAGCCATCATGATTCATTTTTAATAAAACTCACTACTGGTTAATTATAATGTGAAGTGTCTCCTGGAAATGGAGCAATTATTTCACTGGTATGTTTATCATCAGCAATCCTGACAGACCTTTTTTTTTTTTTTTTTGGTCTTCAATTTTGCTGAAGACACTTCAATATGAACCAAACATATCTTTTTCTCATTTAATAAACTAAACCAGAAAACACACAAGATTTTTCAATAAGTAAACAAATTAATTAAATAAAGCTGCAAAACATGAACTGGTTTTTCTTCATGCCAACATGGAGTAACCTCATCTGCTACCAGCATCTCTTGTATTACCACTTTAATGATGATTCCACTCTTGATATGTCCTCTGGTATCAGAGTTGCTTATTCTATTCTCTATGATATATCATCATAAGTGCCCTGATGCTTTTTAAAACTTCATGCTGGAATAGTAGAACTTTGAATCTTTCTTCCTAATCCATCCGCTCTCCCTCGCCTTTCATGTTTCTCAGCTTTATCATTAATCAAATATGAAACTTGGTTCTAGACACCTCAAAGACCATTGAATAAAACAAGTTCCAGTCAGAGTCTAGGCCTTATTTAAGCATAAGCTGGTTCAACAAAAGGTGCTTTTTTAAACTTGTTTAGTTAAATAGGTGCAGACTCAGCATGGGCATTTGTTGTTTGATTTAACTTCACCTACTATAATTTTAGTATACATTTCACATGTAGTCAATTTAAGCTACATAGGTAAAAAACAGTTTTAAAATCAAACTAAGACTGTCCAAACTCAATTCTTCACTGATTTAACCAAAATCGCTCTTGAACCAATTTACAATTAAACCAATTTTGTATATGGAGAAGGCTTAAGTAGCCAAGATGTAGCTAAAGACTGAACAAACAAACAAACAAACAAACAAACAAACAAAAATAGAAAGGAAAAGTAAGATTATGTGGTTATTTAGGGTTATCTTTATGTGTTTTCTCAGAGGAATGGGAGGCTTAAATGGGTTAGGAAAATGAGCGTGGGAAAGAAGAAGGGTGAGAAATATGGTTGGTAGGGATGAGAAAGATAAAGAAACAAGGAGTAGTGGCACTAGTGCGGAGTGATGGGGTGAAGGGATGACTAAACTCTAATAGGAAAAAAACAAACGTAGCATTCTAGTTTCCAATCTGCAGGCACACTGTTACCACAAGGAGACTGGAAAGATGGGATGGTAGACCTGGTGGGAGTAGAGAAAGAATTGGAGTGCCATAATTTACATCATTTTGTTTATGCTAGAACTGCTGCTGCTGTTGGGTATAGGGATATGTGGATTCTGAGGCTCTCCACAGAGCACTCTGAGTCTCCAGGCTGCTGCAGCTACCCATATAGAAACTACCCTGGGATGTATTATCTTTATGCTGCCCATGGGAGAACTGAAGAGTTACATTTTATACATATTACTTGAAGCTACTTAATTCCATATGTGACTTTGCATCCATATTTTACTCTCCTCCATTTTCTCATTCCCCAAGAAGGCCTGCAAGATCAAGCAGTGATTTCACAGGGACTTGGACTGGAGGACGACATCTCTAGCCCCCGATTATTTCCTCCACAAAAAGCTTGGTTTTAAATAGGTGAAGTGTACTGTACCCAGGTCGATCTGTGCTCACACAATTACTGCCCAGCCAACTCTTAACACTTTGTGTCTGCAAAAAACCTTCATTTGGTGAGAGCAAGTTGGATATTTAGATAAGATCTTGAAGGTATTATCTAAAATGGGTTTTCTCTGAATGGAGGAACAGAAAAGCCCTCCTGAAGAAACACAATCGCTACAGCATTACAAGAGCATCAACCAAGCTGAAATACGTTCTACATCCAGAATCAAAGAGGAATCAGACATTTATGCAGGTTTTATTTAGCTACAATAATCAACCATGCACATCTCTGAGAATAGAATTTCTGATTTAGGGCACAAATCATCCCAAGACTTACAGACTTAACTTCATGCACTGTGAATAGTTCTGTTGAAGTGAAAGCAGTCACAAATGAGTAAAATAAGTGCCTACATAAGTCTTTGTAGGACCAGGGCTTTAAGAGGGGCAACATATGTGCTAATAAAATCAGACCAGACTGTTTTCTTCCTCATGAGACATGAGTGTCTTTCAAGGATGTAAATAAAACTTCAGTTTAATAAATTAATTTCTTTTTCTTGACTATGTATACACCTGCAATATTCTTTGACACCTATCATGAAAGCACTATGGACCCAAATTTAAGTCAGCAGATTTTATTTGTTTGTATGTTACTAGAATGCGGTAAACTTGAGATCAGACTTTTTTTTTATTTAAAATGAATACTAAAATGCTGAGTACTGAGTAGTTATCAGTATACTGTATCAGCAATCACAGTTTGCTGAGGTTGTATAAAGGTGGTTGGGAAACAGACAAAAAGTCCATGACTTTTATATTTTCTATTGAAAATGTTAGATATGACTTATCCAGATAGTTTTAGTAATTATTAAAGTACATTTTAAGGTCTGAATGTATGTGGAGAAATATACTCACCGTGAATTAAATTCAGCTAATTAATACAGTGGTTGATATTCTCTTATTGGCAATTAATATTTCCTTTTGTGGCAGTTAAGGTATCTTTGCTCAAGAGTGATGCCAAAATCCTTGTGTTGTTGTTGTTGTTAACCTACCCCTAAAGGTACTTTTATTTTACTGCAATTCTTGGGGTGAAAAAAGTTCTTCCTACAAGGTAAAATTGCATTAGTGATATTCTGTAGTTGTGTTAAAATATATAAAAGAGAAAAAAGAATCTATTAATTTAACATAGATAGGAGCACAATATATAAGAATTTGGCATTCATGCTTGAGAATGGGTAATTACCCCTTGTTCAGAAGTACCCATAATCATAGAGAAATATTTAGGAGTTAAATAAAGGTATTCTAATTATGCCTTCCGATCATTCAATTATACTTCTTTGATATGCTCTAATTTAATGTTTCCTTTGCACGCAGGTTCTTTGAAGATTGTATGTTAATAGTGCTTGGGGCACATGTCAGGTTTCGCTCTGTACTTCTGCCGCTATTGCTGCCCAGGGCACCATAGAAACTGTGGCTTATTTTCCTCTTTTAAAAGTTTTTCTTTCCAATAATTCATTTGTAATGGGCTGCTAGGTACATGGATAAGTAACCTAGCAGATGAAGTTCAAAACTTTAAAATCATCCAGTGGAACAAATCTGAGGTTTATTTTTGCCTGGGAAGACAGCTGAATTCCTCTTCTAAGGCTATGTCTACACTACAGAGTTCTGCTGGCAAGGGGGGCAGCTGTTGGTGCTCCCTGGTCCCCAGCAGCAGAGGGCTTCAGCAGCTAGGGATGGAGGAACCCCAGCAGCAGGGAGGTGCAGTTGTGGGGCTCGCCAGTTGGCAGGGTGGGCAGTCACCAGTCCTGGTGGCTTCTACCCAGGACCTTAGCAAGCCCCAAGCAGCTGAAGCCCTGTTGCTGGGAGTTCCCCTGTTAGAGCAGGGACATTGACAAGTTGAACAGCTCCCCACCAATATAATGAGGTAGAGTGTTCACACTAACACTCTGCCATATTAACTTAGCCAACAAAAGTCTTATGAGTCTCATTTTGGCAGTATTATTTTGTCAGCAAAGAGAGGAATGTAATGTTCATGCTAGGATTGTTTTGGTGACAAAAGCTGACTAGGCACCCTTACTTATTTTGAGTAAGTATGACTGGAGATTGAACGAGTGTGTGTATATGCCTGGTACTGTGCTTTTTATGCTGTATATATTTTATATTTTGCTCTGCTCAGGTGCTGCTGTATCAAATCACTCTGTTGTTACCATATCTTATATAAAATTATTCTTATACTCTATTGTCAATAAAAGTCATATACCAAGTGTGAACACTACATCTAAGTGTCCAATGTCTCTATCCTCTTTTGGATCCCACATAACATTGTCACTAAATAACTGTGGGGTCTCCAGGATGGCAGTGGGACGCACAGGCCATGGCTGCATGGAGGTGGGAGATTACCCTGCAGCACCTTCATATCCCTGGTGGACACTGACTCAGCAGTGAGACCACACCTGAACCTGCCACCCTGTGAGGGACAGTCCTGCCCCAGAAACACATCATGCCAACCACACCAAAGTAGCAAGCAAGAGGTACAATCTCACATACATGCCCAGCCCTGGGCCCAATGCAGATGTGAAGCAAGTAGGCTAAGCTCAGCAGGATCCAAGTGCAGAAGGGCACATTGTGGGGGAACCCATTGTGTGTGGAGGATTCTGTATGAGGAACCTATATTCAAGCCACTCTTTGGGGGTCAGGAGGATGAGAATGAATAGGGGCTTGTTGGAAGGCTCTGGGTGCAGAGGGAATGAGACTCTGCAGGGGCCGTCCAGGTGAAGGTTTGGTTTCAGCAGAGAGGGACTGGGTTTGAGGGTTCTTGGGGAGCGGGTTGCACAGTTGGCAAGGAGTTTGGGGGCGGGGAAAATCCAGCAGATGGGAGAGTGACTCCCCGCAGCTGGAAAATGATTGGAACAGGAAACAGAGATGTATGTGAATGCACTTGCAGAGTTTCCTGCAGCTGAAGGAGGTTTCTGGAAGTGGTCTCAACTGACCCCAGCCACTTCTTGCAGAGGAAGAGAAAGTCCCATCTCCCCCTGCCCCCAGCTCAGCAGCTATTAGCAGCTGAGCCTATTCCAGGGTAAAAGTCACCAGGCAGGAAGTCCCCACCCCAATCCCTTGCAGTGATTTACCTTTCCTCTGGCTGCTCCAGGCACCCTCAATGAGGCACTCATACTGCTATGGAAAGATATGTGATCATTCTTGGGACTTCCCCCTCTGATGTTGATTTTCTGCATGAAAACAAAAATCTGTGGGAGACATGAATTCTGTACATTTACCATGGTGCAGAATTCCCCCAGCAGTAATTTGGGTAAAAGCTGTTCCAACAGATAACACTGGAAGAATAGGAAGTGGTTGGTTATCCCCCATTCTGCCTCTGGAAGACAGTCAGGTTAGGGAGTGTTCCACTGAACTTTCTTTAACCTTTAACAGTATGAGTAAAAGATCAAAGATTGGTATTTATGTATTCTAAACCAGTTCGGCTATTTTCTCCTGCTTCCTTTTTCCTTCAGAGAGGCCCTCGTCCAGGGTTCTCAAACTCAAATCACCATGAGGGCCAGTATGTTAGTCCAAGGGCTGCACAACTGAAACCTTTTCTTACAACAATATTGCAAATTTCAGTAATGATAGTGTCATTGCATGCCATAGGAGATAATTTTGGGGCTGCATGTGGCCCAGGGGCTGTGAGTTTGAGACCTCTGCCCTAGTCCATATATCAGTGACCATTGGCTTAACTGCCTACATGAGTTCAATTGCATTCACTGTGGTACTATTGTATTGAAGATATGTTGAAAATTAAGCATGTGCTTAAGGGCATTGTTAGATTACAGTCATAATAATCTTTATTTGAAGTCTACTATACTACATAAAGGGCTTTGGGCTTTCTGTGATTTTTGTACCACATCAGAATTTCTCTCTGTTTTTTTTTTTTCCTTGCACATTCACTAGTTTCCTTGATCTCCACTCCTTCATTAAACATAAATCATGGGAGACATTAGTTACAAGCAGTAATGTTATAATTTTCATATTGCTATTTACAATAGAGTTAAAGGAAAGCTAGTTGAGGACATGGACATTTATTTGCTTTCTTATCATACACTCCGCTCCTTCCCAGCCCACTTATTTAAAGACTGCCTTTCTTGAAGGACGACTCATATTAACAGAAATACTTTGGCTGATTTAAAGAAGCTGTATGATTTTGACATTAGTTATTAATATGTCAGCAGTAGGAGTTGGAATGTGTTCCACAATAAGACAGAGTGCTATTGTTCTAACAAATTATTGCTTACTACTGTACCAACACCCCCAGTAACACGTTTTTCTCATTTTTAACCGTACTCCCATGCAAAGTGCCTTCATATTCTTAGACTTTCTCTCATGGTCTAACAGCTGGAGTATTAATGGAAGTAAGCCAGAACTCAGATGCAGATCTGAACATTAAGCCTAGTTTATCATGTCAAATATATCAGCATCATAAAGTTGATAACATTGTATTTTCTTCTTCCTTAAAATTGCTTGTTCTTGTTCAAGTACAATTTTATCAGCATAAACTGAGGAAACTAATTTGAGATGTGAGGTTCCATTCAGTAGTAGCTCTTTTGGCAAATACAAGAGCTGAAACAAGATTACTGTCTGGACTCTGCACACTTTGGGGTGTGTGGATTACTTTCCCTCTCTGCTGAAATGTAGAATTTAAACTATTAATTGATCTTAAGCAGATATGTTTGACAGAGTTATCTGAGACAAAGACAACACATTTTCAAATTAAGCCAAATATTTGCAACGGTAGGAAGGTGTCATAATTACGTCTATTTAATCCCATTTGTTAAGTGAGAGGAACACTGCTCATACACCAGACATCAAAGGGAGAAGCTGCTGTTAACGTATAGTAACTATTGTTCTATCCACGTACAACTGGGCTAAACAAATCATTTTTGTCATACTGATTTACAGCTGACTAATGAGGATCATATTTTGCTCTGTAGTGATTAGAAAGCCTAAATAGAGTGCCTTCCATCTTAGATCACTTTAACTAGAAAATAAGGTGATTCAAAAGGGCAGGGTGGATACTTGGGGGAGGGAGGGAAGTGTCCTTAATGTTTTGCAAATGTTTTGAATGTACTTTTTTTATTGTGGTTCTGGAGCAGGCTGTTCCTTCTGAGATCTTTTTCTGCCTCCTAAGGGCACCCCTTTGAAATGACAGACTCATGCCTTCACTCCTCCTTGAGTAGGTCCCTGTATCACGACCATCTTTCCAACTGCATCTCCAAGTCACAACTACTGATTGTCAACCATGATACCTAACAAGTTCAGCAAGCTTTGAATCCGCAGAAGTTTCCCTGCAGCAGCCCTGGGACAACAACAGTTTGCACCAAAACACCCGAGCATTTTCAACATAAAATAAATTTTACTGCTCCAAACATTGCAAAGTGTTCAGAGAAATGGATTTACAAAGAAGCAAACAAAACAGTCGTACGTGCACTCATTCCACTTCAGTTCCTGAATAGGCATAACTTAGCCTTGGTAATTACTGTTTACTTGGGGACAAAGTTCCAGTCTGTCTGTTACAAGTTAGTTTGTTGACCTCTGTGTTGGCCTACAGTAGACCACAAATCCCTCCACTCTTTTTTTCTCTGTAAGATGGTTCTTTTTTATTGGTTCAATATCCTTTGACCTCCACAATGTTGCCAAGACAGTTGTATCCTCAAGGATGGGTCTGAGGATCAACTTCTCTCTTCTAAAAAACCTGGCTATTGTGTTTAATTGTTGCTGGAATGCTGCTTATCCAGAGCACTGTTTCACTTTTCCTACTTGGATTCTTTCACAACCTCTTTGATCCGAGTTGATAGCACATAACCCATTATGGTCATACATGTGGAATGCACCACATTCATAAAAGGTGACACAAATATTCCCAGGACTCCATATATTGTAATGGCTATTTACAGTTACTTACTCAACTATAATCACTGTTGTATTTTGGGTAAGAGTCTTCATTTGGGTGTGAAGTATATTGACATAATGTAACAGACTTCTGATAGCTTCCATAGCAATTCACTCCTGAACATCTTGAGAGGTAATTAACATAATCAAGGGTTTGTATCAAGATGCAGTCAGAATAAACAGACTTGAGCAAATGGTTCAATTTGAACACTGGTGTCAAATAAGGAGGTATTCTCTGACCTTTCCTGTTTGGAATTGCCATTGACATCATTATGAGAAGACACAATCCATACATTGCATGGTTCAACAACAGTACACTAGAAGACTAAGATTTTTACTAACATTGCTCTTTTAAATGGCAACATTCAGGTCCAAGAGATTATGCAGCATTGCAGCAAAAAGGAGGTTAATTATCAGTTATGAAACAACTGAACCACTAAGATTGCGAAGGAATACAGGGTTGAGTCAATTTACATAGCTTGGCAATAACATGCAAGGTATTGGGTATGTCCAGAAGGAAATGTCACAAATTGGCAGGCAGCAGCTTTATTCATAAGCCTAAACAAGATATGATTCTGAAAAGTTCTAACTTTAAAACTTTATCGGCCAAAACTATGAATCTTCAACTCAAATGTTTTTTCCACCTTAACATATGGATATACAAGCTGGAAATTCACAAATGTTATAGACAGATGTCTAAATGCCTTTGAAACCTACCCTCTCAGGAAAACAGTAGGTATTAAATGGAATGAATTTATTAAAAAATGTTGAGTCAAAGAGTTTAACAACTTCTTCTCTCTGTAGTCAGTCAGAAAAGATGGAAATATCTGGAACGTGTTAAGAATGAAGCCAGAGCATCTGCCATGGCAGCTGGAAAAACACATAAAAGAATCCCTCCCTCAAGCCAGAAGCACCCCTCCCTCAAACAGTACCTAAAGAAGCAAAGTTTATGGGATTTAACATAAAGGATGCAAAGAGCAGTCTATGATACACAGAGATGGCAGAACTGTATCCATGCTATGAATGACTTCTTATAGAAAAAAAAATCAGATTAAGTGTAACAGAGATTTAGACTTCCCCATCTGTTTAAAAACAGGTCTATGTAGACAAAAGTTAGCCTAGTAAAGCCACAAGTGAGAGTTTTGAATTCTTGTGTGGACTCTGTGGTTCCATCCATTCATGGTTGAAATCTGCCTGGCAACAATCCTATATAAACCTGGGTGCCCTGTAGCTATGCTTATCTGGTTGTTGTTAACAGGGACTGTTAGTAATGTTCCCAAAAATATGCTTTGAATTACCTCTCCAGAAATTCTACAGTTTTGCTTAGAAAGAAAAAAATATCAAATTACAATGGCTGTAAGAGAAACTTTACTAACAATCTGTGGGCTTACAAGTGATTTTTGCTAACACAATTTCAGTCAGAAATCAATCTTGTAATGCAATCCGCTAGTCCAAACTCCAGTAAAACTCCACATAAATGTAGGCTCCAAACTAGTCATTCCTCTGCACAGCTTGGAACAGAAAGTAAAGAGGGTCAGGCTTTCACTTCACAAGTCCTGTCCACTTTAAACAGTTTAAGGAACGTGATATGTCTTAACAATGGTAACATAGCTGTTTAAGTTATTTCCAGTGATGACTCAACACATTTTATGACTTTTAATAATGGATACATTGTCCTGTAAACAGGAGTACTGAGAGGGAAAGTTAGCTTAAATCTATTGAGAAAAACAATGAGAGATTATTAATTGGTACATGCATACAATAAGGAAAGGTTGGCCTAACTCTGCTTTGAGCTACTTCTGTATAAAGCTGGAGTAACTTCTTTGGAGTGGAGTTACATCAGATGTGTACTGGTATAAATGAAAAGAGAATTTGCCTTGGTGAATGCAGCTTCCACCTACTCCACAAGCACGGGGGGAAAGAGAAGCATTAGGCATTGAAATCTACAAAATGACTTTGAAAATCCCATCTTCCTTGCTACATATGATGACCTTTAAGCCAAAAAGGTAACAAATAAAAATAATGCTTAGGAATGTCAAATACCATAAACAAAATGTTAACCTCACTCAGCTAAATTAAACTGTGCATTATATCCACAACTAAACTCCCATCACTTGGGTATACAATTTTAGAGAACTCGGAACCCACCTTTCTATTCTAGATCAAACAGGTAGCATTGAATTAAAATTGTTTTGATTAGGTAAAACTGTGTGGTTATGTTGGCACTAGGAAAAGTTAGTTCACATTTGTTAATTTGAACTAATATGTTCGAGTTTAGTTCAAACTAAACTCAAGTTTATTAGTCTGAATTAACAAAGTGGACTAATTCAACTTGTTGTTAAGTAGAATTAGTCCACTTTGTTAATTCAAACTAACTTCCCTTAACTTGAATTTATAAAGTTCAAACTAAAAGTTAATCCTAGTTTAGACTGTCCTCAGTTTGAACTAAGGAGCACACTAAGGGCTTAGTTCGAACTAACTGGCATGTCTTACTAATTTGAACTAAGCTTTCCTTAGTTCAAGTTAAGGAATTCCTTAATTCAAACTAATTAAAGCCTAGTGTAGACAGGTAATAAGTTAGTTTGAATTAAACCTACTTAATTTAAACTAACTTGCAAGTGTTGAATACCCTATGTAATTTGTCATGTTACACCTATTCTCATTATCTGATGTAAAAAAAATACAATCATATTTAGAGAGGGCTATGATAAATCAGCCTAGCAGATTATCATATTAACAACTATACACAAGGGATTTGACTATTCAACACGTAACTCATAGTAAATGTGAATTCATCCATGAAATCTCTCGTATGAAGCAAAGTGATATTGTAAACAAGAAGTGCAATACATTTTGTGCTAATTGCTTCTGAACCACTGGCCTTTTCTGTGTCTAATGACTTAGTTCACATCTTTACATGCTTAAACCCAGATTCAATATATATCTAAAAACAAAAAGAAAAAAAAATATCAAGTCTTCAAGAATCTTGGAGAGTAGAGTTGGGACTAAGTTTTCTAGCCTTGGCCCCTTATAAACACATATTAAAATATTACTGTCAATTGTAATGATACAGAGGAAAAGGTTTCTCTGAAAACTTTACTATCACTATTATGTTCTCAAAAGTTGATCAGCCAATAAAAAAAAGTTTTGTGTTAACTTAAATTCCAGTTTGTTTATTGACTGAATGTGTTCTCAGTAGTCATTCCACTGGAGTGTTTAGAGGAAGAAAGACATCTATGGTGAAGGAACTTTTTGCTAAAACTCATTTGGGACTGATTTCTTTTTCATTTACATCAGTTTTACTCCAGACACAATTAACATAATGGAATAACTTTGATTCATACAAAACTGGGCCAATTATCTTTATAACTTGTTCTCAGATTTTTAAACATCATTATGCCAAACATAATACTCTCACAATATTATGGAGACAGTTTTATTTTTCTAGAACCAGAAGATGATGTCAAGAAACTAACTTCTTACCTAGCAGATTGAGAGTTTAAGTATTAGGATAGCTTGGAAAAGTTAGCCACCAGACGGAGAAATTGTAAAAAAAACAAAACAAAACAAAAAAACAAAAAACGTTACTGCCTTGAATTTAGTTATTTATTCACTCCTTAGTCTGAGTGCATATACCTGTGAGCATAGGCAACATAAAAAAAAAAAAAAAAGACCTGTGAACCCTTGGAGCGAGATTATGATTCCTAGCTCACAAACATATTTGCATGAATTTTTATTGGGCTAGCATACTAAAACCAGTTGTGTAGATTGGGCAGCAGCATCAGGGCTGTAACTACGGTGGGGCTGATAGGGCACAGCCTCGGGCAGCGCAAAGCATCTCAACAGAGCCATGCTATTAAAGGGGTGGCTTTGCGGCACCGGCTCTGAGCACCGCTAATGGGAAGGGGTGCTTTCTGACTGGAACACGCCCCAGGCAGGAACATGCCGCCTTATGGCTCTGAGTGGCATCTCTTAGCACAGTCTAGGTGTTACAATTAACTCACAAAGGCCAGTGAGTCTATATACAAGGGCTTATGTCTACACTAGGAAAAGTTAGTTCAAATTTGTTAATTCAAACTAATATTTCAAGGTTAGTTTGAACTAAACTCAAACTTATTAGTTTGAATTAACAATTTGGACTAATTGAAACCAATGTTAGTTCAAATTAGTCCACTTTTTTCATTCAAACTCACTGCCCTTAGTTTGAACTCATTAAGCTGAAACTAAGGGTTAATCCTTGTTTACATCATCCTTAGTTTGAACTAGCAAGCAAACTGAAGACTTAGTTCAAACTGACTTGCGGGTCTTCCTAGTTCAAACTAAGCTTTCATTGGTTCAAATTAAGGCATTCCTTAGTTTGAACTAATGAAAGCCTAGTTTAGAGAGGTACTAAGTTAGTTCAAATTAAGCCTCTTAAATTTGAACTAACTTGCAAGTGTAGACACGTCCAAGCTGACTAAAACCCATTCCACAACTTACTGCTGTATGTGCTACCATTGCTTTGCTAACATTCTTAAACACACAAGCTTGAGAGAGATGGCATATAAATATATCGCAAACTGAGAAAATATGTCTCATAAGCTGGGAAACACACTCCTGGTGCTGTACATACACACATTCCCTGTATATATGCTGGAAAAAGGCCTGCACAAAAATATGTGCTGACTTGTGAAGATTTGGGCCTTTAATCAGTAATCTCAAGAACTGTACATCAATATGTTTACCTTTGCTTAGTGTGAATTTACAATATTCCACTGTGTATCAATTAAAGACTGTGGTTTTTTTTTGTTTGTTTTTTTTTGAACTTCAGCCTTAGAACGTGAAGGAAGAAATGAATTTAAACAGGAGCAATTGAAACAAAAAAAAAAATCGGCTGATTATCTGAGGTCCTTATCCTGTTCTCACTGAAGTCAACTGGATCTTGTAACAGTGACAGAGAAAAGAATTTGGTTTTGTTGCATTTCAGGGCAACTACACCTATTTTCCTCCTCTGTGGTCAAGCAAAAGCACCCTTGCTTAGGTTCTTAGCTCTCCAACTATCATTTCTTTTAGGTGAGAGACTTGTAACTCCTTCTCTCCTGCCTCGGGTATCTCCAGTCTGCACACTCAGACTATCCCAGTAGGACTGCTTCACCTTCATTCCTCAGAAGCTATAAATAGTGTAAACATACAATTACAAGTTACCAAACAGCTCTGAACAATAGTATTTAACCTCAAGGTAAGATCTTTACATAGAAAATGAATTTTAAAGAAATGAATAAATAACCTCCAGTATGCATGCTGAGTTTACCAGAGAATACGCAATTCCAACACAGGCTCTGGCAGAGGGGCAGTCTTTCAAACCCAACCAAAAGGTTTCCGTTTGGTTACATTCATAATCACCTTTGTTCAGAACATACAGCCTCATGAGAAGTTCAGCCCTCTTTTATACAGCCTAGATCTTTGATATGGAAATAGGCAATTCATTGACATCGGGCTCATCTAACTTCAAAAGGCTGTTTTTTCCGTAACTGGAAGACTTACATTTGTACACACTTTTCCCTAGAGATTTCCTGATAAATCCTCTTAACTTTAAAGTTTGCAATTTCAAATATTCCTTCAAAGCTCATTAACATTTTCCAGGATTTGCTACTCAGGTCTCTCCCTTAGAGCCTTTGCACACACTCCCTCAATAATATATAAACATTTGTGTTTTTAATATAATGAACTCCTAAGAGTCTTAAATTTGAAGTCAGTAAGGTTTCTCCAGTATATTGCAAGAAGCTGTTCTTATTTAAAATATCAATGTGACAGATACAGCACAAAATAAAATGAATTCTGATAAGCAACACAGGGCTATGAAAAAAGCAAATGAATTCATTTATTTTGGTGAAATTTCACATCTTGCAGTTATAAGCTTATTTATTGCATCAGGATTGATTTTAACATTGTAATTTGTTTGACAAATATCTGTACTTTGATTAAAATATGTCTACCTGATTGTCTAGCACATATGAAGTATGACAGCTTGGTGGCAGATGTACTAGGTAGGAGTTAGGAAGTAAATGATTGTTGATTCTGTTGTACTTTTAGCTTGAGGTACTGGTCATCTTCTTGACTCCTTTACTAGTCATTCAATTTATTTTCTCATGTTTTGTCCCTATGTGTCCTTTAAACTAGCTAACTAGAGGACAGAGAGAATTTTAAAGACCTCAACACTGTTGACATTTGATATTAAAAATCTGCTCCTTGGAACATTACATGCATGTTTGCCTTCACACACTAATCTGCACTGGTTTAGAGTTTCTACCATCATATCAGAAACTGGCAGGCAATTGTTGAAATTGTGCTTCTGCTGCTGTGAGTGCTATACAGACATAACTATGAGAGGGAGGATATAAATGCGTTAAGAAACAGAGAGGCAGAGGTCACATTCTTTTGAAATTTATTTGAGTGTATCCATCTCATTTTGAAAAGATTTCTGTTGAAGCCATTTGCCAGAGAGCCAGACAAGGAGATTACAGAAGAGCCAAGTGTGGAGAGCTTCACCTGGCCAGTCATTGCTTTCAAGCAGATGCCCAAGATTGAAGTAGATCTCCCCCCCCCCCCGAAAACAAAACAAAACAAAAAAACCAAAAAAACACCACCACCACCACCTTTCTCCAGGTTTTGGGACAGAATGCTGCATCCATTCCATGAGGCTGGGAAGGTCACATTCACCTTCCCAACAAACCAATCTGGCAAATATTCCACAAAGTGGTACCTTGCAGGGGTTTCCCAACCTTTGCTCACTGTTCTTTTCCGAAGGGGTTTAAAAAAAAAGAAAAGAAATCTCTGCCTCCCTTTTAATTGTTTTGATGTGATGTGCTAGAGATCTGATTCCCCCTCACGGATGTGTCACTACCATGGGACTCTGGGGCTTCAGCACCTGCTGAGAATCAGCTGGCTCCTGTTAACTCTTTCTCAGCAGCGCAGATGCAGTTAGTCAGACTGCCATTAGAATCGCTAGGCAGAGGAAACTTTAAATTCAGGCAGAGGCTGCCTGTATGCATGACTTTTCAGTAACCCATCCTCCTCCTCCCCCCAGTCCAGGAGGGACAACAATAGGTAAGGTGGTGTGGTGTGGTGGGTGTGGGTTGTGGGGGCCAGGCAGGGTATAGGCTCCTTTGACATGGGATCAGACAGCAGGGAGATTGGCCAAGTGGTGGGATGGGTTGGGTAATCACTCCCTCTGGGGAGTCAGGCTGTGGGAGCTCCAGGCAGCTCTCCTTCTCCAGTGCAGGTGAGGTGAGTGGGGACTCCCCCTGCTCTCCAATCCCAGGTGGCATTGCTGGGGAGTTTCAGGCAGCTCCACCCTTCCTTCTTCCCAAATCCCAAACAGCATGGCTGAGGCTCTCTCCCCTCTCCAACCCTCCCCTGCACTAAGCCCAAGCAGCAGTATTCCCTGGGGGCCAGGAGGAGCCAGAGTCAGAGCAGCATTTCCTGAAGTGGCACCCAGGACAGTGACTTCTGTGGGGCTCTTGGGATTGGTGTTTCAGGGCCAGGTCAGCTGGGAAACAAGGAGAACAGGGAAAGCAAGGGGCATTGCTTTTTATGATTTTTGTGCTCCCAGCTGCTGGCAGTCACTTCTGTGTAGATATGGTTGAACCTCAGCACAGTCTCCTAGTCAGTATAATGAAGAGGGAGACCACAGACTTTTGAGCTGGTGATATGAGATGTGGAACAGTCCCTTTTCCCTTCCTGTGTCATCTAGTTCCCCTTGGTGGCTGTTGTGGGGTAGGGATGGGGAGAGAATACCAGGGCTTGCTTAAGGTAACATGATCTGGTTTAAAACCAATGGCATTGTCTCTAGATTTAAAAATAAAGTTAGACTATACATGAAGGGACAACATTTCCTAGAGCACTGGGCTTGGTACTTGGGTGACCAAAGGGCTCTTTCTGACTTTCATGGAAAAGTCACTTTTTCTTCCTGTGACTCTGTTTTCTCACCTGCAAAATAAAAGTGGTGATAATACTTACCTCTCTTTGTAAAGTGCTTTGAGAGCTACAGCTTAAAACTGCTAAATAGACACAGAAGTAATCACTCTCTCCTGTTAGATTTAGTCTTTACAGCATTCTTCATCTCAAAGCACTTTGCAAAGGGGGCTGAGGGGGACTCCCCCAACACAGCCCAGACAGCATGGCCTTGATCTCTTCCTTCCTTGCAAGCCCAGGTGCCATCACCAGTGGGAGGGGCGGGGGCTGCGGGTGGCTCTACCCTACCCCACAATATTAGCAGTAGGATTTCTTCAGGGGACAAGGCAATATGTGACACTTTTTTGTAAATGTAAAAATAGCAAAAAACAAACAAAAATAAACCCCACACAATTATATAATAGCACGGTTAGTCTAGTTCAATAAAACAAACAAGCAGACTTGTGGCACTTTTAAAGGCTAACAAATTTATTTATCACATGAACTTTTGTGGGAGAAAATCCCACTTCATAGATGCCTGAAAATGGGATTTTTCCTCTCATGGGAGCTGATGTGATAAATAAATCTGTTAGTCTTTAAAAGTGTGAAGGAGTCTGTCTTTGTTTTATTCATAACCACAACATTCTGGAATTTGGTGTGATGTTATTTCCAGCTCTTTTATGTGTTGTTCAAGCCAGTCTAGAGAAACGAGCCAGATCTCTGTCATTCATGTATCTGATGCTCCAAAAATAACAGTTGCAGAATGAGACCCAATGTTTTCATTTTTTTACCCCTTTTTTTTTTTTTTTTTTTTTAATACTTGCTTTCTCTCATGTAAGCCTATGAGACCTGCTGTGTCTTGCTGTCTCCCTGCTCCTGTGATCATTGATTATCAGCCATTTGTGGACATGACTTTCATCTTGTATTTTGTTCTCTTCTTTCTGTGGTGGATCATTCTTGCTTTTCAGGGATTTGTTTGCATTATTTAGCCATTTAGGTGGTACTTGCATTTCATCAGGAAAGGCTGCTGGTGACTGATCCCATCACACATGCCCTTCATTCACACATGTAAATGAAATTACACAGCATACACCTAAAACAAATTTCAAGTATACAAACTGGAGCTCCACAGTCACAAAATGAAACTTTATTGGGCATTGGTCATAATGTCTGTTAAACTGAGTTAGTTATTTTAGTCAGGAACATTGCTGCACTGGGATAAGACCCAGGGCATGGGCCACAACCCCTAGGCCATAATCTGGCACCCTGTGCTTGACCTTTCAACCAGGTTAGGGGCAGGGAGAGGCGGGTGCCACCATGGGCATCCAGCCTCGATCCCACGCCAGGAGAAGTGGGAGCCGCTGCAGGTTTCCCAGACTGGGAGCTGCTCAGGATGGGGGTGCCTGGACACTTGCAGCGCTGGTGTTGAGACTCAGGGCACGTGCCCCAGGTGCCACCGAGACCCCTGATTTTAGTTATGATATTAAAGAGCAGATAGTGTTTCCTAACACTTGCTTTAAAGGTAGAATCTATTCATTTTGTCTGTGTCCCTACATTGTGACTACAGAAGCCTTCAGCCAACACTACTGGGATGAGTACAGTTAGGGAAAGGAATTCCTTGAGTGAAGTATAATGATATTATCTTATGTAGTGTTGCTAATGATGATATGGTTCCTGCAGCCACATGCATGTATGCAGATGTGTTGCATGGCTCAGGGCATTAGTCTGGTTCTGTAAAACAAACAAGGAGTTCTGTGGCACTTAAAGACTAACAAATTTATTGGGTGAGCAAAAGCTTGTGGGAGAAAATCCCACTTCGTTAGATGCTTTGAAGATGAGGGAAATTACAGAATTCTATAATTTCCCTCATCTTCAAAGCATCTGACAAAGTGGGAGAAGTGTATGCAATAAATAAACGTGTTCGTCTTTAAGTGCCACAGAACTGCTTGTTTGTTTTTTACAGAGATTCTGATTGAGGTGGCTCAGTGGAGACAAATCACCTCTCCCAGAAAGGGAGGAGTAAGGAGTTAAAACAACAATTCTTCCAAGTGTGTCTTTTTATTTTCACATGTGGTTGCAGGAAACATATCATCATAGATGCTCATAACCTATTTGGCATGATTACTATGAAGAAACTTTGTGTGATGTAATTGGCATCAAAGCATACAATCCCAGTCTATAAGTGAACAGAAAAATGATATAGATCATAACCCTGGGTGCACAAATGTGCATCCCGTGACACTAACCATGGGCCAGGTGGGCATGGCTACAGGTGAGGGGGCATGGCTAAGGTCAGCAGAGGGGGAGTAGGAATGGGGGCATGGCTAAGGCCAGGAGGTGGAGCTTAGAACTGGTGTGGCCCTGAACCCCAGCTAATCTTCGTACATAGCAATGCCCCTGCCCCCTCAGTTTTATTTCAGTCAGTTTGCAGTACAATTTGAAAACAAAGTAATCCAGTCATCAAACATTCTATTGTTCTTTCACTGACTGGAAGGAATTATACTTCCCATGACTTTTGTGGGGTTTTGTTTTTCTTTGAAAATAGGGGGCACAGTGGATTGGTTTTTATTGGTCCACAGTTTCTTGGAATCTTCTTTCATTTGCCAATCACAAACTACAGAATTGCAGGAAATATGTGAACTCTACATTTCCATGTGTGAACAATTTATTCCCAGCAAATATTCAGCCTTATCAACATCCATGAATAAAGATCAGAGCACCTCTGGTAGCAAAACTAAAGCAATCACAACATAAGCAACGGGGAGTGGTTATGCAGTAAGAGGGACCCCATTCCTCATTTTCTGCTTGTAGAGTGGGTTATGGAGAAAGTTTGAGACAGTATATTTAAGCACTTTAACCAGTTTGGTAAAAAATGCACTGGACTAACTGTATTCCTGGAGACCCATAAGCTTCAATTATACTTCTCACATGCATAATCATATGCAGTATCATTGCTTCAGATTGCAGCACCATGCACTGGTTTAAAAAATGGCTACAAATTAAAAACAGCTGGAATCAGTTCAGAGGGAAAGAACGGATAACTAGTCTCAACTTGCAGGACAATATTAGCTGGACTATTTGGGACAAGTAGTAGGACAACTCAATTAGTCTTACTTTTATTTAATATCATGTTATGTATGAGATTATTGCATTGGTGTACACAGCAAAATAAGCCTCATGCTCATATAATCTATTCTTCAACTATGCTTTGTTAGTATTTGTTGAACTAAATATATTTGTTTCTGCATGTATGCAGGTTAAAGGATTCCTGAAGAGGTCTGTGCAATCTCAAAGACTTGTCTCTTTTACCAACAGAAGTTGATCCAGTAAAAGATATAACCTCAAACTACCTTGTGTGGTTTTTTTTTTTGTTTTTGTTTTTTTTTTGCTGTAGCTTAGATGTAGTTAAGAGAAAGCAATATGTTTAGAAAGGTTGATTTAATTACAAAACACCTTGCCATATGTCAAGCCTTCTCTGTTCAAAACCTTCCCTCCTATGTGGTATAATATTCTTTAAAGCAGTGCATCTCTCAGCAAATGTTCCTTTTCCCGCTTCTCCTTTCCCAAGTATTCATATCTAATTTTATCATCAAATAGAAAAACAGATCAGTCAGGATTCATCTCATTGCTGACTTTAATGCTGGGAGCCTTTATCCAAGTAATTTCCCATTTGAAGTATTATGGAGAACTGCAACATCTTGGGTATCATTGGTTAAGTCTACATGGTGGTGGGGCTTTGATGATGATTTAACAAGGCTGAATTTAAGCAGACCTTGTTAAGTCAACTTCAGGGTATGTCTGCACTGGACACAGTGTAGATATACCCCAGACCCACCAAGGGGCTTGGAGCTGGATTGGGCCTCACATTGCTTGCTTGTGGTGGCAGAAGTCAGCCCCAAGCCCTCTGCCCCTTGTGGCAAGGGGCTGGGTCGGGCCCTGAGCCACTTGCTGGTGATGGCAGGAGGCTCAGGGCACTGATCCAGCCCCAAGCTGACTGCTGCTGCTGGCAGGTGGTTGGGCAGCCCAGTCACTTTTAGAGGCTACTCCTGATCTCAGGAGAAGCCTATGAAATTGACTGGGCTGTCTCCCAGGTCGCAGTGTTTCTGCCACCAGGGAGACAGCCCAGTGATCCAGCCTGGTGAATTTCACAGGCTATTACTGAGATCAGGAGTAGCCTATGAAATTGACTGTGCGGCCCAGCCACCTGTGGTGGTGGCAAGCAGCTCAGGGCTGGATCATGCACCAAGCCACTTGTAGCAAGCAACTTGGGGCTGGATCCAGCTCTGCACCACTTGCTGGCAGTGGCAGCTTGCTGGTTGCAGTTGGGGCTGGATCAGGACCCTGGAGGCAAAATGTGACCCAGGGTGGTATAGGGGGTGGAGCCCTACCCTTCCCACCCTGTAAAGTCTACTTAAAATCTTCAGTTGACTTCCAGGACAGGAGTTAAGTTGACTTAAGCAAGCACTGAAGTTTACTTAATAAATTCTAAATATAGCCCTGTAGTTGTGTAAGTAGACTAAAGCCTCCAGCATAGACATACCCACTGACAGTTACCCATGTTGACTTTTTAAACACTGATCTCCAGTCATAGTTCTTCACACCAAACTATAAGACTTAACTACTATTTTCAGTTTGAATATGTCATGATTATAATAAAGCAAAGACATTTTATTCACTGGAGCACATTGACCATATCTGGCTCCCATGCTGGCAATTATGTTCCTTGGCCCTGAAAGTCTTAGAATTCTATTGGTGCTATGTGAATTTCTTTTTTTTTTTTCCATTTATTTTTCTGTATACTAGTCTTAGCCAAATCTTATAGATTAAGACAAAAGTTGGACAATATGCTATTTTAGTAGAATAACAAAGAAGGTTTATCAATTACTGAGGGTAGAGAAACTACTTATTTACCTAACTACTGAGGAACAAGAACACTCTCTCTTCTCAAAAAAAACCAAACCCTATGCTTGGCTTTTTTTTTTTTTTCCTTCAGTTTTTCCAATGCAATCTTATTCAGAAGAAGGTTTATGGACAACTCTGCAAATTGAAAAGCACTGTCACTCACCCCTACTCTCAAATTCATTTGGTGAGGGTTTGGGGTCAGCACCTTACAGTTCAGATAATATGTCAACAACTGGAAAAAGAACACACCTCTGATATATCAAGTGTGCAGAGAAAGGTGACCATGCCCTAAAGTTAAGTTTTAGAGTCAGACTGTTGTTTTATAAACATTAATGTTTTAATTGAGAGGCAGTGTGACCTAGCAAATATGTTCTATTCCAAGCTCTGCCACTCTCTTATTGGAAAACCAAGACTCAGAAGTAAAGTGACTAGCCCAATCTACTACTTGTTTTGTAACGCATTTATAAGAATTGTCTATATTAGTGAGGTATTATTAGTTCCTTTCTTTCTAGCCTGTATTCTCTTATTCTAAAATGGCTGTATGGTGTGGGACAGCTTGCAACAAGAGCTGGTATGTCTAATGTAGGTAGAATATGACCTTGCTCCCAGAAAAGTCAAAAGAGATTACTGTATTTCTTTCAAAAGCACAGGGTTGTTTTCTGCACTCTGCAGCCAATTTACTCCTTGTTACTCAAATGGCCTTGATACCAGTTTTGGAGGTAGAAGCTGCGTCCAGAGCAGTGAGGTTAAAGGCCTGCATTTAAGGCCTGATTTGGAACAACTCAAGAGCTTTTCCCATCGACTTAAATGAGATCATGAGCAGGCCTCAAAAAGATTCAGGAAGATCTCTGATGGAGGTTATGACCTTGGACTCCAGTTGCCTTAAAAATGGGAATTGCCTTCATTTGGAAAAAAAATAATTTTCAGACTGAATCTGCAGAAGACTGGAAAGGCCTTATGCAATACCTGGTAAAGGTTCAATTTTGCAAGATGCTGAGTAAGCATACAATAAAGCACAAAGCACTTAACTTGTTTAACTTTAGAGCATATATTTATGGATAAGTACTGTGGACTTCCATGAGAATTAAGCATGTGTTTAAAACTAAATTAAACCCCATCTCATTATTATCATAATTAAAAAGAGTCTCTTATTTATACAGTGTTTGCCCTAACCCTAAATTTTTCAGGATTTGAATGATTTGCTACCACCACATTTGATGTTAAACTTTCTAATTTCTATGAATATTGTTATCACACATTTTGTATTCTTACTTTCAATATTAAAGGGAATTTAACATGTACTGCTGTTTTGTTTGCTCACAGCTATTTCAAATATCCTTATGTTTTCTAATGCAAGTTTTGCTAATACAGTTTAGAACTACATTTTCTTTGACATTAATGTTATTGTTTTCCATCAAAAAGGTTTATCCTTTGCATAAAGCAGAAGCTCTTCATTGAATTATTCACAAACATTAAGGAAGGAGTGAGCCTTGGAAATTTGTTTATTCATAAGTAGTACCAACATTTTTGCATTTTTTATTATTTGTTTGTAGTCTTTAGGGCAAGGCATTATCTGTTTTAATTTCTATTTATTTTTTCCCTATTGTGTGCTTTTTATATTCTCTAGATTCTCCCTGTTCACTAGCTACAATGGGAGACACTCCATATCTAGCTGTGATGCACCTGGTATAGTTATTTAATGTTCTCAAAATCCATGCCATACTTCCTTGGAATGTTGTCAGTAACCATTTCCCTCCCATGTGACCCATATACATCAATAAATAAAGATGACCTTTTCTACTCAGGCAGAACTGTAATAAAAGAAAAAAAAATCAGTCTACGAACACTCAGAAAAAATCCTATAAACCACTGTGCCTTGTTCTTGTAATTTTGTGCAACTGAATTGATTTGTTATGAAGTATTTTATATGTGCAAAGACAACATTTATTTCTCACAACCCATCTATTCCTTTAACTCATTTATAAAAGCTAGCAAGGCTCTCAGTATATTAGGCAACTAATTTCATGGGTTAGTCAGGGTAAAAATGGCAATTTTAACAGTTGGTAGTAAATTAATGGCGAGTCTTTAAAAATACAAATAACTTCAATATGTTAATGGCTTTAGGTGCTTGTTTTAAGTTTATTTCTGACAAATTAATTCCAAAAAACAAAAATAATCCTAAGAACAAGATGACATTTCTGTTATTAAAATAAGAAAATCTACAAAGTAATGGCAGTTCAAGATCATGTTCAGACCATCTTTCTATAAGAAAACAGTATATGCATGAACATCTGCATCTCTAATGAAGCCAAAAATATTACTATTTGAGCTATTTTTCAAATCAGATGTTATGCTTCAAGTAACAGTCCAATAACGCTATTGACTTTTTGAATATAAATAATGTGACATCCTGATTTATATGGTAGTGAACATTGTAATAATTCTGAGAAGTTTATTTAGGGCCTCAACTACCATAAAAATCATGTTTTGTTTTTGTTTTGTTTTTTTTAATGGGAATCTGAAAGGAGGTTGGCTCAGGTATTTAGCTCTAAACAAGGGGGTCTCAAACTCAAATCACCATGAGGGCCACATGAGGACTAGTACATTAGCCTGAGGGCCACACCACCGAAACCTTTGCATACAACAATATTGCAAATATTGGTAACAATAGTGTCATTGTGGGCTGTAGAAAATGGCCTGTGTGCTGCATGCGGCCCCAAAGCTATGTGTTTGAAACCCCTGCTCTAAACCAAAGCCCTGATTCAGAAAAGCGTTTCTGTTTGGGGCAGGACCTAAGTGAATACTTACTTTAAGCACATGGTTAAATCCCACTGCATGTCTAAATAGAATGTAGGTTTGTTTATTTGGAGGTCATTGTGATTTCATATTCTATTGATTTTAATGTAAGAAAACAAAATAAAGGTGAAGAAGAAAGGCTGTAACCCGCAGAAGACAGAGATTTCATAGGAGGAAGAAGAAAGCTGGTGGTGTGTGAAAGAGAGAGCTCCACAGCCATTGCAGGAACCTGAAGCAATTCACTTTCCTGCCCTCACCTGTCCAAACTTCACTCCCAGGGACACATCCAGCCATTCAGAAGAGAATTCTTTAGAGCAAATGTTAAGCAGCACACATTTTTCCATTTCATAACCTCTGTCATACCCCATGCAGCTGATCTTTGACCATCTTTCCGTTTGTTGGTATTCTAACGACTTTTGCTTGATATTGCACCTCATTAAAGCAACCCCAGCAACCCATACCCTCAGTACGGAAATCACACAGGGACTGTGAGGTTAGAAAAGAGGATAGTGAATGTTTAAAAGTTATAAATTGCTTCAGGGTGAAAATAGGATATTTTTCCTTTAAAGGCTTTATAAGGAAGGAAAGTACAAAAGAAATAACACCAATAAGCTGAGCTCATCATGGCTATACTCTTCATTTTCAGAGTTGTGACAAGTAGATAAAGCAATAGGAATGGCTTGCATTATTTACGTAAAATATTAAGTATGATTTGTCGTGACTTCTTAGTTATGTAACCTGCAAAACTTCAGTTCTTTGGTTTCTTGTGGTTGCTTTGTGAATTAACTGACCATCAAAACTGCCAGAGAACTGTGAGAGATGTTTACTAAGCTCATGAATGGGTAACTCATAACTCAATTGAGCCAATAGAACTTATAACTTATGTCCCTAAATAATTCTTAGAAGAAGGGCAAAGATTTCAAGCTTTTGGCAACTTTACAGATAATCACATTATTTATGGAAACTTTTGCAATACACAGTGGATCCCTGTTAGAGGCGCAAGTCCTCAGACTCATAATCTCTAAGGTCAGAATGGCCCAATATGATCATCTAGTCTGACCTCCTGCACAATACAGCCCACAAATCCACATCCACCCACTCCTGCAATAAACCTCTAACCTATGACTGAGTTATTAAAGTCTTCAAATCATGGTTTAAAGACTTTAAAGTGCAGAGAATCCACTAGCAAGTGAGCTGTGCCACATAATACAGAGCAAGGTGAAAAACTCCCAGAGGCTTTGTCAGTCTGCACGGTGGGAATATTTCTTCTCGCCCCCAAACATGCCAATCAGTTAAATCCTGAGTCCTATTATAAGAGGTCCATTTTTCAGTTATTAGTCACCTGTTGTCTTTATTGCGATGAAAAATAAAAGAAGTACAAGATATCTTTCAAAAAATTACTCACAAATGCACTTGACTCACAGTCACAAGTCGACTCTCCAATATTTTTAACACTGTTTGTTACTAATTTTACAATAATCATGCCTTAAAGCCCAAGAGATTCTTTTAGGTCTTATTACATTCAGGGAGACATATTAAGGATTATATTGAATATTTTCCAGGAAAAACAAACAATCAATAGAACCCAGATTATCCCATATATCCCTGACATATGCTCATAGAGGACTGAGGGTGAGTTGCAACACAACATGGACCTCACACACAGGAAATTCCATTATGTCAAAGGTTATCATAGCTGAGTGTAACAGGGTCACACTCAGTGCTGTGATGGCTTATGGTTACATCTGTGAATTCCCTTTAATCTTGCACCCCTCCTTCAGTTGCTTCCCCATGGTTTCCCTCTGGACTTAGAATGCCCCCTTGTCATGACTCAGCTCTCTGGCCAAGTCACTATAGTGGTTCCTCTCCAAAGACTCAAGTCTATCTGCAGTCTCAAGCAGTCTTCTGAACTTCCAGACCCACCCACTAATCCTGGTTCCAACCCAGCACCCCTTTCCCAGCAAGCAATTCTTCTCAAGTTCTGACCCTTTTGCTGCTTCCCTGAGATGTTTCCTACACTTTCTTTTGCCCCACTCTGGGTTACCATCAGAGCTTCCTCCACTGACTGTGGACACTTCCCCATTCCTTATCAGAGGCTGAAGTCCCAGATGGCATCTCAGGGCTCACTGTGACCCTAAAACCATCTCCTTGCACTTTTTCAACTCTTTGCCTCTCTAGGCAGTGACTACAAGGTTCCTTCCTGCAGCCCCTTCTCCTATCCCCCACTTCTTTTCTTTAGAAGCCTGACACAGCTTTCCCTAACACTCAGTTAGGTTTCATCACCCATTGATGCTTATTAGTCAGCAGCTGTCTTCCAGGTGAAGTCTGTAATGTTAATAAACCTATTTTAGCTATTCAGACCTTGTGTAGGGTGGCTGCAATCTCACAGTGGGTAATGAAGTCAAACAGCCGTTAAATCTCATTTATGCAGCATGATAAAGAATTTAGATGCTTACAGATGGACTTCATATTCTGGGTCCATTCTCCACCATGACTGAGGAGAGCTCTAGTGCAGTATGGCAGACAGGTAGTCAGGGTGAAACTTCCTGATCTTGCAGTGCTGAGGTGCACCTTTAAACTGGGCCCATGGGCATATCTTCCCTTAGAGACCTTAATCAGCAAACATCACAATATAGCAAAGCTTTGTTCTGCTTAATTTCTCCCTATTGCTTCCCATTCTCTTAATAAGCAGGGTGCATCAACTGCATGCCATGGAGTAATGAGCATTATTTTTTTCAGTCATCTCCAGTAAAGTGACCTGATGGAACTAAGTTTTCGGTTTTCTTACCCTTCTGCACAGAGCACCCACATCAAAAAGAGATGAGGCTTACTGCAGAGATTTCAGAACACATGCCAGTGAGAACCAAGCAAAGAAAGCATGGCAAACACACCCTCCTTAATACACAGTATGAAGAAATGTCTGAGGAGTCAGTGTAGATGGGTCATCAAGTCCCCTGCCAAAGGCAATGTGGTCAGATAAATAGGTGCACTATATGTACCTTGTAAAAAGTACCTTTGTTAGTTTATTAGAGAGAAAGAGAGCGAAGAAGAAAAGTGATTTCACATTCTTACCAACTTCAATCTTACCTGGGTTTAACTTTAGCCAGATACTCTTCACCTAGGCACTGATTTCAGCTAGACATTGAAAAAGCTAGATGACAGTGCTGTTGATGTTTGATATCAAGATGATGTTAAAGTGGGTATAAAGACTGAGTTATGGAGGTATGGGGTATATAGAGATGAAGTATCAGTAAGTGGAAGAAAAGCCTATAATGGCAGAGTTCAGTTTCAGACGAAAGGCCTAGCTGTTTCAAAATATTTTTGCTTACTCTTGGATCAAGGACAGAAAAATTGGTTGATCAACGCTATCAGGCAGAATGCAGGTGTTCTCTCCTTTTCATGTACAGGATGTAGTAACAGATGTTGCCTCTGGACCATGATCTAGCCTGAACCTGACTCAAGCGACAGCTACCAGTATCCTAGAGCCCTCTGAAGCTGAGTTTTGCTAGCCTCTCAGTTAGCTAGCTAATAAATGGTAGGGTAGCAGGGCTGGATTAATCTGCCTCCCACTGCGGGACCCCCATCCCCTACCACAGGGACCAGGCCATGCCCCCCCATCACTAGGGTGGCCCTAGAGCCAGAGTGTGCTCCTGCCCTGACCCTGCTCCAGCCAGTCTGGGGTGGGGAGGAGAGGGTGTGCAGTATGGTGGCCCCTGATGCAGCTCCCCAAGGCCATGAGCCCTGCAAAGCTGCACCGGGCTGGCTCAGAGGCTGCAGCTGCGCCAACCAGCCCTGTTGTCTGGGTGGATCAAGCCCATCATGCTTCCAGGGACGGAGTAGCTGGCCCAGGGCAGGGCAGAAGTGCAGAGCCTGGCCTCTGGGCTGCTCCAGGACTCCATTCCCCCCTCTGACAGCTCCAGTAGGGCAGGAGCTCTTCCATGTTTTTTGCTCTGGGGGCACTGAGCCAAGGCAGGTGCACCAGACTATCATACGAGTTCTAGGCACTAGAGCCCAGCACTCCCCTTTCAGCCAGGACCCAGGGTTTAAGCCCCGAAACCCCCTAATCTGACCCTGGAGGTTAGTAGTTTTAGAAGTTATTCATGTTGACTGAGAGCTTCCATAAGAACTACTCAGACTAATTCATATTTCACAGTGGGTGGAAGATTCCCCCTGTCAAAGAAAATATTGTCAGTCTCCATCAGGCAATTTTTAAAATCAAAGGTTGGATTTTTATTCATTTATTTTTAAAGAAAAATAAATACCGTCTAGTCAGAAAAAAAAAATTCTGGGCTATATTATATGGAAGGATGAAGAAAATTATAATGGTCCTTTCAGACCTTGGAATTTATGAATCTTCATTTTTTGTTTCTCATCTAGGAAAAACGGGGACAGAGTGAAAGGGGCCCTGGCAATTCTCATTGTTTCCATGGTTTCTCTGGCTGAATTCTTGGAAGGAAGGTGTTCTGCTTGTGATTCAGGGCTCAGCTGCTTTGTTTTGATAGTCCATAAGGACACCCTGGATGAAGGTGATCTCTGCAGGGAAAGACGTGAGAAGATTTTATGTCCAAGTCTTGAGCGGAAACAATCTGGATATATAAGCAATTCACTCTTTGGAAATTTTTGTAGAACATGACTGTTGTACAAATACATCACAGTGAGTGGGGGAAAGCCTGTGACCCCATGAAATAGCCCTACTACCGGGGAGTAGGGCTATAGCACAGCCTTCCATTGTTTCTGCTTCCATGAAAGAGAAGTGATGTCTTTCTATGCCTCTGTCTCATGCAGAGAGATAAGCTGAGTCAGGCTACATTTCTGTGTCTCACTAATCTTCACCATCAAAAAGGAATCTGTAGTGTTGTAGCTGATTGGAACTTAGTGACCAGTTGGGTGGATGATGTGTAACCCATGGGTTTAAATAAGGAGTGTCTCTTTAAGTGATCTGTTGGGGGTCTGGGTTGCTTTTGCTGGATCAGTGGTGTTGGACAGATTTAGCTGCCTAGACTCAGAAGTTTCTATTATGTGGTGTATAGCTCTGAGTGTGCTCCACAAGGGTCCCTGAGTGCAGTGATCTGATGCCTGAGAGCAAGCAGCCAGCCCAGAGAAGTTGCATTGAGGAGAGCACATTTGCTATGTGCAAGGGATAGGCTGAGCCAGGAGAAGACAGCAGGCTCATTTCTCCAACTCTGATAAGGCATTTTACTTCAGGTTAGTAGCCCTGTTAGCGCTCCAGCAGGGAAGCCTGGAGGCAGTGGTTGTAGAGAAGAGACCATTGGGAAAGACTTGGTGATTAGAGGCTATAATAGACTCGTGGATTTATTAAATAGCCACATCATCTTATAGATCTGGATGGTAATTATTTTCGCTTTCATCATAAGGTTTATAAAGTTAAAGTTTAATAGTTTTTTTCACTAAATTTGAACAGTCTTTGCTGTGAGTCCCTTTAGGATTGAATCTTGGTCTCCAGGTGCTTCACTGTAGGAGTTGGGGTTTATTTTTTGTTAGGCACTGCAGAAAGGCACTAAAAGTAAACTGTAGCTTTACAGAATCTGTCCTAGTCTCTTCCCAGTGATGGCTCAGCTGCGCTAGCAGGAGGGGGGAAAAAAAAAATTAAATAAATAAATAAATTAAAGGTGTTTGTTCCTGCAGTCAGCGGATGTGTCTCTGAATACCCAGAGATGAGATCAGTTAAGTAACGCTGTACCATTTTACAGCTGATGGCTGTCCTCATCATGGGGCTGACACAGTGTGAAGAGCTAGTTTGATTTCTCCACATTAGGACCTGAATTTCACTTCTGTGCAGATTGCTCACATGAAACTCCCCCATGCCAGTGTTGGCCTTAAAGTACAGTTTTTTTAGTGAAAAGTAAATCCATATCCCCTGCACAGAAGAGAGGGTCTCTGTATTGAGCTCAGTTAGACTAACAAAGTGAGGGGCCATGGGATCAGTGATTATGTAGCTTCAGTGACTTGCATGTTATACAATTGAAGTATGAGAATTGTGTGCACTATTTTAACCAACAGTCTGGCGCAGCAGCAATTGGTAGGCTGTGCAGTAGTCCTACTTTCTGGCACTGAATTCAGATGAAATGCAGGAGAGACATTCCTCTCTTTCAGCTCCCTAACTACAATGGGGTGAAAGGGGCAAGGCCCCAGGGTGAATGGTTTTACAGGGTGCCAAAACCATGCTCACACAGATGGGTCCTGGCAGCAAAGTGGAGCGTATTGTGCTCTGTTCCTCTGCAGACAGGAGCTTGTGCTAGCCTGACAGGTTAGGTATTCCCCTGACAAGAACTTATCTTACTTAGTGATTTGCACCTCTCAGCGTCTCTAAAGTCTCTTATTGTGTAAGCTGCCCAGGGGCCATGCAAATCCCTAAGTGTCAGATGCTGCTCTCAGCTCAGCCCCCCCAGGCTTGCTTGCGGAGACAGAGTAGCTCCTCTCTCTGTTCCAGGGGAAGAGAGGAGGGCAATTTGAATCCCCCTAAGTACAAGGTACCAGGGCTCAGGGGAGGGAGAGGGAAGCTAGGGGGTGAGGTGGGTGGCAGACCACCCAGGGGGCCCCAGGATTGGCATGGTGCCCCAGAGGACAAATCAGGGCCATGGCAAGGGGGTGTAAGGAAAAATTTGGCATGTTATAATGGTTTTCTCCTCCCCAGAAGTGGAAGTGCTGTTCTGTGTGATTTTGTAACACTGTTGTACTGCTGGGGATTAATGAGCAGGTCTTCCTGGCAACCTCATGGAGAGATTGACAGGGACACTGGCAGGCTGCTCAGTAACAGGGGCTGTGTGCAACAGGAGAGGGCCGGGCGCAGACTTGCTGGAATTTTCTCCATAGTGCCTTATGAAGCCCAGTTTCGGCACGAAAAAGGACGCATGGTGATTGGCCACTGAGCCCAGGTATTTAAGGGGAGACCTGTGAGGAAAGGGGGGTGTCTCTGGTGAGGGTTGGCTAGAGAGCAGTCTTGTATTCGGCTCTGTGAGGACACTGAGAGAAAGCCGGAGATCAGGAGCCTGAAAGCCCAGTGACGGTGGGACTGAGTGTCTGGTCTTCTATGATCAGAAGCTCAGGGAGACTGGGGGCCTTGGGAAGGGCTCTGAAGAGGACTTCAACGGACCAATTTGGACCAAGTCCCCAAAGAGATGGAGGCCTCTGATTAGGAGTAGGCTCTGCTCATGGACATTGACTAGGGGTGAACAGACTATCGATTAAGGGACCCCCTGGGCTGCCAGCGGCCTGAAGTAGATGGTCCAAGTTTGGAGGCTGTGCCCAGAGGACAACGAGGGACCACTTCGGTCACCGCAGGAGTCGGGGTTCAGCACTGAGGGTGTCGGTGAAGGAAACCAGTGAGGGTGTCAGGGCTCTATTTGTTTGTTTGCAACCTGACTTGGTGTGAGGAGCCTCCTCGGTTGGGCAGTGTGGTACCAGGTTCAATCCCACGGGAGGGCAGAGTCTGAGGAGTTCTGGGAGCTGCTTTCCATAAGGTTGACTGTTTAATCATTTAAATCAGTTATAATTTGGGGTTTATTCCTACTGTTGTGGGGTTCTCGTGGGTACTATTGGTATTGGGTTATCTGTTGTGGGACTACTGTCATTCACTATACAGGGATTGGGATCCTTGTCTAAATTAAGTTCTGTTGTTAACTTGATTTGCCTGGCCTTTTACTGCTGCTGTGACTAGGTGCCAGAGGTTGATAGATGCCTCAGGTGGAAGGGTCCTGACTTATATAAAATTTCTCAGAACAGGGGCAGAGAGACAGTTTGGGGTAAGAATCTGAGCAATACTGGTGGGGTGAGTGAGTGAGAGACCCAGATGGGACAATAGCTGCCCAGCTGCAGTTTTGTGGGCCACAGGGTGGGGCAGTGGGTGGCTTTGGGGCAGTAGGGGGTGGGAGGAAACAGGGAGTGGATGGTTTTGTGCTGGGCTGGGAGGGTGGCTAGGAGGGCTGGGGGAGCTATAAACTTTCGGGGTGGTTTTGAGCCAAGTAGGGCACTGAGTTGTGGGGTGGTTTGGGGGCAATAGCAGGGGTCTGTTTTGGGCCAGATGGGGCAATGGGGGGGGGAGAAGTAACTGCAGGATCCCTGTAATAGCTGGGAGAAGAGGTTGGTAGTGGGTTGGGGGGGTACAGCTGCTTTGGTTGCGTGAAGCTCTCTGGAAGGGGCTGGGCTGCAGGTTGCTGGCTGTACCTTGGACGGTCTAGAAGGGTGACAAGCAAGTGCCAGACTCCCCATGGTGGGTCTCGGGAGTGTTTGAAATAACTCAGGTTTCCAGTAGAACTTTCATAGGAATAATTTTTTAAAAATTGTTTAAAAAATTACCTGTTCATCAAGATAAATACTGAGTAATATAAGCCCTCTTTGGACATGAAGCTATGAGAAAAGAGACAGGGCTGGGGGAAGATGCTATAGAGAGGGTGGAGGGAGGAGGGCGAAGAGGGCAAGCGCCTTGTGGGGTTCTGATGGGTTGCTGGTCAGTGGGGTGGCTGGAGAATTGAGTGATGGATGGAGAAATGGGATGGAGCCATGGCAGCTTGTACCTGGTGGCGACATGGAGGGATGACATGGCTGGCTATAAAGTCATAGTCACTTATAAAGAGTCTTTCAAAAGGCAGCAATTTCTTGAAGTAACTGATCTTCCTCTGTGGTTGGCCTGTGGATTTGAACAATGGGGACACAGCCTGCCATTGATAGCTAGTAGGGCAGATCCTTCTGTTCTTGCTACCAACAGGTCCTGGTACCTAATGCTCACAGCCTGCTACACTCCAGAGAAGTAGCCATGTTAGTCTAGTTCAGTAAAACAAACAAACAAGGGGTCCTGTGGCACTTAAAGACTAACATTTATTTTTTGCATGAGCTTTTGTGAGAGAAAATCCCACTTTGTCAGACACGCTGAAAATGAAGCATCTGATGAAATGGGATTTTCTCCCCAAAAAACTCATGCAATAAATAAATCTTTAAAAGTGCCACAGAAGTCTGTATGTTTCCCTAAAGTTTGAGAGTTTGCATATTTGTGTTTTACTGCAAGCAATAAATGCAGTTTTGTGTTTTTGTTTGTCTCAATTGTTTCTGCTTATGGACTGTGTTCAATTACATATCACATATCACTGTGTTGCATTGTGTTCAATTCTATATCACATTTTATTTAATTATCATGTTGTTAATCACAGTACTTATTGTGTTAGGCAGTGTTTGCTAGTTTGTGACAATGATTAATATAGACATAAATGCAATATAAAATTATAAATATTTTTATGGAGTGATAACCAATGCATATGGTACTGAGAAGCAGTTGCAAATGCCTACCTCCGCTGAGGCCTGCACATGCATAAAGGGGGCCTGGACAATATACAAAGGTGGCCCAGAGATTAGGTGGGTTCTGGGGCCAATCTAATTATACTTTACCTTGGAGTATGCTCTATTCCTTTGCTGGAGACAGGCCCACTGATGGGGGTGGGAGGGCAGCAGTTGGGGAGGGGCATCGGTGTGGAGGCCCCCCAGTGGCAGCAGGGGACAGATCGGGCTCTGTGCTGATGGTTGGTGGTGACTGGGGATGGATTCCAGCTTGGCACCACCATCTGGCAACAGCGTAGTGTTGGATCAGGTCCTGGGCTGAATCAGGTCCAGGGTCGGAGGGGGCGCCTTTGGGGCTGCTTACCCCAGTGACAAAAAGTCTAGTGATGTTCCTGCTCTCTTCAATCTGGACTGGTGAATTGCTGTCTTACTTCAATTCCTCACACCTGGAGCCTGTCTTACTTTGCTCTGCTGTATGAACTTCCACTCATGGGCAGATCATGCACAGTCTTCAGAGAGTAAGTTGCACCCAACTGAGTGAGCAAGTACTTCTGGCAAGCCACTCTTTAGCTGTTGCAAAAGAATGATTCCAGTCAATATCCTGTCTCAGATGCTGCCCTAAGAACCACTGTCTTATAGTGTGCTGCCCACTGAACACTGCAACCTCATAGCTTCATCAGTTTATCAAAGAAACAGATATGCACCACCCTTGTCGTTTCAAAGGGTCTCTAACATATCTTAAACCAAATGCATTCTTTTAGGTAACAAATGAATTTATCAAGTACTGAAGTATTTATGTGATAAATCAAGAAAACAAGTCAGATTTGATCAAGAGAAAATAAAAGCAAAAACACATTCTAAACTAAGCTTTGCCCTTTCTGCACACTTACAAGTGCAGATAGTTCTCACCACAGGCTGGCTGCTCTGCCTTCAGCCAGACCCTTCCCCTGTGGTCAGCACTTTGGGGCTTGGAGGTGTTGATAAATGAAGTTGTGTAAGTGTAAGGCAGGCTTAGAAACTGTGCTTAACAGCTTCGGGGAGGGGGGGGACAACTAATCTGCATGGGTCCTGAATTAGCAAGAATACAAAGAGCACAATTAGCTGATAAGCTTACTGGGTGCAGGGCACAGTGGGTAATGGTATTTGGGGTTAATCTGATCACAAATATGTTAATATCTGTAATTCTCAAAAGGGAAATATAAAATACTGTCTTTTTGTGAAATGCTGCTCCCTGTTTGTTTCAAATCTGTCTGAATAAGTTAAAGGGTAAAAACTACCCTTAGTTAAGAAGAGGCTTGTAGGAAAGTCAAGTGCATGTTTCAACCTGAAAAAACTTAAAAGAAACAAGGTGGGGGTTTGAGGCTACTCTAGCCTCTTCCTCTATTGCTTCCCCTGCCTTTTGATAGCTATGGCTAAGCTTCCTGTGAGGCCTCTGTCATTTAGATAGAGATAGCTGTTTACAGCTACTTAAGAGCTGGAATTACCAGGGAGAGAAGCACTCTCTCTCTCTCTCTCTCTCTCTCTCTCACCAAAAATCACTAGAGAGAAATTTCTCTCTCTGAGCTGAGGTGACTGGAGGGTGGAGCTGACAGACAGTGGGTGGAGCCAGCAGACAGTGAGAGTGGCCAGCAGCAACCTGGGCAGCCTGAGTGACTGGTGGGCAGAGCTGGCGGACAGCTGGTAGAGCTGAGGAATGGTTCTAGAGGATGGAGTGAGTGACCAGTAGATGCTGGCGTGAAAAACACTCCCTACATACCCTAGGATTTGTTGGGAGCCTAGTTAGCACTGATTTTCCAGATTAATGCCAGTTTTGCCATTAAGTTTGTATGTTCTGTTATGCGGTGTGGGTTGTTGAGAACTTCGCTCTATATTAATTTTTCTAGATTAGTGCTGATCTGTTATTTGTCCTTTTGCATTTTGTTTCACTAATATTAAAAGTTCTGTTTACTACACTCAGACTCGTGCTTACAAGTGGGGAGGCCTTATCCCTTTGGGGTGCCCAAGGAACAGTGCAGGGTTCCCCAGAAATCTGGGTGGGGGCTTGAGCCAGTTGGTGGTGTTACACTATTGGGAAAACCCTAAATATAGAACCTGGCCCTTGTCCTGCCAGCCTGTCCTGGCAGAAAGGTTACATAATAGAGATTGAAAAATAAAACCACTCTTGTGCTTTGCCCCTCCTCTCCATGCCACCTTCAGGGTTAGGTGACAAACAATATACTTGTATGGCTTCACCTGTGTCTTGAATCAGTGAGCATCCCCATACTGTGGTTTTTTTGTTGGTGTTCAGGCTATTCCTTCATTCCTGAAAGAGCTGAGTTTATTTATGTATGCCTTAGTGAGGTGTGAACTGTGCCTCTGCTCTGAAAGTCTTGCTTGGATATGCTGGCTATGCATCTTTGGGCACATTACACAGCAAAGCTTCATCATCATAAGCTAAAATATAAACAATCATTTTCCATGCCGCAGGGTAAAAACGTAGCACTGGTATGAGCAAAAAAGAATTCCCAATCCCACCCCTTATATCCAACAATGGTACAATTTGCTAGGTACATTACTGGTAACTGTAGGTTGGGCAGGGTTGCTTTTCTCTCAAGTGCCATTCAAGGCAATTTATCAGACTTGGCATTCTGATGCCTTGCACCTTGTATAGCCATTTGTTCTCATATGCAATTAAGGTAAGGTGGGTGTAAAACACTGCCAGATCAGAATAGCAGCATTTTGCACTTACTTTTCACATGTATAAATGATTGAACCAAGTAGGAGGCAGAACAGAATAAGGTCATTGATACTCAGATGTATTATTGGAAACTTGACATGCTAGCTTAATTTTAAATGTACTGAATATTTATATTTTGTCAAAATATTTTGATTTTTCCGCAGTTATAAAGTTAATGTTTGTAAGGTATCAGATAAGACTATATCTGAAAAATAAAAGCTTTGACCCTCATTATTCCAAATGAGAAAATTAAGTTCTCAAGGCGTAGAAATGTTAGTCTGTGTACAGCAAAAACAATGAAAGACCTGTGGCACCTTTAAGACTAACAAACTTCTTTGGGCATATGCTTTCATGGGCTGCAACCCACTTCATTGGATGCAAGAGAAAATAAAGGTTTTAAAATTAAGCCTGTAATAGACTGTCAGGCTCCCCCAAGGAGTGTTGTGGCCCATCTCTGAAATGTGTTGAATGGTAGCACAGTTCAGAAGCATCTCTGGGCATAGCCAGATTCAATCACAGTAGTACTGGTCCATCAAGCAGTCCTAACGCCCCTCTGGGTGAGGACTGGTTCTGCAAACAACTGTGTTGAAGCAGGAAGCACACCTGGAGTACTTGGGCCTGGCCTGGTTCCCCAAGCAGCAGTACTTGGCTGCAACACAGTCTGAAAGTCCCTCTGGATGTGACAAGTCTCCCCCTAGTTGACAAAGCTGAACTGCAAATGCAGTCCTGTAGCATCCTGGACGTGTCAGGGCTCCCATAAGCAGTAGTACTAGTTGCAACTCAGTCCTAAAACTCCTCTGGAGGGAGTCTGGCTCTGCAGTGATCCCTACAGAGCCACCTTGTAGTCCTGAAGCTTTTCTGGGTGTATTATTTAATTCACTGACTGGTGATACCCTGCAGTATTAGAGTCCTGGAAGGATCTGGGAGCAAATAATCTTCACCTCTTCTCTTGCCCCTTGCTGAGGCTTTGGCTGAGTTTTTAATCCACTGTGCCTGTCATGGAGTATGTAGCTTGCATGACAGAGAGGGACCTTTCTGGCTACTAAGGAAGCTCTCTGGTGGGAGGGTACACCCCGTTACAAAACTCAATGTTTCACAGTGTCATGGGACACACACCTGTGCAGCTCTGGGCTATGATCTATATGATTCTGTTCACTTATGCACTATGATTGTGTTATTTTATGCCAATTAGGCAATGCAAGATTTCTTTGCAAATGCTCATAAACTATTCTACAGGCTTAATATGGTATCGTGTTTTCTGTAGCAACATATATGTGAAGCGAGATGAAGCATGTTAAACAGCACACATCCTCAGGACTCTCTGGCACAGAGGCTGGGGAATTACATGACAAAAGCAAGGCAAATGTCCTCCCTGGCTCAGGTAGAAGTAAAGAGAATCACACAGCAGCATGGAAAGAGAAGGGGCTGAGTGGGGTCTGGAAACAAAAGTTCCAAAGGAGTAGTTGTTAGTTTAGTTCAATAAAACAAACAAACAAACAAGGAGTCCTGTGGCACTTACAGACTAACAAATTTATTTTCTGCATACACTTTCATGGGAGAACATCCCACTTCGTCAGACACTTTGAAGATTGAGAAACTTACATAAATTACAGAAGTTCCCTTACATAAGATACCCCAAATTCAAAGTGTCTGACAAAATAGGATTTTTCTCCCAAAAAAGCTTATGCAAAAAATAAATTTGTTAGTCTTTAAGCACCACAGGACTCCTTGTTTGTTTAGTAACAAAGAGAGTCACTGGGAAGGACTTGGGGCTTTTTGCCCAGGAGACTCCATCTTGAAACATAGACAAGAATTGGGTCCTGCCTCAAGACGCAGAGAATGACTATAAACCAGGTGTGGCCAAACTGTGGCTTGGGAGCCGCATGTAGCTCTTGAATATAAAAATGTGGCTCGTGGAACATCAGCAAATCAGTCTGGTGGGTAGAAGTATATAGCTAATGCCTCAGTGCAGCTCTTGAAGGTTTAATAATCAACTCTTGAGTTCCATAATTTTGGACACCCCTGCTATAAACCATTACAGCTGGACTTTAGGGGTAAGATGAGCATATTTCTAATTGTGTTATTAGTTTAGTATGTGTGTTTTTTCTTGCGATCATTTCTGACTCATTTATATTATGATTCTGTATTGATTTGCTATATTGTCACTTAAAATCATACTCTGATCAATAAACTAGTATTTTGTTTTATCAAAAGCTGTGTGGACTTTTGAGAGTGTGAGTGGAAGGCTGGGTATGATTCATTTCTGTGTTAAATGGATGGACTTGGACCTATGGTGAGGAGAGCCCCAGTCCCTGTAAGAGAGAAGCTCCCATGGTGGTGTCTGGGGGTGGGTGTGCTCCCTGGGGGATCGTCCCATATGGAAGCGGTTCTCAACCACTGCACTGGGACACATTACTGTGTCACCACACAGCAGTCAGTGTGTCATGGAGAGCTGGGGAAATGGCTGGTTTGGCCTGGGAGAGGTGGGCTGGTGTATCCTCTAGGGTCACAAGATGCTGCCAAGTACCTACTTGATTGGAATAGTATGCTCACTGCCTGGGACTAGCTACATGCAGGAGACTAGAGTGGACTAACTCAGAAATGAGTGGTCACCTAGCTAGGTGGGGTAAGTTGGGGTTCAGGAATGGAGGTGGAAGGGGTCCCAGTGGCACACCAAATTAGATCTGTGGAGCAGTCTGTCACTGCATTTCTTCTATTAATAAAATTTAATATTGTATGTAGTATTCCACACAATTAATGGCCCAATTCTGTGTTCCTCATTTACACCAAGTAGTCCTACTCGTATTAAGTGCTACTGAAATAAAATACTCATTGTGAGTAAAGATGGCAGAATCAAGTCCTAAATACATGCTTATTTTTTTTTGTTTTTGTTTTTGATTTTTTTTTTTGAAAAAAGAGCAAAAATTAAGATCTTTCCATATTGTATTTTCTGACCTTTCCCGCATACATTGGTATGACAAGTGATCTGACTAAAGACCTTTAACCTTTGTTATCATTTATATGGAAATATCAATATAGGTCACATTGGAATGCTGCCGAGCAATGGTCCCTTCTTTTCTAATCTGTTTTCATAATAAAATTAATATGTAAACCCATAACAGTCAAGCAGTTTCAGAAATGCCTTTATATGAATTTATACTGCAAATTTGATATAGGCAGTCACATAATATATTCCAGTGTTTTTTTTTTTAATAAAATATCTGTCTTTATTAAAAGTGCATTAAAATGAATGAGGATAAAATTGATGTTCACTGAACAATTAGGCTGATTTAAGTATGCCTGACAAGGCTTTTGGGGTGGGGGGGAGGCAGCTCAGCGTGATATTACATACACAGATCATAACAGATTTAAATAGACACGAAAATGTTTTTTAGAAAAGAACTACGCACACTTAAAGTAACAATTATATTTTACCATTTGCAGAGAATGCTTCTCATAGTTTATATTACTAGCATACATTCAGAGGAAGTAGATGTTAAAGGGTAAAATAAGTTTCTTTATTTTAAGTCGCTGTTACACACTAAAAATCCTTGGGACTTAGGCTGTGTTACTGTTAAATATATCATCTCAGCACCTATTTAATTATTTATTTAACTGATTACATCTGTAGAGGCAATTAGTCTGTTTCATAATGAATCAAGATACACTGTAAAATATTACATAACAGTTATAAATGGAGTCACTGCCACTGCTATATTGCTAATTATGTCCATGGATTCACAGTTTTACCAGGCAACTAGAGCACTTTTAAAATGCTAATCAAGTTACACTCTAAGTTTTGAACATCTAGATATAATGAGAATTAAGCTACTTTTACACAATAATTTAGAGCTACACTAGTTTCCAGAATGTTGTGGCACTTATATATATTTATAAATCTATATTGAGACAGGATGCTTATAGTATTAATATGGGACTGACTGCACTAAGGAGATGCAATAGTAGTAATCAACTGATTATATGAGCAGTTCTCAACTACTATGTCGACACACATTACTGTGTCACCTCACAGTGGTAAGTGTGTTGCGGACAGCCAGGAAAATGGCTGGATTCAGCCTTGGGGGGTGGAGGGGTTAGTGCAGGGGTCTCAAACTCAAATCACCTCGAGGGCCACATGACGACTAGTCCAGGCCCGCAAGAGGACTGGTACATTAGCCCAAGGTCTGCACCACTGACACTTTTCATACAACAATATTGCAAATAATAATGATAGTGTCATTGTGGACCACAGGAAATAGTTTTAGGGGCCGCATGTGGCCCACAGGCTGTGTGTTTGAGACCCCTGGGTTAGTCTGTTCTGGTGGGTGGCATATCATATTTAAATGTGTTGTGATCCATGAAAGGTTGAGAACCACTGTACCACACTATTGCAAGCACTCCAGGATTAAAAGCATTTTACAGTTCTTTGGGTGGTTTAAGTATTTTTTTTTTTGTAGTTTTTGCACAATAAAACACAGAGTACAAGTTTCATTAGGGGCATAAATGCCACAAAGACTTTTCTTTCAGCCCTCTGAACTGGTCAAAATATTACATAGGAAATTTCAATCCAGTGCAACCCATAAGCAAATGCTAGCGTGTGAAATTACAGCATAATCCCACAGCCACTGTGTCAGCATAATCACAGTTCTCATGGCTACTTATTCCATGCCTCTCAAAACTTCCCCACATGACAGTCAACCTCAGTTTATAAAGGACTATTGGAGACCTCATCAATGCATAAAAGCAAATGCTCCCTTTCTCCTCACATGACTGGTCCCCCCAATCATTCCTATGAGGGAGTTTAAACTGTATGGAGGGACCTTTGTATGCTCTTTGCATGAGGGTGTATATCACCCATACAGCTCTGTCCAAAAAAAAAGTCACGTGTAAACATATCTATGGGCAAAACGGTAAATTACTGTGAGTAGATCAGTGGCAGTACACAGTCTGCTGGTGATAGAATAACAGTATAGCTCAAGTGGTACATCCATCTGGGGTCTGTGCTCCATCTTTCCCTGTCTTTAATCCTAGACCTCAGATCTCTGGCTAAGTCCTTTTCTGTTCACCTCTTTTGGGATACAGGCCAGGCCAGGCCAGGCCAGCCCACTTTGCCTCAGTGGCCACCACTGCTTCACAGACTGGTGGTCTGAGGGTGGGGCAGAGACCGAGGCCTTCCCATCTCTAGGGCCTCGTCCAGGGACCCTACATGCCATAACTTGGCACCACCTCAACCCCAGCTCAGTTTCACACATGATCTATCAGGTCCCTCGGCCATATCCATGGCTCCCCAGGCACCTCTTGCCCTTTTATCAGGGTCTGGGCTTCAGGGAAGCCCCAGCAATCCACAATATGCCCCTGCAGCCAAGCTGACTGCCTCCTTCCTCCCTGAAGGCCATAAGAAGACTAACAAGAGATGGGTCCATAGCCTCCTTAAACTTGCTTATATGCAGGGCTCCTTGGTCCTAACTGTCTCTGCAGCTTCCTGTTCCCATTGGCCATTCTCCTCCTACAGGGCTTTTAACCCTTTCCATGCCAGAGTGGGGAAATCACCCTGCTATGCTATGCAATGTTAGAGTGAAATTATGCACACCGCCCCCCCCCCAAACTTTCTCTGTTCAGTATAAACAGTATGCCATTTGCACATCGTATATTTGAACCAAACATGGCATAGGTGAGCTTGATTAGTACACTTATTGGTAAGGGGGAATTACTTGCTTTATTAACCAGCAGCAGATGATTTCATGTAAATCCAGATTTAAACCAGCACTATACCAAAATATACAGAATAAGACCATCCTGCTTTAAAGAACTGTTGTTAGGTTGCACTTTGCAGATTCAGATATGAATATATCTTAAACTAAATTTCCCAATAGATAAGCATGATAGAACGTTTTTCTCATTGCATTCATTGATTCAGCATGAAACCCAACACATCACTTAAATTGTATTCATTAAAGAGTCTGCACATAAAATATTTAAAGTAAGAAAAGAGAGCTCTTAGTGAAAGCTAAATAGCTCTAGGGGAAAGAAACTATTGCTTGAATCTAGCTAGTCTATCAGTCTCGGGAAGAAAAAAGAAAATAAACAAAACCACAAACAGTTTAGTATGACTAATAAGCAAAACTGAGTATGGGGATATTTTTAAAGCACTATAACTCTTACACAGATTATATTTTATTCATCTCATACACTTATGACTTGCTCTGAAGGAACTGAAGGAACAAAAACAAACACACATATCTCTAATTCTTAATGAAGTCCTAGGGAGATGTAAAAGAACTCTCCATTCCAGCACAAAAGACCTACCATTACATTGTAAAAGGAAAAATGTAGAAATAGCCTTACAAATCCCACCTTCAATTATTTCCTTTCATGACTGTGTCAATGGATATTTTTTAACTAGAAGTCAACCATTCCAGTTTTATCATACTTAAAGCACACCATTCCAACATCCTAAATGGAGACTTATCAATTAAAGACTTGCAAAATAAAAATACCCATCAAGGGACAAATATTGTCTGTGCACAGACCTCAGCCTGAGTAGCTGGGCTGATGGGTCACTTCAGGTGTGTGGAGAAATGGTCAGATGCTACAAAGAGTCCTGTGGCAACTTTAAAGATTAACAAATTTATTGCATGTGCTTTTGTGAGAGAAAATCCCACTTTGCCAGATGCTTGAAAATGGACGCCCTACAGAATGGGAGATTCTGTACGTAGCCCATCTTCAAGCATCTGATGAAGTGGGATTTTCTCCCATGAAAACTCATGTGATAAATACATTTATTAGTCTTTAAAAGAGCCACATGACTCCTTTGTTTTGTTGAACTAGACTAACACAGGCACCCTTTGAAAAGGGTCAAATTCTGGTTCCATAGAAGTCAAGCTCAAATCCTTCATTAATTAGAATGGGGCAAGGATTTTAGCTGGAATTACTGAGTTGGCTCAGCAATTCTTCATGAGGTTTTTAGCTGAGCTGCATACCAGACAGACTGGTTATTAGAATCTTATACATGGATTCCCCTCTACAGAGTTTTGAAAAAACAAAAACAAAAAGCCAAGAGGCAAACAAAGGAACTTTTTCATTCTTAGTCCTTCTAATGAAGCTTGTTCAATATTTAGATCCCCTGACAGTCATTCTGATAATTAGTTAAGGAACTGTCCATTTTTAAAAACAGATTGCTGACTTACAGGGACTTGGAAGGAGCTCATGATTGTAATGTATTTTTTATTTCTGTCATTAAACATAAAAATTCTTAGAGTGTAAATAAAGTCCTGTAAAAGATTTAGAAAAGTTGATTCAAATGCATACATCTCAATATCCTTGCAGAATAAATTTTCTTTGATTTAGTGGAAGTGACTCTTCTTGTAACAGACAGATTATAATTATGATATAAATATTTTATATGGTTATATCTATGAAAATGCTTTGGGCTTTGTATCTTGAATTCTCCCCTGACTTCAACAGGGCTATTCAGAAGCTCAGAACTAAGCCTGTATTTATGCCCCTTTCTGCATAGGGATGGGCTTCTTCATAAACTCAAGTTATGCATGTGCTCCAGTGCTTTGCTTATGAGGGCGCTTTATGTGCTTAAAATGCTTTGCTGAATCAGGGCTTGAGTACACAATTCATCCAAAGCAGTACAAAATACCCAGTTTTGGAATTAGATTTAGAGACTTTAAGGTCTGAAGGGGATATTATATTTATTTATTTGGGCTTTGTGCACATTGCAAACCACAGAACCTCATTCACTCACTCCAGTAAAAACCTCCAGCTGAGTTACTGAAGTCCTCAAATCATATAATTTAAAGACTTGAAGTTACAGAGAATCTATGATTTACACTAGTTTGAACCAGCAAGTGACCTATGTCCCACACTGCAGAGGAAGACAAAAAACCCAGTGGTTCTGCCAATCTCACGCACCCCAGATATGGGAATTAGTTAGACCTTAAAAAACAATGGGTGCTGCATAATTTAGGTACTATGAAGATTCTAAAATCAGACAGGAAACTGTATTTGATTTTACACACAGTAATGCAAGTCAGAAGTAACAACAGAATGTAAAACCAATGAACATTAAAGCAAAACCAGATCTGCTAACACTGTAAAGTGAACTGAAGAAACAATTAAAAATACAAAAATAGAAAAAAAAAAAGAGATATATTTGTCCTTTACAATAGGAGGAAATAAACTGTCAATTATTTCCTGAGATTCATACTCTGGAATTGTTGGAGTTGAATATGAACCAACTAGGTGAGTGGAGAGTATGTTCATGTGACCTAGTCTATTTCCAAATAAATCATTTTGATTTTGGAACTCTGAACTGAAAACTAGGTATCTGTTTTTTCATGCAAAAATTTTGATAATTTTCAGATGCATGTGCTTTTCATAGTCCGAAAAAAATCAGGTCCTACATTGTTTCAGATTAGGTCCCAAAGGCTATGTCTACATTAGAAAGCTTAGCTCAAACTTGCTTGGTCCGAACTAAGCAGTTCCCAGTTAGTTCGAGCTAACCTGAGGTTAGTTCAAACTACCTGCAGTTTTTTAGTTTAAACTAGCCATGTTTTTCATTTGAACTAACTTTATAGTCCAAACCAAAGAAAGTGGCTAGTTCAAACTAAAAAATTTATCTAGTTTGACCTAGCACTGCTACATCATGCTAGTTTGAACTAAATAGTTCAGTTCAAACTAAGCAAAACCTAATGTAGACAGGGACCAAATTAGTCTGGATTAAGCCTCCTTAATCTGGACTAATTAGCTAATGCAGACATAGTGAAATAGGCACCCAAAAAATCAACACTCACTTGCCCGGAGCTCTTTTCCCAATCATTGGCAATCAGATCTGAGGTAAGGAATATCTGGTGGACATTTGCTTTCATGAACAAAAGCATGGGATCTCAGGAAGTCCTAAACCAAGGAGAAACTGATTAGAGATTGGTGATATTTGGTTATATTAATACATTTTTTCAAGACAAATTCTTGATCTGTCTCATTAGACAGCTGAAAAATAGTGTGGGGGGGGGAATCCTAGGTTGTTGCTCATGGTGTAATGAATGACACTTGTGAATACTGTATGAAAATAAAACTACAGCTGCATTTTAGGGAAGAGAAATAAATTACTACTGTAAAGAAGTTACTTAGATTGTTACATAATGCAGGATTTACTGTCATCATTTTGTAACCGGCATAACTTTTCCACCCATGGGAATTATTTTGCTCAGCTTTTGCTAGAAAGGAAAATGACTTTCTGTGCAACTTCATTTATTTGATAATTCAGATATATTGTAACTCAAGACTCCCACTTTTCCAGAAGCTTTGCAGTGTGAATTCAGGACAACTGCATCTTTATTTCCCCCCCTGTGGTCCAGCAGTCCTACACTCCTGGCTGCTCAGCTGTCACCTCTCTTCAACAGAGTCACATCTTTCCTTCTTAAGTAGGTTGTTTCCAAGCTTCACACACTGCCTACAGTATTATACTCAATGCTTAAAATATAATTTGATGGGCTCCAGACCCCTCCTAATCTCTGGGCCCCCTTCCCGTATTGTCATAGAATTATAATAAAATCATAGATTCATAGGGTTGGCAGGGATCTCATGAGGTCATCTAGTCCAAACCCCTGGTAAAAGCAGGACCACTCCCACTAAATCATCCCAGCCAGGGTTTTGTCCAGCTGGGCCTTAAACATCTCCAAAGACGGAGATTCCACCACCTCCCTAGGTAGGCCATTCGAATGCTTCACCACCCTCCTAGTAAGAAAGTTTTTCCTAATATACAATCTCGACCTCCCTAGCTGTAACTTGAAACCATTGCTCCTCGTTCTGTACTCTGTTACCACTGAGAACAGCCGAGCTCCTTCCTCTTTAGAGCACCCCTTCAAGTAGCTGAAGGTTGCTATCAGATCCCCTCTCAGTCTTCTCTTCTGCAGGCTAAATAAGCCTAGATCCTTCAATCTTTCTTCATAGGTCTTGTGCTCCAGCCCCCTGATCATTTTTGTTGCCCTCTATGGGACTCTTTCTAATTTGTCCACATCCTTTTTGTAGTAGGATGCCAAAAACAGGACACAGTATTCCAGATGCAGCCTCACCAGTGCGAAATAGAGGGGAATAATCACATCCCTTGATCTGCTGGCAACAATTCTACTGATGCAGCCCAACATGCCATCGGCCTTTTTGGCAGCAAGAGCACAGTGTTGACAGATATCCAGCTTCCCATCCACCATGACCCTCAGGTCCTTTTCTACAGTGCTGCTACTAAGCTGATAACTCCCCAGCCTGTAGCAGTGCATGGGGTTTTTCTGTCCCAAGTACAGGACTTTGCACTTGTCCTTGCTGAACCTCATGAGATTTCTATTGGCCAATTACTCCAATTTGTTTAGCTGTCCCTGAATCCAGTCCCTCCCCTCCAGCGGGTCTGCTGTTCCCCCCAGCTCTTTGTCATCCACAAACTTCTTGAGCATTCAGTCTATCCCATCATCCAGATCATTAATGAAAATGTTGAGCAGAACTGGCCCCAGGTCTGACCCCTGGGGCATCCGACTCATTACTGGTTGCCAAATAGACATTGAACCATTGATTCCTACTCACTGAAACTGTTAAGCTAGATAGTTTTCTATCAGCCTTATGGTCCATGCACCCAACCCATACTTCCTTAACTTGCTGATGAGAATGCTGTGGGAAACTTTATCAAAACCCTTGCTAAGGTCGATATATATCACATCAACGGCTCTTCCCATATCCACAAATCCAGTCATCTCATCATAGAAGGCAATGAGGTTGGTCAGGCACGATTTATTGTTGGTGAATCCACACCAACTGTTCCTGATCACTCTATTTTTCTCCAAGTGTTTCAGGATGGATTCTTTGAGGACCTGCTCCATGATTTTTCTAGGGATAAAAGTGAGGCTGACACGTCTGCAATTCCCTGGATCCTCCTTTTCCCCTTTCTTGAAGATAGGTACTATATTTGCTTTTTTCCAGTCCTCCGACGCCTCCTGAGTTCACCACAAGTTTTCAAAGATATTGCCCACTGGTTCTGAAGTCTCATCGGTCAAGTCCCTTAGCACCCTCGGATGCAGTTCATCTGGCCCCCTAGACTTGTGCACATCCAACTTCTTTAAATAGTCCCTAACCTGACCTACCATCACCAAGGACCTCTCTTCTTCTCTCCAATCTACCATACCCAGGGTAGCAGCCTGGGAGGTGGTCCTGCCTGTGAAAACTGAAGTAAAAAACAGCATTGAACACTTCAGCCTTTTCCTCATCCTCCACCACAAGGATACCTGCCCCATTCAGTAGTGGACCAATACCATCCCTGATCCTCTTCTTCTTATTGACATCCTTGTAGAACCTCTTCCCATTATCCTTCACATCCCTTACTAGCTGCAACTCCAACTGCCCTTTGGCCTTTTTATTTTATCCCTGCAGCTCTGAGCAATATCTTTGTATGACTCCCTAGTCATTTGTCCAAGCTTCTAATTCCTGTAAGCTTCCTTTTTAAGTTTCAGCTCACCACAGAGTTCTCTCTTAAACCATGCTTGGTGGCTTCCACATTTGCTGTTCTTTCTGTTCATCAGAGTGGTATCTTCCTTTGCCCTTAGCAGGGTTTCTTTAAAATACAGCCAGTTCTCTTTGATGCCTTTTCCCTTCAGATCAGCCTCCCAAGGGATCCTGCCCATCAGCTCTCTAAGGGAGACAAAATCTGCTTTTCTGAAATCCAGGGTCTGTGTTTTGCTTCTTTCCTTTTTCCCATTGATCAGAGTATTGAATTTCACCATCTCATGGTCACTGCTGCCCAGGTTGCCATTCACTTCTACTTCCCCAGTCGAATCTACTCAGTTTGTGAGCAGCAGTTCAAAAGGTGAAAGGCCCCTAGTTGGTTCCTTCAGCATTTGTACCAGGAAGTTGTCCTCAACACTCTCCAGAAATGTCCTGGATTGCCTGTGCACTGCTGTACTGCCTTCCAGTAAATGTTAGGATAATTGGAGTCCCCCATGAGAAGCAGGGCCTGTGATCTAGAAACTTCTGCTAGTTGTCCATAGAATGCCTCATCTACCTCCTCCTTCTGCTCTGGTAGTCTATAGCAGACACCCCCACAACATTCCCCTTGTTGCCTTCTCCTCTAACCTTAACCCACAGACTTTCAACCAGCTCATTTCCACTTTCGTAGAGGAGGTCCAAGCAGTCATCCCACTCTTTCATATAGCGCTACTCCTCCACCTCTTCTTCCCTGAACAATTTATACCCATGAATGGCAGAGCTTCAGTCATGCAAGCTATCCCACTACATCTCTGTTATTCCAATTCTATCATAGTTCCTTGTCTGTGCCAGTACTATCAATTCTTCCTGCTTGTTTCCCAGGCTCCTTTCATTTGTATACAGGCACCTAAAATACTGGGCTAATTGCCCTACTTTCCCCTGTTGATTTTCAGTTTTGTTGCATCTACTTCCTTGCTTTTTCTCCCAGTGACATCCTTCCCCACTCATCTCAAGGTATTAGGGCTTCATCAGGACACCTCAGACAATTATTTGATTCTCCACCACCAACTACCCTCTTTTAATCCCTGGTGTTACAGTCCCAGGACCCCCTAAGTTCCACCACTTCCCCTAGATCTCCCTCATTGTGACTTACCTGTCGGCTTTTGTCTCCTTCCGCCTTCAAACATTGTTTAAAGCCCTCTTCACTAGATCAGCCAGTCTGTGTCCAAATATGCTCTTCCCCTTCCTCGATAAGTGGAGTCCATCTCTGCCTTGCAGCCCTTCTTCCTGGAACAGCATCCCACGGTTGACAAAGCCAAAGCCCTCCTGAAGACACCATCTTGGCAGCCAGCTGTTCACCTCCAGGATGCATCTGTCACTGCTCAGGCCCCTACCCTTGACCAGAAGGAGCCAGAAGAATACCACCTGTGCACCGAACTCCTTCACCTGTGCTCCCAGAACCCTGTAGTCACTTTTGGTCTGCTGAGGATTGCCTCTCACAGTATCATTGGCTCCCACTTGGAAGAGTAGCATGTGGTAGTAGTGAGAGGGGTGGATGATTCTCAACAATCCCTCCATAGTGCCTCGGATATGGGCCCCTGGCAGGCAGCATATCTCCCAAGAAGCCTTGGCAGGGTAACAGATGGGTGCCTCCGTCCCCCTCAGAACCAATCACAATCCCAAGTCACACAGTAACTGACAACAGAAATCATGTGTAGGAAGGACACAAACACACAGTTAGCAATTCCCTCACCCAAAGATTTGCTCTCTCCCTTGCTTCTTCAGCAAGGGGATCGTCTTCGCCTCCTTCACAGGGCTTCACCTACTCCTTGCCTCTCAAACTCCCCTGTTTGCAGTCCATTGTTTGCAAGCTCCCCCTTGTCATTCAGCCACTGGCTTTTTGCATGTGCGGGTCCCAGCCGAAATAGGCATTTTCAAGTTTCTCCATCTGCCGACCCTGTAGCTGTGCACAAATTCCGAATTCTGTTTCCTAGCTATTTCCCTTCATCTGCCTCCAAAAAGCTGTCCTCACCCACCCACCACAGCTATTGCCCCCACCCATCCCAGATAGTAACTCAAGGCAGGTCCTAGTGCCCAGCTCCCCTGTGCATGTCCAGGGCTGGCATTGACCCTTCCCCCCCCCACCTCTCTGGAGACAACTCACTCAGCAGGTCAGCAGACAAAAGTAGCCATCTCCCTCACTCCCCCTGCCTTTGAGGCTCTGGCAGGCAGGGCTGTGGCAAGGCCTGAGAAAAGAGTGTGTGTGAGGGTGAGGAGCAGAGCTAGGATTTAAAGGGAAAGCCAGGCTGCTCTGGCACTGTGGTGACAAATGCTGTCACCAGATAGAGCAAAGAGATGCACAGTGGCTAAAGTAAGGGGGAATGCACCAGAATGTTGCTTTCTGCCCCATTATTCTATTTTTAGGGACCCTGGAACAATGTCCCCTAAAAACTGTGGGCCCCAAAACAGCATTCTGGTGTATTCCCCCTTACTTTAGCCCCTGGTGATATTCCAAGGAAGACAGACTGTTTTGTTTGATTGTTGACTTCCGGAGAACCTCATTTTAAGTATTTCCAGAGGGGCAGCTGTGCTAGTCTGTGTGCAGCAAAAACAATGAGAATCCTGTGGCACCTTAAAAACTGATTACACAATGAAGTCTATTTTGAAAGTTCTTTGGTTGACGTATGGCAACTTTCAAGTCTGCTACTAAGGGTCCGGGGAGATTGAAGTGTTCTCCTACTTGTTTATGAGTGTCGTCATTTTTTATGTTTGATTTGTGTCCATTTATCCTTTTGTGCAAGGACAGTCCAGTTTGCCCAGTGTACATGACAGAGAAGCATTACTGGAACATGATGGCATATACCACATTAGTGGATATGCCGGTGAATGAGCTGCTCATGGTGCGGCTGAAGTGGCTAGGACCTGAGATGGTGTCACTGGAGTCGGTGTGTAGGCAGAGTTGGGAATGGGGTTTGTTGCAGGGATAGGTTCCTGGGTTAGTGTTCTTATTGTATGCTGTTTGGTTGCTGGTGGGTATTTGCTTCCAATTGGGGTGGCTATCTTTAAGTACTGGCCTTCCTCCTAAGGCTTGAGAGAGTGTGGGATCATCTTCTAGGATAAATTGTAGATCTTCGATGATGTGCTGGAGGGAGGGCCTGTAGGTGATGGCCAGTATCATTCTATTGTTTTCTTTGTCAGGTCCGTCCTGTAGTTGGTGATGCTTGGGTATCCATCTGGCTCTGCTGATCTGTTTTTTCACTTCCCCAGATGGGTACTGTAGTTTTAAGAATATTTTGTAGAGACCTTGTAGGTCAGGGGTTGAAAACCTTTGCTGGCCCCCATGCCAGCCCCGCCCACCGCACCCTCAGCAGGTACTATAGGTGGGGCCAAATGGGTGCAGAACCGGAGACTCTGGGTTGGGAGGGGGAGGCTAGGGTCCCTAGGGACAGGCATCCCCAGGGTGTGTGCGCGGGCATGGCTGAGGTCCCTCAGGGTGGACTGTGGGCTGAGCTGCCCCACTCCCCTGCACTGTGGGGGCCAATTGACCCTGCAGCAATGCCATGCCAGCCCCTTGAACTGCAGTGGCCATGCTGAGCTGCACAGAGCAGAGCCACACTGGCTCCCTGTGTGGACCTGTAGTATGCCTGTCCCCCCCCCCCCCAAGCTGAGTCCAGCTGCACCGGCCTCACAAGCTGCACCAGCCCCCTGTGCTCAGCTGCACTGCACTAACCCCCAAAGCCACGTTGAGCCACGCTGCACCAGCCCCGCAACCAAGCGGCACCATGCTGCTCTGGATCTTGTGGCCCCAACCTCCATGCCATGTTGGGGGAAGGGGCACCAGGGAAACCTCAGCAGCATTGTGTACCGCTGAGGATCAGCCCGTGTGTCAAATCTGGCACACATGCCCGGGGTTGTTGACCCCTCTTGTAGGTATTTGTCTCTGAGGGATTGGAGCAGATCCATTTGTACCTTTAGGCTTGACTGTAGATGATGGATCGTGTAATACATCCAGGGTGGAAGGTGGAGGCATGTAAGTATGAATTACGGTCATTTGGTTTATGGTCAGTTGGTTTTCAGCATAGGGTGGTGTTAATACGTTCACCCCTTATTCATACTCTAGTGTCCAAGAAGTAGATTTCTTGTGTGGATTAGTCCAGGCTGAAGTTGATGGTGGGGTGAAAATTGTTGAAATCCCAGTGGAATTATTCAAGGGACTCTGTCCTGCGTGTCCAGATGAGAAAAATGTCATCAATGTAACTTAGGTAAAGGCGAGGCACTTGGGGACAAGTTTGAAGTAGTATGTATAAACTCCTTAGGAGGCGGTATCTCTCTGGAGGTATTTTAGCTTGAGTGAATTTTCCTACATCACTTACAACTGCTTATAGTTCCTGGTGAGGTTATGGTTACCCTCCTCCACACAACTGCATATCGTTAGTGGCACACAATCCCTAAACTTCATACAGTAAGAGTTACCAAAAATATTGCAGGAAGTTTCTGTATCTGTCATAGAAACCTCTTCAACCATAAACCTATTTTCCTCTTACTTTCTGTGATGCTGAAATCATCTTTGAACCTGGAATTGTTACTTGTTAGCTTTGTGTTCTTGGTGAATCAAGGCATAGCATCCAGCCTCTGTGACTCCCCCGCCCCCCAAACACCCCTGCCAGCCTCTTCTTGAGCCAGAAATCCAAAACAATGAAAAGACAGTGGGAAACACACCAAAAACCCTCCGAACAAGAGTGAAGGGATTACAACTTGCCAAACCTCATCTACACTGAAGGTAAACCTCATTTACATTGAGGACAGCAGAAAACTTAATTTTCATCAAGGATGGAAACAGAATTAGCATGCTGAATGGGGAACCAAGGCCCAAGACTGGAAGCACGCTGAATTCTGGGATTGGTGAAGCATGGAAACATTGCATGATGGAGGATCTCTGCTTCTGAGGCTAACAAACCCACACCTGCACATACCCAACTCGGCATTTATCAGACCAATTCTAAGTCATAGATAATGTGTTAATATCCAAGATACTGAATTGCCTGATTGCATTGTAAGCTCCCTCGAAGGAATACAACTCACAGTCAGGACTGACCTAACAAAACAGACTGGTATAGTCCCCAAGTGACAAAACAATCCTGGTATATTCCCTTAATTCATTATTTAGCCCCAAAACAACCCTAGTTCTTTGCCTTGAAACACTGTTTCTTTCCTATATAAACCCCTACCTGAGTTAAAAATTGTGTTCTGGTGCCTGGATCCAAAAAACTGCATCAGTTTCATGGGGACTGTGGTGGGGCCTCTGCCTGGCTCCAGCACTTCAGACCCTTAGACTGTTTCCTGGGAACCTTTGAGCTGTGCTGAGTGGTGAGACTCCCCCCACCCTCTCTCTCTTTCTGTGTCCAAATATAACTCTCTAAACCTGATCTTTGTAATCAGCTTGGGCTAGATTTCCCCAATACTAATATTGTAATTGTTTTTTTCTTTTCCCATATGGATATTAATATTGTAACTGTTTGGGTATTTTTCCTTCCATGTATAATTGTTACTATTTGTATTATAAGTTTTATGTATCTGGCAATAAAGTAAATTTTATAATCAAGCTGGTTGCCAAGAATGTCTCCACACTTCATTTACTCCTTTATGTTCTTGGCTTCCCTATATTGCTCTGCAGCAACACTTCTTTTAATTAATGTCCCAAAATCCTGTAATGTTTGCTCATTAAGGGGGCTACTGGTAGAACAATTGTAAAGTAACTGTGGGGATACCAACAGGCTGAATCTGTTGCATATAAGGGTGACAGCTGAAAAGTGCTGTTTTTGACCCATTCTGCTCAGATGTATGCTCATCTTTAGTGCAGTGCAGTGCCAGGAGCATATACGGCTGGTGGCAGAGAAATGCTGTATCACCCAGCCAGCTGAATTCAGAGACAAATAAGCTGAGAGTGCTGATAGACCCAATCTGCTCAGATGCACTTTGTTAATCAGTGAATATGTATGTGTGGATGGTTATTTGAATCTGTGGCTGAAGGAACCCAGTCCTGGGAAATTTAGGTGCTGCAAGGGTAGCTCCATTGGGTGGGGACTTGCAGAAAGGAAAGGTGAGCTAGGTACAGAAATGTGAGTGACAAAAATAGTACATTAATAGGATTATAACCCACCGCCCCCCAAAAGTAACCCTAATAAATGAGCACACCCAAGGATTCTGGGAAAATCTGGTAACACAATCTCTTCCACCCAGGGGTTAATGTATAATTTGGCAGTTCCCAGAAACCTTCTAAATTTCCAGGCCCCCCTCATGCAGGTCCAGGCCCTCCTTCACCTACACCAGCTAGTGCCCCCCACATGCCTGCCCCTCACCTCAGCTAGTGCCCCCCACCCCAGCTACTACCCCCCATGTCCTCCTCTCAGCCCTCAACATGACTCCTTCTCACCCCATCCCCAGTGTATTTTCCCCAATGGCTGCCCCAACCCCCCAGACCCCGCTTACCTATGCCGCCAAGGTGGCCGAGGAGCTGGGCCTGGTGGAGGGAGGCTTCAGGCAGCACTGGCTGGCTGGTGAGAGGGGGCCTGGGCCCAAGACTGGGTTGGGGCCGCGTGCGCCACCAGGCCTGGCAGGAAGGGGCGGGGCTGCCACAGGCTCCAGGGAAAGAAGGGGAGGGGTGGTCAGCCTCACTCCAGCCCGCAGCCCCTTCCTTCAGCCAGCCCTAGGGGAACATTCCTGAATGTTGTGTTCGGGCACGTTCTTTCTATTTTTAGAGGGCCTCGGAAGGCAGAGTTCTGGGACGTGCCCCTATTTTTAGGGGCCCCAGAACACTGGTCTGGCTAACTTTAACCCTTGCTTTCACCCATGTCTATAAATCTGCCCATCATCACCTGCATATTACTGTTCCATATCTCTGCCCTGTAGAAGATGTGGAATCAACTTTGTCTACGATTTTGTCTCCTATTGCTTGAATTATTGTAATGCTTTCCTCTGCAGCCTCCTCAAATGCTAGCACTTCAAGCTGTAATCAGATGCATGAGAGTTGCTGCCTTCCTGTTCACATCTACCAGGAAAGAGGACATTGCCATTTTCCTCTCAAACATTTCCAGGAGCTCCCCATTTATTAGAACATTCAATGTGAAGTTTGTTTTTCTCCCACCTTCCATCCCAAGACTCCTTGTGTGCTTGTTGTGGCCTAATTCATGGGTCTGGATTCTTTCTTTTCATCTCTCCCATTCATCTAGCATAAGCCTTCTTTCCGTCCCTCACAGTATCCTGCCAGTGTTGGTGCATGCATCTTTTCCTCTGATACAGCTTTCTGGTGTCCCTCCATTGAACATCCTCTTTAGGTAGCATTTTTTTTTTAAAGTGCTATATTTGTGTAGCAACAATTACAGTATGGCACTGACACCCTCATGGGGCCCAAAGGATGTGTTGTAATGAATAATAATATTTTCAAGACTCACTTTTTTTCTACCTTTCCTTCCTTTTCCTCCCACCATTGACTCAGTGGGGAAAAAAATTGCTTTAAAAAACTGTTTTGATCACTCAACTTTTCACTAAAAATGGTGAAGAAAGGAGTCTGTTTTGAATGCTGCAAGATGGGGAAACTTCAGTTTAGGTGTCACTCATTTGGGTTTGTTTTAACCAGCTCTCTTTGAATGGCTTTATGACCAGTTCTTTCCTTTATTCATCACACTATGACTGTATACCATTATTAGATAGAAGTTCTTTGATGCAGTCAACACTACAGCCTTCCTCTACTTAACTCAAAGTTGTTTTGATAAATATAAAACTTTAAGAAATTATGTGAAATTATTTCCAGAGGGGTAGCCATGCTAGTCTGTGTACAGAAGAAACAGAGTCCTGTGGCACCTTAGTCTATGTCTTCACCTAATATCTTAGTTTGGACTTGGTTAGTCTGAACTAAGTAATTCGAAAGTTAGTTCAAACTAGCCACACTGTTTTTAGTTCAAACTAACTTTTTAGTTCAGACTAAAAAAGTGTAGTTAGTTTGAACTAACTGCCAATTTGAACTTATTTAGTTTGAACTAGCATGTCTACATTGCGCTAGTTCAAATTAAATATGCAAATAAGTTCAAACTAAGCAGTTCAGACTAACCAGGCAAACTAACTAGTTCAAACTAAGCTTTGCTTAGTCCGAAACAAGCAAAGAAAAGTTTGAACTAGGCAAAGCCTTGTGTAGACAGGGTTAATTAAGGCCCTTTAATTCAAACTAATTTGCTAGTGTAGACAGTCTTATAGACTAACGCATTTCTTCAGGCATAGGCTTTCATGGGCTCCAACCCACTTTGTGCATCTGACACAGTGGGCTGGCGCCCACAAAAGCTTATCCCCAAAGAAATCTGTTAGTATATAAAGCATCACAGGACTCTCATTGTTTTTATGTGAAATTATGTGACACATGAGATGCAGATCACAAAAAGCAATGTCCATGCAACAAACTACTTTTCATCTTAAAAAAAAGAAAAAAAAAAGAAAGCAAGCAATTTTTTTTAAAGCAAAAACATAAAAGCAAAAATTACAAGAACACTTAGCTATAAATCATGATTGGTTTGTAGGTTTTTATATCTCACATCTGCTTTTTTCCTAGTGTGGCTGTGAAGGACCCAAAATCCCGACAATCTACCATGCCATTAAAAAAAAAAAAAAAAAAAAAGGACAGATGAGATAACACATATCCTCAGAAACACTGAAGACTTCTAGCTTGAAGGTAACCAACACCATACAGTCAGGGCTGTCCCTCTAGGCGTGCAGGGCCCGGGGCAAATCAGCCTCTGTGCCCGCCCCGACCCCTGCCCACATTCGAGGGCAGGGCCAGCTGGCCCAGAGGGGAGAGGCAGGCCCGGTCAACCCCTGAGCCAGCTGTTCCCCATCCGGAGGACAGGGAAAGCCGGCCAAAAGAGGCAGCTAGGGTCAACACTCTCCCCATCCTTATGCTGCCTTTGGCTCTGTGCCAGAGGCAGCAGGGAGGGTGTGTGAGAGGCAGCGTGGCTGGGGGGGGACACAGTGGTGCTGGCCCCACACTGTCTCCCACCATTCCCCATTGCCTCTGGCACAGAGCTGAAGGTAGCACGGGAGGCGGGTGAGGGAGTGCTGATCCTGGCCGCCACTTTTGGCTGTCTTGCCCCGTCCCCCCAATGGGGGACAGCACAGCTGTGTGTGTGTGGGGGGGTAAAGTGCTGCCCTGCTCATGGCAGGACAGTGTGGGGCCCATGGAACCATGGGGCCTGGGACAATCACTGCTTTTGCCACCTCCTAGGGATGGCCCTGCATACAGTGCAGTTTCATCCACCCACTGAATAAGATTGAACCCAGTTAACACTTGTAGGGAAGACTGGAATATCCTTGTGAGAATTACATATGCTATTCCATGTTCTGGTCTATCTCCTATGCTAGTCAGTGGAGTACTCTGGAGTGTAATTTATGGGGGATGGGAGTGAAGGACGGTATTGACAATGAGAAGGGTGGAGTATATCTTTTCGGAGTTATTACTGAACGAATGCCCAAGCACTGTGCTAGAGAGTGATGTGCTTCTCTAGACACCATCTTTCAAAAACATTCACTTTTAGTAATTGAGGCTAATATTGACAAAGATGCCGATCCCATAACACCTTTCAGAATAAAGGCACTGAATAAGCCAGGATATGGACCAAGTTATAACCCAGGTAATTACATTCTGCCCACCAACATTCCTTCCATGGTCTGGGAGGGACATGGTACAGTATTGTGGTAAAAATAATCTTGTTAATTTCCTCTTCTAAGCATGTACTGTGTATACACATTATATAATATCACATGCACAATCAATATATATTCAAGAATATTCCATTTTTACATATATAGGTAAAACACAGTATGTGCAGTGTGATAAGAACATAAAAGAGGAATGCAGCAAAGACACACTTCTTAAAACACAACCTAGAAAATAAGGGTGGTGCCATTAACATTATTCAGAATGATTGTTCAGTAAAACTCCTGGTAATTTTTGTCCATGTGAATCTCCACCACCACCAGAAAAATGAAGCCTGGAATGACTCCATATTTGGAGAATTACATGACTTATAAATCCCCCATCTCCCCTCAGACCTGGAGTTATGCCTTCAATTTGGGAAATGATACTGGTCTATAATTGCCAGAGATAAATGTCCTTTGATCCAGGAAGGATTTTTAACAACCAATATACTGGATTTGGAAAACAGATTGGCGTTAGATGTAATATCTGTTATGAGGTTTATTTGAATATTATGTTGAATAATATGAGCTGTGTGATAAATCACATGTGATAACCATAAGCATTTCTAATACATCTCTGAGAAAAATATTATACTTTACTGTGGGGGCAGAGAGGCAACAGAATTTAAAAATAGGCATGAAATGTTTACTTCAGAGAGGAAAACTGATGTTAGAATAAAACATTTATATGTTAATATAACTGAAAGCCAGTAGCTAAATAATTAAATTGGAGATTTCTTAGAGTCATTCGTCTTTCAGAAAAGAGAAACCTATAGTCAGTTCTTAGCAGTGCAGATTATATCTATACTTTAGTTATGATTTGTAGCATGTGTAAACATACCTGAAGCTAACTTTAAGCTCATGTACCAAGAGCGGTGGACTTTCTGCACCATGGGCTTGAGTGTGGATGTACAAACCCACCCAAGACCACAGATACTTAGTCAGGTGGCTATTGATCCTCCAGCTACCAAGATTAAAGATAAGTCAGGTCTGTGTATGCATGCTACAGTGACACCTCTAAATTCAGCATAGCCATACTTGAAGACTGCACTAATCCATCCTCCCCTCCTTCAGCTCTCAGGTCCATGATGCCTCCCAGTCCCGCAATTCCTCACCTTTCTATTAATTTTGTCTATATTCCTCTCTTCCTATTCCTTTTTCCCCACACTGAAGTGGTTGCTAAAGCCTATTTCTGTTTCCTCCACCCCCCCGCCAAAGTCTGCCTGTTCTTTGTCTATTTCCATAATCAAGACACTGTCCAGATCCTTGTGTATCTCTTCTCTTGATTACTGTAACCTCCTCCTCAGACCTTCTTTACACATCTCACCCCCTGTGAATCTGTTAGAATACTGTTGCCAAAATCATCTTCCTTGATTGCTGCACTGACAACTTCTGGGCCTTCCTCAAATTTTTGCATAACCTTTGCCTTACCATTTGTAACAAATCCACGTTCCTCATCATTGTCTGTGTAACACAGGCCCCAGTTAACTCCTCATGCTTACTGTATTCCTTACCGATTTCTTTCTGCTTAAATGATCAGAGTTCATTCCCATCCCCATTGCTTCTTCTACTTCACCCCTTATGCATGGAACAAGCCTCCTAAACTCTACCCTCTCCCCATTTAAAAACCTCTGGAAGCTGCCCTTCTTTAATCAAAACTAAAAATCCAAGTTCTCAGATAGATAGATAGATAGATAGATAGATAATGAAAGTGTGTGTTCCCTTCATAAAATCAAAACGATCAGTAAGGTCATACTCAGCATGAGTAAATGGCAAAGTCTAGCCCTTAACAGTTGTAAAATAGAACAAAGCACACATTCTGTGGAATTGCAAAACCTGTGACGCACATCACTGTTCATATATGTTGTTGTTTCTCCGCACTTCATTTTTTATGCTTACTGCCTTGAAAATGAGTCAATGGAACTTTAACATTTAAATTACTTAAGTGCTTTTGAAAAAAAAGTTGTTTTGGGTTGTTTTTTTTTTTTTTTTTTTAATCTGCAAATCAATTAGGACATTGCTGTTCCTCCTCAAATCAACAGTAACAGCAATTCTTGTTGGCCGGATCAGGCAAACCATGAAATTGGCTTCTGATTCTTCTATAGGTGTTCCTGGCACAACAGCAGCTTCTAACATCCAAGCAATGTCTCTGTCAGCCTCTTATGCCAACTGCATTTCTAGAACTTCAGGACATTTGCCATTCTATTTCTTTACACATCTTTGATTTTTTTTTTTTGTCAGTTTGGGAAGAAGATCTACTCTCAGTTACATCATGAACTCAAATATGGCACCTGTATAACTGAGAATAGGTATGAGTCCAATCCTGCTACTAACATTTCTAGAATGGAGAGGAAAATATATTACCGTATAAAGGCCCAGATCCAACTGCAGAAGTGCTTTGTAGCAGGAATGCTAGAGAACATGGTGCATCGTCAATTCCCCTTGTGTTGGAAAATCCTTGGGTGGTGCAAAACAAAAGTAGCTCATGTACAACTCCTTTTGGAGTTGCCACTGCAAGTCATGTGGCTGGTGGGAAAGAGGAATATAAACACTATCCCTATTTCCTAATAGAAGAAAAGAAAAAAAAAACACTTTATAATATACCCTTAGATTTTCTGCAAGAAAAGAGAAATGGGGGGGGGAATGCAATTGCAACAGATGACAAGTTCCTTCAATATCCTGGACAAACTATATTAAATTTAGTTTAGTACCTTTGTGATTCATTTTATTACAATTATGATTTTTATGTGTTGTTATATATAACTTGCTTTACAGTTAATGTAATTCTCTGAGATGTTGCCCCAAGGTGTGATCTGTGTAGCATACGTATTCACCCTTATAATGTAACTGTGTATTGTCTGATTCAACGTATGCCATGTACAGAAGCATGTTTCCTCCAATTTATATACAAATATGAAATGCTGTCATGTTGTGTCCCTAAATGTGGGTCTCACATAACTTGAATAGTTGCAGACAAATACAAAGGTGTTTCCACACTCAGAGGAGGGATGTGAAGAAGAGCAACATACTGGCCTAAGCATCTGTGAGCACTTGGGCTCAAGTAGAAGGAATTATGCTGGGCAGGTTTCATTATCTGATCCTGGAAGCCGCTGGCAAAGCTTGTTAAAAACTAAGACTTCTTTGTCTTGGATCTCGCCTCTGGAATCTATGTTTTAAGCAACACCGAAGACTGAAAACTTACCCACAGTGGTGGGGGGTGTTTCTGATAGCAAGATCTGTCACAGCCAGAGTATGTGGTAAGCTGACACAAAAACTGAATACAGACTGAAATAGTAATCTTAGATTAGCATGCAAGTTATTTTTCAGTTGATTGTGACTAATGCCTTATTAATCTCTTGATTTAGAGGACATTACTTTGACTTAGAATTACTTAAAATCTTGCTGTAATCAACAAACATATTTGTTTGTTTTAAATAAAACAGAGAAAGTGGATTGAGTGTATGCAGGAACCTCACTTGGAGTGACAGAGCTGCTGTATATCAATTTCTCTGATAAATTGACAGACAAGTGTAAATGATTTTGTTGGGTGCAGTCAGCAGCACTGAACCCTGGAAGATGGCAGTTCCCGTCCTCATGATGGTAGTTCCCTAGGACTTGCTTCTGGGTCTATCCCATGAATGGCTGACCAGAACACTGGTCAAATGAGTGAAGGACCAATTACATGTAGGAAGCTGGGTACAAGCACAGCAGACTGGAGTAAGAGGGGGCCCAGGCATGGAGAACTAAGGTGACATAGCTACACTTTAGTCCAGATCACAGGTGTGGGGGGAGAGAACATTACCTCATTAAAACAATCTTTAACCAGAGATCCATGAACCACAGTCAGTTGGCACAGGTCAGTTGCTAATCCCTCATTGCAATATATACATATGTGTTGTCTTCTTGTTACTAATTCAAGATTTTTTTAAAAGTAGAAAATCCAATCTCTTGAAACCAGCAGACAAAGAAAGGGTTCTGAGATAGAAAACTTGAATATAAACTGTCTCAGCTTCAATTCTATTCCAGCAAACAGATAATCCTTCTCAAAGGGTTAAAAGGCCATATGGTAACTAGAGCCCTTGTTATGCCAGAGAGAAGGAGGGCAAATTTGGGTAAGTTTATAAGCATGCATTTAAGTTTTTATCATTTTAATACATTTTCTTTATAGTGTTTTTATCTTAAAAATAAATTAGTTTGGCTAGAAATCTGAGAGTAACTTCAATATGGGCATTTAAATGGTTATTTTTTTCTAAAGGGGAAACAAGGGGTTTGGTTAGGCAGTCAGTCTTTTGGTGGGAATCACCCAGTGAAGGCAGGGGATGTTGCAGCTTGGAGATACCCCACTTACAAGGAAATAAGACACATTTTTTCCAACCAAGAAAGGCAATGGATGGGGTCCTGAATTCAGTGTGGGACTACATGTGCAGTGAAACTGAATAGTGCCAATAACCCTTGCTCATAACTATAGAAAAAAATCTCAAAAAACCTTGTCTTTTCCTGTGTAATTGATTACACAGCACTCCTTTGACATCAGTGGGTATTGCAGGTACTGAACAGCTGTGGAAATCAGGTGCCCATTTAGTGCTTAAAGTTAGTCATGTAAGTCTGGGAATTTTGGCTTTCATATTTTCCAAACAGCAGTTAGGCTGAACTTTTAGTCTTCATCTTTGCTTGGGAGCTTCACTGAGGTTTGTATCAGTTTTCAAGCACACAAAATGACATCCTGATGTTTTAAAATGAGCATAGGAATCAAAGTCTCATTTATGAACATCAACTTTGTTAGGGGTACAATTTATGACAGTGTCAAAATGGTGTTCTGTGCTTAGCTTATGGTTATTTTTCAGTTGATATTTTATTGCTGCTCCAAGCTACACTGGAGACACAAGATGAATTTAGCGCTGAAGAATAATTGGTTTGGGGGGAGGGAGGGGATTCATGTGTCTGTGACAGAGTTAAAGGCAGGATGGGGAAAAAAGACTAAAGGAATAATAAACTTTCTATGTCCTTTGAATTTTTGCAGGATTGCTATGGGGAGCTAGACAAGAGATGAATTTACAGTGCAGAAATAAAGCAAAAGGATAGAAGTCTAGAAATCCAATCTAACATTTCTCTTGAATACCCTCAAATTTGTTGACTCAATATTGTAAAATACATTTGACTAAGGATATTTTCCATATAATGTATTTTTAACTGACCCCTGTTACATATCTATTAGATTTTCAGATGGTAGCTACAGTTTGCTGTAGAAGAAATAATTTTTAAAAAGGTACATCTATTAGATTTATAAACTTTAATTTAAAAAAGTAACATTTGATCTGGTAGCTAACACTGCAACTGCTATCATTAGGTATAATTAAATTGTCAGCACCTATTCATGAATTTGTTTAACCGCCTTTTTAAAGACAAGTTAATAAGCCACACCTTTTTATTTCATTGATTTCTCTCCTTCCTTTCTTCCTTGTTCATAGACTAGTCAAAGAGACCAATTTTTTCATTTGTTTGTTATTCAAAATTTCTGGATTGTAAAATAAGTTATTCTTGGCCTGTAACTTGCTTGACAGCATCAGTAACCAAAATTAATTATAATCTGTTTTGAATGCCCTTAGTGGTAAAGGATTATCTGGAAAAAGCTGGAGAGGTACAAGTCCATGGGGTTGGATGCAGTCCATCCCAGGATCACGAGGGAGTTGGCTAATGTGATTGCAGAGTCATTGTCCATTATCTCTGAAAACTTGTGACAATTGGAAGTGGTCATGGACAACTGGAAAAAGGCAAATATAGTGCCCATCTGCAGAAAAAGGAAGGAGGAGGATCTGAGGAACTACAGCCTAGAGCCTCAAATCAGTCTCTGGAAAAAGAATGGAGCAGATCTTCAAGGAAACCATTCTGAGACACCTGGAAAAGAGGAAAATGATCAGGAACAGTCAGCATGGATTACCAAGGGCAAATTTTGACTAACCACCCTACCTGATAGCCTTCGATGATAAGATGACTGGCTTTATAGATGTGGAGAAAGCACTAGATGTGGTATATCTTCACTTTAGCATCTCCCACAGTTTTCTTGCTAGCAAGTTACAGAATTAAGTGTTGCTGAATAGACTATAAAGTGAATCAAAAACTGGCTAGATCATGAGTCTCAGTGGATAATGACCAATGGGTTGATGTCTAATTGGTAGTTGGTAACAAGCAGAGTGCTGCAGGGGCCACTCCTGGGGCCAGTTATGTTCAACATCATCATCAGTTATTTGGAGGATGGAGTGGACTGCTTCTCAGCAAGTTCCCCCAGCTTAGTGTCATTGCAGAGTGGTAGATATGCTGGAGGGTAGGGTTAAGCTAGAGAATGGTTTTGTCCAGGTTCTCTAATTTGTCAGAAGAAGTCCTTGTTGAAACTCAGAGAGCACAGAAGAATCCCATTCACTGGTACAGACTAGGGATCAACTGGCTAGGTAACTGTTCTACAGAAAAAGGACCTGAGGATTACAATGAACAAGAAGCTGGATATGAATCAACACCATACTCTTGTTGCCAAGAAGACTAATGGAATAGTGGGGTGCACTAGTAGGATCATTGCCAGCAGAGCAAGGGAAATAATTATTCCCCTGTATTTGACACTGATGAGGTCTCATTTTAAGCACTGTGTCCAATTTTGGGCTCACACTACAGGAAGGATGTGGACGAATTGGAGAGAATCCAGAAGAGGGCAACAGATATGATTTGGGGATGGAGCACATGACTTACGAGAAGCTGAGGGAACTAGGCCTGTTTAGCCCTTGGAAGAGAAGATAGAGGGAGGATTTGATAGCAGCCTTCAACTATCTGAAAAGGGGGAGGAGTCTGAGGCACATTGGAGCTCTGATGTTCACAGTGGTGATAGATGACAGAACAAGAAGTAGTGGTTTCAGGTTGCAGTGAGGAAGGTCTAGCTTGGATATTAAGAAAAAACTTGTTTTTACTAAGGAAGAGGTGAAACACAGGAATAGGCTACCTCAAGATGAGATTGGATCTCTAACCTAAGAAGTTTTTAAATGTATGGCTTGACAAAGCCCTGGCTGGAATGATTTAGTTGGAGTTGCTCCTGCTTTGAGCTGGGGGAGGTCTAAATTACCTCCTGGGGTCACTACCAACCCTAATCTATAATTTTTTGTCACATGCTGCATTTCTGTGCTTTGATCGAATAAGAGATATACATTGGATTGTTGGAGTACATACATATGAGTTCAAATCTGAAGTTAATTTTCCACAATGTTCTACAAGTAACTTTGTTCACATCAGAATCTGTGACATCTGTTAAGCAAGAACAAAAACGGTGAAAACCTATTCTAAGAGAGCTTGCTATTAGAGTCGAATGATAATTAACAGCAACATTTTGTTGGATTTGTTCATCTCTACCAACCATGCATTAATAGTTAATAAATAGATCTTTCTATGCACTCCAATCTTTCTCAAAGGAGTATGCTCAGAGGCTATTGGTTAAAAATTTCAAAAGTAGTCCTGAAGTTGGGAATCTAACTTTGATTTCTGCACTGAAGTACCATATATACTTGCATATAAGCTAAGAATTTTCATCCTTGAAATCCCCTTTGAAAAAGGTACTCAGCTTATGCACAGCTCAAAAGCTGGAATGTGCCAGAAATAGAAAAAAATCTGTCCAGGCTGAGAGTTTTGAAATTGCCAGGCGCTGCCCCCTGAGAGCCCAGAGGAGCCCAGGCTGGGCAGGACCATTCACCCTTTCTGGGAGCACCGGTGGCCGGGCTAATGGCTGGTGAGGGGCGGCAGGTGGAAAGTTAAGGGAGGTGATTTGGGCAGCATGGGGTGCTGGTGGCAGGATGGTTAGGGAAGGAGCTGGGGACTCAGGGGGAGCCAGTGGTAGTGTGTGGGAGGTTAGGGACCTTGGTTTATACACAGGTTGTGAATTTATTGGGGTTTCTAGGGTTAATAGCGAAGGGACGGCTTATAAATGACTTGGCTTATAGGTGAGTATATACAGTAGTTTGGTTTTCAAGAGTACTAGCGAAATCAAAGTCTATTGAAGCCAAAAGGTGGTGCTGAGCATGTTTGGAGAAAAAAAAATCCAGACAAAACCCCAAAACAGACCATGTATTTTAATGCCTAAATAAGACATCTACAGGTTTAGCATTGGGCATTCTTTAAAAAAGGTTTGGCACTTATTTACAGTACACATTTTTTGAATAATATCAGTTCAGAGTATCTTGATCGGAACTAGCTCGCCCACACAACATGCTGTCGCTTAGGGCAGCAGAGTATTAACAGGAAAAAAAAATGTTAGTGGCTGTTAATTGTGTGTGTCATGGATATATCTCAGTTTGCCAAGGGCAGGAAAAGACTCACTCTGGCACTGACACATGTACATACTATATCTAAGGGGGAAAAAAAATAATACCCCTTCTGCATGTATTTTCCTTAATCTAATTATTTTGGTTACTTTTAAAAATGAAACTTTTGAAAGTATGGAGAATTCTGCTGAATACAAATCAACTTCCTAATTGCTTTCATCACAAAAAGAAGCATTAAGACAATCCACATAGCTGTAGGCAGTCAAAAAATACACTCATCTTGTTCATATACAATTTCCAGTGTCTAAATGACTGTACATTTTAGGAAGTAAATATGCGCTTTCTAATAATGGATCATTTTCAGTGAGAATACAGCCAAAGCAAAAGGAAAATGGTTACATAGAATAGAGTATTGAAGCCAAACACTTTGTTTTGTCACAGCATGTTTCACTCGTGGAAATGGCTAATAAAATAAATTGCAATTGTCAGGACATAAGGTGTCAACACCCCGTACGAAGAGTAAGATTTTTGGGACATTTGGAATAGGATACGATCGATTGCTTCTTTTTAAATTTTAATGGCAACTCCACTGCCCTCATTAAAGACCAAAAGCTGGGATATACTTCCTTATGTCAAATAATCAATGGGAAAACTTATGAAGAGTAGCAGAATCAGCGGGAAGCTATAAACGATCTGACCATTAAAGGCAGATATTGTGACATATACATCTGAAAGAGTTTTGAGTATGAGCTTGTGTTAAGAAAGTGCTGTCATTCAAATCTTTTAAAAACAAAGTAGTTTCTCTCTCTTCTGTTAGTGGGACAGATTCTGCTACCCATAGGATAATAAGCAATCCCCTGGGAATCTCTATGAACTACTAAACAAGAGTAAGTGTGACAAAATCTAGCTGATAATTTAGATTATCCAGATTCAAGTCCCCTCTGCCCCTTACTGTGTCAAAATATAATTCTAAACTAATAATTTGACTGTTTCTTTTAGAAATTGTTTGCAGAGTCATTATAGCCAGAAGAGGAGCTCTGTGTAAGCTAAAAAGCTAGGTCTCTTCACCAACAGATGTTGATCCAATAAATGATAGTACTTCACTCGTCTTGTCAATATTGATGTCTCTTAAACAGATTTCTTATTTCACTGCAATCAGGGGTGAAATGTGTGTAGAAAATCTCCTTGTTGTGGGGTCTACTGCAGGGAGAAAAAGGCTGTTCTACATGCTGTACCATCTTAATCTGAGCTATTACCAAGTCTTCTAAACTCACCAGTAAGAGTTTTTGGAAATGGCTTGACATTTATGCATTTCCTTTTGACATTATCGGGGTTAATTAAGTGATAACCTTCCCAGTAGTGGAACATGCATGAGGCAATAATGTCACCAGGGCTCACAACCACAGAAGTTGCACAGGCAATGTTTACTGCTGTGTGAAATGCTTTGGTATCTATTATGCAGGGTTTTTTTTGTTTGTTTTTGTTTTGTTTTTTTAAATAAAGCAAAACAGAATTGGAGTTTTGAAATCAACTCATGTTGGTAGACTACAGAATGAGCAGGCCGAACAATATAGCCTTATAGGTAATTTAAGGAAACACAGGAACTTCAATGAGTACATTTCAATTGCTAAAGTGCTTCTCTGCACAGTCCTTACAACTGGTGAGCCATAAATCACAGAATTAATTGCCGAGACTATTAATGCAAGCAAGGCCATCCCTGGGGGGGTGCAGGGCCCTGGGCAAATTGCCCTCTGTGGTGCCCCCATTCAGAACCCCCAGCCCTGGCACTGGGTGGGGGGGGGACCAGCTGGCCCCAGAGAGGGGCAGGCCCCTTCAACCCCACGTTGGCTCTTGCCCATCCAGGGGACTTGGCAAGCTGATGAAAAGCAGCAGCTGGGTTTAGCGCTCGTGGTCCCCTCCACCACCATGAATACTGCTTCCAGCATGGACCTGAAGGCAGCATGCATGGTGAGGGAGGGGACTGGGAGCACTGAAGCCAGCTGCTGCTTTTGGCTGGCTCTCCCTGTGCCCCAGATGGGGAGCAGCCAGCTGTGGGGGAAAGGGCAGCGTGGGGCCCAGCACAAATAGACCTGTTTGCTGCTTGCCAGAACTGGAAGTGTCAACTCTTTTGCTTGATCAGATGTTGAGAGAAGGGCTCAGTCTCAAAATGCTTTTCCATCAATTCCGCTGATTTACAGGGTGCTCCTGAAGATAAAAAGGGATGCAGCAAATGTGATCCTGATAGCTCCAAACTGGCCCAGATAGCACTGGTGCCCACTTCTGAGGGACCTGTCAATAGATGCCCCAGTTCTCCTTCCTCTCAGGGGAGGCCTACTGATGCAGAACTCAGGCATGCTGCGATATCCGAACCCGAGATTGCTTCACCTGACTACTTGGTGGCTGCATGGTTAAATGACTCCGAGAGACTTCACTCTGACAGAGTTAGGGAAATACTGGTAGGTAGCAAGAAACCCTCCACCAGGGCTACCTACTTGGCTAAGTGGAAGCTCTTCTCCCTTTGGGCCAGGAACAAGGGGCTGGTGCCACAGTCAGCCCCTATTCATCTGGTTCTGGACTACCTCTTACCCCTTAAGGATAGGGCCTATCAACTTCCTCTCTTCGGGTCTACCTAGCAGTGATATCAACCCTTCATAGCAAGGTGGAACACTTCCTAGTCTTCTCCTACCCAACCACTTCACGGTTCCTGAAGGGTATTGATAGAATACACCTACAAGCTACAGCTGCCACTCCTCAATGGGACTTAAACCTGGTACTCCAGCGTCTGACAGACCCCTGTATGAGCCCTTGGGCCTTGCACCTTCCTAGTCTTTTCATGGAAGCTAGTCTTTCTGGTAGCAATAACTTCAGTGAGGCAGTAACAGAGTTGAGAGCCCTCTCTTCAGAACCACCATATACAATGCTCCTTGCCGATAAGGTGCTGTTACATCTGCACACCGCTTTTCTCTCAAAGGTGGTCTCAGCGTTCCACCTGAACCTGGACATTTATCTACCAGTGTTCTTCCCAGACCCTCAGGTCACTGAGAACCAGAGAAGGTGGCACACACTGGAAGTCAGACAAGTGCTTCTGACATACATCAAGTGTAGACGCCCATTCCATAAGTCCTTTCAACTCTTTATTGACATCTCAGAGAGGAAAAGAGGACAGCCAGTAACAATGCAGTGCATTTCCAAATGGATAGTAAACTGTACTGAGGACTGCTACAAGAGGTTGGGTACACCCCTCCTGGACAGGGTTTGGGCCCACTCAACCAGAGCCCAGGCTTCTTCTATGGCCTTCTGGGCATAGGTCCTAATCCAGGAAATCTGCATGGCAGCCATGTGGTCATCAGTGCATACTTTCATGATGCACTATGGCATCATCCAACAAGAAAGAGAGGACGCTCAGTTGGGCAGAGCCGTACTCAATGTTGGTAAGCTGTAACTCTGCCCACCATTCTACGTATGGGTAGCAGTCACATGTGACTGAAAGATGTGAGCAGCGCTCAAAGAACAGTGGGTTACTGATGTAACCATCCTTCTTTGAAATGGACTGTTCACATACATTCAGATCCCTCCCACCATCCCCACTACTGGAGTTGGCAAAAAGAAGGGACTGGAAAGGTCAGGGTCAGGGTCACATATATATCCAGGGTTACAGTGTGGAGGAGGCGTTGGCCACTGACCTTGACCTGACAGGCTAGGTCTAAACAGTTTCTGAATTACTGTGTGCTGCGGCATGTAGACACCTGTAACTGAATGTGAGCAGCCCATCTTGAAGAAAGGTGGTTACATTGGTAACCCACCATTCTGTAGAGCAGTAGTTTTCAAACTTAGGGTTGGGACCAGTACTAGACTGCAGACCTTCAGGCGCTGGGTCACAGCACCCCCTGCTGCCACTGCCAAAAGACTGGAATGCATTGCTCAAAGATGTAATTGCTAGGTCGTGGGCATAAGTGATATTTTTCCTACTGAGTCCCAAGGAAACAAGTTTGAAAACCACTGCTGTAGAGTACAGCAGGTAGATAATATAGAGCAGTGTTTCTCTACCTTTTAGTGCCCAGGGAACACCTAAAGGTATTAATTACTTTACACAGAACACCTGATGAAAATTGTCTTTAAAAGTGGTGGGAGATTTAAAATGCCCCAGCTGCAGCAAAGCTTCCAGGCATGCGTCAAGGTCCACTGTCATACATCTGAAAGCTTTGTTGCAGCTGGGGCATGTTAAATTACTCCATCCTCCTTCTCCACTCAACCCCACCTGTACACCTTTGATGGGCAGGAGTTGGAGTCAGAGTCAGTCACAGAACACCTGTACTATGTCTGCAGAGCCTTGATGTTCCACAGAACACTGCTTGAGAAATACTGATATGGAGACTGAATGTGGGCAATTTTGGGGAGTTGTAATTTGAACATATGGAGTGCTATAAAATGCTAAATAGTCTTTTAAAACATCAGTTGCTAGGCTTTCCAAGTTAGAGCACCTACTGGAAGTTAGGGGGTCCTTGACAATTTTGACTTTATCCCTTGCTCCTCAGTTCTCCTTTTGTAAAATAGAAATAAAAATACAGCTTAACTCAGAAGTACTGCAAAGATAAATTTATTAATACGTCTGAATTTCTCAGTTATTGTGGTAATGTCATAGAAAACCTCATAAGGAAATTATCTGGTATCCAGTGAAAGGTTCAAATTGTATGCAGTAAAGATAGTCCAGATTTTCTAAAAGAACATTTTTCCATTGAGCTGAAGGACTTCAAGCAGCTCAGAAACTTCTGGGGTGGGGGGAGGTCAAAATGAAATTTCAGTGTCAAAGTTTGTTTTATTTAGGATTTCATTTTGGGGGAGGAATGGGATTTCTTACAGAATGAGAGTTCCCGATTTCAAACTACAATAACCAAAGTAAGGGGCCACAAAATGATTAACAGGGAAAAATAAAGAAACAAAAAGATGCTGAATAGGAACAGTGATTTTTAACAGAGGTCTGTACATCCTGTGCTCTGAATAAGGCAATGATTCAGGCAAGAGGGTGGGGGTTTGAGATCATGTAGTTAAACAAAGGGGTCTGAACTAAGTTTGCACAGATTACATTAATTCTGACTTTTATTATGAGTGCTTGATTTTGAACCTTAATAAAGCTTTGTTATGGTAGTTATCCCTGCCCCCAAATATAACAATTTATATATGGAGCTTCTTACTACCTCTGCTATGCAATCAACATTTTACATATCTCAGAAACCACTATGTGAATCTTCACCTCCTCTTACAAGAGGTAAGTTTGAAGGGTGAGCTGACTCAGTATATTCCGGGCATGTGAAAGCAAAAGACAGAGCTTAGCAGTACAGTGTTAGTACTAGGCAGACCTGAATGGTTTGGAAATTCATTTTAGAAGTCTATCTGGAAGTCTGAATGCTTTTCTGAACCTTATCTGTACTATTCAAACTTGCTGGATCTGCAACAGCAGGCTGCATATTTGGCAAGAATAGGTCTTGCAGTACATCTCACCCATTCCAGCTGACAACAAGGAAGTGAAAAGATGTGTCACTAAATAGTTTTGTTTTATTGTATATTACCTGAGTTTATTCTGAACTGGTAGAAAACGTTCAGTTTGAGGTTTATGTGTACAATGTTCCTGTATATGTTTTCCTTGAACCTTTCCAAAACTTATCAGAGTTTTTGCTGGAATCTTAGTAGAAATCTCACAAGAACATGCCTGGTAATGCAGCTGTATAGCAAAATGACAACAATTACAGTGACTTGTTCTGCTTAGAAAAGCGTATGTAATTTAATATGGTGTTCAATAAGGCTTCTGCTAAAAACATTATAGCTGGAGCAATTTGTGCCATTATATAGAAAGCCCCCAAGCAACTGACTCTTCAAATCTTCCCCATGGACATTGAAAATGATGGTCTAGAATATATCATGATCACAATACTGTTCCTTTGTCAGGTCTGAGAAAGAAATAACTGTATGCGGGTATGTTCTTGTGCCACAAGAGATAAATGGAGCAAAACAACCAGCAGGGTCTAAAGAATGATTAAATAATGGGCAAAATTCAGACTCCCTTTCAATCTGTCATGTAGGTGGACCCCACATAAGCTTGAATCAGCATGAGGAAAGCGTTGCTAGCTTCAAGACCATAGAGCTTCTGAAGGGGACAGAGGGTTCTCTTTGCAAAAGGACTTCCTGGACTTGACCATCCGTTAACAGATTCTGCCCTCTGTCCCCTAGGTGCTACTCCATAATGAATCAATAGCAGTCCCTCAGACCTGTCCAAAAATAGAAGAGGGGAAAAATGATTCATGAAAGTTTTTCTCCAATGGTGAAGGCACTCTGCTATATGTCATTACTCCTCAACTACCAGAGTGGGAGATATTCAACCCCAATGGACCAACTCTACCTAGTCTGAAGAGGGGGAAGAGTAGTGGAGACAGGAGAAGAAGGTTGGGGGTGGAAAAAGTACAGGGAATTTTAAAGGAAGAATTGAACTATGATGTTCAAGGAGAACAGAAGCTGGTTTCAAGGAGGGCTTTTCAGTGTGACACAACTAGCAAGCAAGGATGATTATATTAACATACTGGATAATAAAATATTCATTTGTAACTGGAATTATGTTCATGCAAGCCACACTTTTTCAGTGTGTTGTTCTGTTCCATAGGGTTAAGTACACTTGAAGGGCTTGTTTGCTAGCACTGACTGTTTAAAACATGAGTGATGAATTCATTAGAAAAAAACAGAGAACAACTGTGTTCTGTATAAGTTCCAAGTTTCTCCGAAATCTGTTTTTCCAGATACTTGTAGTCTTAGTGTTTTAAATAACAGTACCTTATCAGATTCCCCTTCCATCATATACCCCTAAATATTTAAAAATATTGTTTCTTAAGGAAGGTTTAAAAATACAAAAAAGAAATACAAAAAAAAAAAGACTTCTATGGAGAATGATTGAATTAAGTGTGAAGAATTTCAAATGTACAGACACCATTCTTTGTGGCATACACAGGATTATTTCCATGGAATTTTGCATGGCTTCCCTGCCTAATAAAGAGGAGAATTGTATCTTACCACTTCTGTATCTCATCTTGCTCATTTAGATTACTCCAAGTCAAGCAAACTGGTTGCAGACCCTGTATTGTCATATCATGTCCTCATCTTCAGTTTTCTCTTCCAACTTCATTCCCTTAAGATTCCATTTCTTGGCCCTGATCTTGCCAAATGTCCTTCCCCACATTGTGGAATTATTTAATCCCTCTCAAAGATTTGTTAAGTTTAATTTTTAGTGTAGTTCTACTACCATTGACTTCCGTAACATAGGACTGGGCCTTTACTATTCTGGACACAGAAACATGTACTTTTCAACATTTTCCTTAATTAATCTGCAGACAGAGAAGATGTAGAAACAAAACAAATATTTTTTTTAGGCATTTGACTTAATGGTGAGCAAAAAAGTCCACCACTTCTTGATGTTTCATATAGCTTGACCCCAGCACCTGCTTTGAGCTGATACTCCATAAGTGCTAGAGCCTACTTATAGAGAATAAATTTGCTAGATTGAGGTCAAAGTCTTTAAATGTTGAAAAAGTGTGTGTAGTGGGGGTGCAGGTTCTTCATTTATTAGTAACTCAAGGGCTCACAGGCATGCATGCACACACACACATGCATATTTGAATGCATGCTTGCACTCTTTCCATTTTGGGCTGACATTTAGTACAGCAAAAGTGTGTCAGTGTCTGACATTTTTCCTGAGAATGATACCAGCAAGTAGAAGTGGGTTAAAAGATTATCCCAACATAATTACAGTGGTTGCTACTAGTGAATGGCTATATTTCCTACTTTGAAAATCTATTTAATTCTCAGATGGCCTTTCTTCTCACTACACAAAGAATTGCTAGAGAAATTCCCTTGAGGAAAAGTCCAGATAAATATTTAAATCTCAGAGGGAGCCATGAAAATAAAGTAACATTAAAGTATGTTTTAAGAACCTGTTATCAATCACAATATTTCTCACTCTCCTCTTGATTTCAAGAGGCGGAGTCATTTTAACATTCCACAGAAGAATGAAAGACCATTTGCCTGTATATAATCAAACATGCAATAGACTTGGATTTTCCTTCAATATTTAAGAAATTATTGAATCTTAAACAAAATGTTGGCGTATTTCACAACAAAGCAGAAAAACTGATGAGCTATTAGGTGCACCTATATTTGTTACAAACTACAAAACTAGATTTCACAGCTTTTGTTTCAACATGAGCCAGAATCTCTTCTTATTTACACCAAGGTAGAGTTGGGCCGACTTCACTGACTTTAATAGTTACACCAGAGAGAAATCCACATGATTCACTGTTCAGATCTTCAGTTCCAGATTCTATTTTTGGTTCCCCATCTTATATAGACTAAGCGTTTAAGGAAATATGTGTATTTTGAATATGTGGGGGGGGAAGGGTTTTATATACAAGCTGTTAAAGAGTCAGGGCCTGATCCCACATGGTCCCTGATGCACAACTCCATTTCAGTAGAACTCTACTTATTTACACCAGCAAAGAATCTAAGACCCTGAAATCTTTGACAGAATCCACAAAGGTATTTACAGCCGCATCCAGAGCCCTTTGAAGTCAATGGCAAACTCCTCAATGGGCTTTGGATGAGGAAATGAGAACATTGTCTTTATAAAAGGCACTTCATTTATTCTTTGTTCATTTATTTTTACATTTGTACTTTAGTTTCATTTATGAATCATAATGTATTTGTAAATAAGGGGTACTCATTACATTTATGGAATATGATGGTGGAATAATGCTATTCCTCTCACATAGCACCTTCATTCTTGACTAAGAAGTGGAAGATACCACCATTTTCTTTTATGCATTAGATAGAAGACAGATCAACAAGGTTCTCATTATATCTGGACAGCACTAATTTATCAGATATGCATCTAGATCAGAATGATAAAGTCAAAACTGAAAGCCATTTTCAGCTCAAAACTGGGAAGCCATCCAATCAAGGTGTTGGGGGGGGGGGGGGAGAGAAAGATCTGGAAAATAAGACTTATGTCTTCAAACTTTAATAAGCTAAAAGATATAGAAATTTTGCAAATACATTTGAGTGGTTACAAAAGCAAGCTGGAATAGAAGCATGTTTTAATATATACAAAAATCCTTATTATAGGTACTGGATGATAACACCATTCTGACTGTTGACACTAACTGCTGATCTCAATTTATCCATCATAGAATATTCAAGTACTTGAGAAGTCATAGCTGCTCCCAATCTCTTTGTGAGTCTATCCAGTAGGGGGACTACCACACTATCGAGTAGTCTCTCTGTTTATCATAGAATTCACCTTGGCTAGAAAATTAAACCACAGAATACCCATTACATTTAAGTGTATTCAGGTTTATAAAGAAAACCCTCCTTGTTCAGGCCACCACTATCATGGGTTTGATTGTAACATTCCTCATGGAACAAAATGCTGACCCTTGCATTAGTACCATGAACAGTACCATCCTCACTTTGCTTATCTGGTGTGACTTTTGGCAACTCAAGACAAACCAAAACCAGAAGACTGACCCTGATCACCATGGCAGCCACATTAGTAGTCCCAGCGTCGAGCTGGACATGAGTGGAATTAAGTAGCATATGTAAACACTATCCTTTCCCCAAGGTGAGAAACCAACCTAGTGGGAACCAGGGTGTTCTAACAGTCTCCACTAGACGATGTGAAAAAAGGAAATAATTTAAAGTAAAGACTACAGAAAGGAAACTGACAGAAATTTGTAGAGAGACAAGGTGGGCAAGTTATTCTATATTAATCTTACAGTCAATTTGGGGTGTTTGCCCTGCTTTTTAACAGTCTGCCCTGAGATTAGGGTTCACATCCCTGAGACACTCTACACAGCTTAACAGTCAGTTTGACTTTTTAAATTAAAACACAATACATTTAACTACTTATAAGACATGTACTACTCAAAAAGCACTAAGTTTATTGGACTTTTTAAGAAGCTATATTTGAGTGTTCTATACACATTTCAATGCAGCTATCCAAAAAATGGCTGATAGGGAGATAATTTTGAGGAAGTCTCTCCTCAGAGAAAGAAGGCTCAGTAAAATGTATCTGAGACCCTGATTGTGAATGCTGATGTCTGGCTGAAGTCAAGGGTCTCTACTAACACAGAAAGGTCTGCTTGCATATAGTTCAATACATGACTGGAGTTGAAAAAATAGGAAATTGTTCAGTCAGTGGTTATTACTTTACTACCATCAGTGGAAAGCAGTGTGTCTCAGAGGCTTGACCATGAGCCAAAAAGTTAGGATACTATAGTTCTAGTCTAAGATCTGCCATTTATCTGCTATGTGACCTTTAGTAAGCTGCTTCACAATGTCTCCATCTCTAAAATGAGAATTATGATACTGACATTCTGTGAATAAAACGACTATATGAAAAAACCTTACCGTATATGCTTGCATATAAGCCAACATTTTTGTGCCTCAAAATCACCTTTAAAAAGGGTACTTGGCTTATATGCAGGTCAGGGATCAGAGACCAGCCTAGGAGTTTTAAATCTCCCACCCTGAACATGCTCTGAGCATGCTCGGGGTGGAGGACCCCCAGTGTCAAAGTGGCCATATCGTGTGCTCAGCCCAAGCAGAGCTTACAGGCTGGGGCTTGCTCTCCTTACTTTGCCTAGCTGCTGGAGTAGCAAAATAAAGAGGCCCTGGGAGGTAGGGGGTCAGTCTGAGGGAGGCAGCAGCAGGGCCTGGAGGCTAGGAAGGGGATCAGGACTGCAGGGAGAAGTGTCGGCAATTCCCGGGGGTCTGGGATGGTACAGAGAGAAGCGGTAGCATGTTTGGGGGCGACACGGGCAGGGAAGTGGCAGCATGATCAGGGAATGACACAGAGGGAAGCGGCGGCCTGGTTGGGGGCAGCATGGTCAGGGGTGGTGCAGGAGGAAGCAGTGGCATGGTTGGAGAAGTGGTAGCAGGGGTGGGGATAGTGCAGGGGGAAGTGGCTGCATTGTTCGGGAAGCAGCTGTATGGCCCAGGGGTTAGGGAGGATGTCATGGAGTCCAGGGAAGCTAACAATGCATGGTGGCAGCGGGGGGGGGGGTTAGAGGCCCGAGGCTGCAGCGCAACCTTGTCTTATGTGCGGGTCATGCATTTTTGCTGGGTTTTGTGGCTCGACAATAGGTGGTCAGCTTATACACAGATAGGCTTACACTTGCATATGTATGGTTAGTATTGTTGAAAAAGCATAGAAATTATGAAAATGCAAAAAGTAAATAAAGGAACTCTTTTTTACAGCATTTTAAAATGAAAAACTATATAGTTCCTTGGATACACTATTAAATTTATATTGCTCATTTTTTCCCCCAGCAGTTAAGGAGACTAGTACGATAAGCTTATCTTCATTTTTCTCCCTCAAATAACTGATGTAAATGCAACAACTGTAATTTTACATTTAGATTGTTAAACCTGATAATTGCGTTTGGGGTAGTGGAGTGTATTGTTGTGTTTCATTCTTTATATTTCTGAATCAAACCTTGATTTATATATTCCATGGTCTGTAATGTGTGACTGTGATGACCTACAAAAGACTCCCCACTGTGTGACTGTTGTCACCTACACCAGACCATTGAACATACAAACAATTCAATGCCTAATTCACAGATACAAAGCAGGCATCACAGCAGCATAATTCATACTCACAGTTCATTAATATTATAGCATTTTGATTAGTATTATGCATTTCAATTATGAAGTACTTGAACTAAAGGAATGATATACACAGCACTACTAAACTACAGTTGTACATAGCATGGAGGGCACCAGGCACATGACTATTGCTCAGCAGAAATGTTTGAGGAAGAAATCTGTTGAAGACACAGCAAGTTCCCTTTGCTTTAGCAAACAGAAAACTATCCATGAAATTTTAAGGTCACACCAAATAAAGAACTTCCAATTTTTAAGTTCAAACACAAACTGTATGACTGGATACTTGTGCATTTATAGTGAAATAAGGCAGAGCTATGTCATCTCTGTTACAATCTCCTACTCTGTCTTCTGAAGTTTCTGCAGCGATATCTAAGCTACTATAGGAAGTCTTTTCCCAGTGAGAAACAACTCACATCCATTAAAACATATGTCTGGGAAAATGGACAGAGAATCTGCAGCAGTTTCTCTGACATCTCTTTCTGGATGCAAGTCCACCATTTCTTATCTGCATTGCAGATGCATCTTTTCTCCCACTCTACACCTGTGATAATAATTCTACCATTCTCCTAATCTTACAACAAGCATAAATGTTCTTTTAATTTTGAAAACCTCATTCTTACCCTCCCTTGCTGTGCAATATCTGAATAGGGCCCCAGTCTTGTGGTTACCCAATAGAACTATTCACATAAATAAAGTAAATTAGGACAGCGACTGATCCTTATTTACAAATGAGGTACAAATATAGTGCAGTAGAAAAAGTATGTGTGCAATGTGTTCTGATAATTCAAAGACTATCTAGTTTTCTGCTTACTGTTTTATGGGTCTTTCTGTCTGAAGAAAAGTTCCCTTTGCCGTGTCAGATGAATGCTTACAGACAATAAAAATAATTCTTCAATCAAATTCCAAAAGAATTGAGAAGTGGGGTTAAATAGTAACTATTTTTTTTCTGTTTATGTTAAAAAAAAAAGCAATAAAACAAGAAAGTCAACAAAATACTGGTATAACAGGAACCATTTACTTTTAGAATTCCTGGTGTTTTCAGTTACAGAAGTTAGAAAGCAATCCTGTCAGATGGAGAGTCACCATAATGACACCACAAACGTGAAAACTGATTCTGATCAGTGGTAGTGTGTATTTTTTTGAGCATTTGATGTGCGTTATCTATAGTTTCTATTGACCAATGTCATACTCATGTTTACACCATTTAGAGGTTTCTTTTTAATGACTTTTTGCAAGAGTACATTAGTGATTGCTTCACAAAGCATTCATACATGTAGCAGACCTCAAAGGCTATGTCTACACTATCCAATGAATCCTGACTAGGCAAGCTTAGTCTGGATTAATTTAGCCTGTGTCTGGACTATGCTTTGCCTATTTTGAACTCAGAAAATTCTTAGCTTGAACTTAGCAAAACTTAGTCCAAACTAATAAATTGGCCTGGTTCGTCTGGACTAAGCACTTTAGTTTGAACTAGGTACAATTTAGACATGGACTAAGGCTTAGATTGAGCTAAAAAAAAGTTTGAATTAAGCCATTAGTTCAAACTAGCTGAATGTCCTAGTTCAAACTAAAGAGTTAGTTTGAACTAGAATGCACAGCTAGCTTGAACTAAAAAGCCATGGTTGGGCCGAACTAGCCCAAAGTTAGCTCAGACTAACCCCAGACTTTTTTAGCTTGGACTAGCAAGTCCAAACAAACAAACAAACAAAGATGTAGACATAGCCTAAATGGTCTTCAAAGAATTCATTCTGAAACACTTAGAGGAAAATAGAGTGATCAGGAACAGTCAGCATGGATTCACCAAGGGCAAATCATGTCTGACCAACCTGCTTGCCTTCTATGATGAGATGACTGGATATGCGGATGCAAGAATAGCTGTCAATGTGATATGCCTCAACTTCAGCAAACCTTTTGATAAAGTTTCCAACAGCATTCTTTCAGCAAGTTAAAGAAGTATGGTTTGGATGAACAGAGTGTAAGATGGATAGAAAGCTGGCTAGATCATCAGGCTCAGTGGGTAGGGATCAATGACTCAGTGTCTAGCTAGCTAGTGAAGTGGCCTAGGGATTGGTCCTGGGACCGGTTCTGTTCAACACTGTCATTAATGATCTGCATGATGGGATAGATTGAATGCTCAGTAAATTTGTGGACAGCACTAAGCTGGGGGGAATGGGAAACATGCTGGAGGGCAGGGAGACTTAAGTAAATTGGAGCATTGGGCCAAACAAAATCCCATGAGGTTCAATAATGACAAGTGCAAAGACATGCACTTAAGATGGAAAAAATCCCATGTACTGCTACAGGGTGGGGACCGATTGGTTAAGCAGCACCACTGTAGAAAAGGAGCTGCTACCCCAGAATTTAAACCTTTCAGGTCCTAAGGCGGCTTCTTTCTTTTTCCACTCCTTTACAAGGAATAGTAGCACCAATTGCTCTAGGATAAATTCAAATGTGATCCACTCACCTACATGGGTAAAACACCCCCAGTGGAAAATACGGCTACAGCCCACCAATCACGAACAGACTTAGAACAATGAATTCTTCGAAAACAAGTGTTAACATTTATTTTAAAACTTAGAAAATTACAATGTAATTCAAGAACGGAAAAATGTCTGTTCTAACCATCAATAACTACATATCACAGTGAGCATTGCACAGAATGACAGTTAAATAGAATGCTGCTCTACTGTGTTACATTACTCAAAATTACATGAGCATAACTACAAACTTAACAATAAACTTATCACTTTAAGCAAATACATTAAAAATCACAGAACATCCTAACAAATGCCTAAATCCCTAACAACCTATGTAGCATTCAAGTGATGGCCAGTCACTTGTGGAATGTGTGAAGATAGGCTTTTCTCAATCACGCTGCACTCACCCAGGTTTCTTAACAGACGCACCACGGGCACTTCTTTACTTACAGCACCACACACGTCCCTCTGAACCATCTATTCTGCTCTGTCAGAGATGAAGGTTTGACTTAGAGTCTGTACATATGTCGGGACTCAGTTAGCCGAATTGTCCAGATCCCTCAGTAAAACCAGTGCACAGCACACCAGTCTGGTCAGGATTGGGTCCTCGGGGCAGACTTTGCTCAGGCTGTCCCCAGTTCTCCGGGTGGACTCTGCACTCTCCAGGTCTTTCTGGTCAGTGTCCAGTCCAGCTTCGGTCCTCTGTTCCGCTGGTCTCCGCTCAGGATCTGGTCCTGGTTGGTGGCTTCTCCACTCTGCATTGACTCTACTCCGCTGCTTCTCCAGTCTGTGTGCTGGCTCTGCTCCGCTGCTGGCTTTGCTGCATTGCATCTTCGGTTTGTGTGCTGGCTTTGCTGACCTGTCCTGTATAAATCTAGAATTCATTAGTTACCCTCTCTGGGATCCCCTGTTTTTTTACAAAAAATTGATGAAAAATGTTCAGATGTCCTCTTGGAGTCCCCTGGTAGCTCTCAGTCACTGGGCTGCTCTGGTTCGCTCAGCATCTGGGCTACGGTGGCTCCTCTGGTCCAGCGCAGGTCTCAGTTACGGTGCCTCAGCAGGGTCCTGGTTGTTCTCCTCCAGGTTCCTCTTCAGGTTCCTCTTCGGTGCAGCTTGGCCGAGTGCCAGAGCTTCATAAAGCTGCTTCAGCAAATGTCTCCCTTTTTATACCCTCAAGAAGATGAGATCATCCTGCTATTTTTAGTCCATGTCTTCTTTTATACCCCGAAAGCAAGGTGGCGGGGTGAAGGGGGATGAGTCATAGCCCTATGCATGCTCCAGTGTGGGACTGGGAGGGGAGAAATGAATCATAAAGTACATCGATTTTGAAAAGGGAGGGAGGGTTGCTAAGGAGTGGCTTTAGATAAGGGAGGGGTGAGTTCTAAGGAGTGGAATGGAGTTTAAGGTGTCTTTCTAAGATATAATAGGGCTTAGCACAGAATGTCGGGGGGGGGGTTCCTTAAAAATCATGAAATGGCTGCTGCTCACTAATCTTAGCTGAATGCTACATTTGTTATCCTTACTAATTAATTACTTCCTAAAATATCCTACTTATAACTATTACTTTGTAACTAAGTTAATGTTTGTATTACTGCTAACTAAGGATTAACCTAAGGATTTTAAAAAGGTTTTTCCCTATTAGTTTGCCTTCCAACATTTTGTGTTCTTGTCATTTTGACTTTTGCCGTTTTCACTCAGAGGCTTTAAATAGGTATGCAACAAAAATCTCTGGCTGCAGACCTAGGGCTTATGGTGGATAGAGCTGGATATGAGTCAACAATGTGCTCCTGTTGCCAAAAAGGCCAGTGACATATTGGGCAGCATCAATAATAGTGTTGCCAGCAAATCAAGGGATGTGATTATTCCCCTTTATTCCGAGCTGGTGAGGCCACATTGGGAATACTGAGTCCCGTTTTGGGCTCCACACTACAGAAAGGATGTTGACAAATTAGAAGGATTCCAGTGGAGGGCAACAAAAATGATTCAGCCATTGGAGCATATGACTTACAAGGAGAGACTGAAGCAACTAGGCTCATTTAGAAGACTGAGGGAGGATTTGATAGCAACCATCAACTCCTTGATGGCGTGCTCTATTGAGGAGGGAGCTAGGCTGTTGCCAGTAGTACAAGAGGACAGAAAAAGGAGCAATGGTTTCAATTTGCAGTTGGGGTGGCTAAGGCTGGATATTAGGAAAAACTGTCTTACTACGAGGATGGAGAAGCAACGGAATGGATTACGTAGGGAAGTGGTGGAATCTCCATCTTTGGAAACATTTAAGGTCCAGTTAGACAAAACCCTGGCTAAGATGACTTAGTGGGAGTGGTTCTGCTTTTAGCAGGGGGTAGACTAGGTGACTTTATGAGGTCCCTTCCAACCTTATGATTCTCTGAGAAGGTTACATTTGTACCATCTGACCTCTGGCATTTGACTTCAACAATAGTGACAAAATAATAGCAGTTTGCTTCTCAGAATCACAGCAGGTCAGCATGATCTATATTATCTATTTATTTCTCTTTTTTCCCCAAGCAGGTGGAAAGGATCTGCTTATACATTTGTATTCTGTCCATATCTACATCTCATAAGGTCAGTTTTCCCATTAAAAATATATAAATAGTGCAGAAAATGAAGATTCAAGCTAGCACTTTTAAAAAAATAGCATAAAAATAAAGGTCATTTTCCACAGTTTTCTTTTGAAGGACTCCAAAAAATTATAGTGAGAAGAACTCAAGTAAGCCTCAGTGTGTTATGATAAGCATTGGTATGAATTTGCTTCTTCTTCTCTTTCCTATACATAGTGCTGACTTTTATGAAAAATGGCACACAGGAAAAATAACCTTTGCATCTGCAAAGGAGGAGTCAATAGACTTATTTAGGTTATAATTATCCCAAACAGCTCCTCAAAGCACTGAGACATTTACTTGTTGATTGCACAATGTGTTTAAATAATTATACGTGGGTGACTGCTTAGAATCTGCAATGGGTAAATGAAAGATTTTAGTATTTTATGCCATTTGGAAGATTTAGGTCTGAAGTAAGGGAAAAAAAAATCTGATCTTCTGTCCAAACTAGCAGCTTATGATGAGGACAACAGGGAAAAGTATGTGGGGAGGGTGAAAGGTGAGGGGCATGAGCAAATCCTCTCTTATCACTCCTCAAAGGTCACTTGCAACTAAAAACACTTGTGTAGCTTGCATGGGGAAAGAACAGGAGGCTCTGCAAAATAAAAGATGGTATGGACCACCCATAGCACTACCATTAGCCATTCCAGTATGCAATTCTTATAGCGATATTACCTGTTGGCAGAGAGAAAGCTGCCATACAGATGATCTGTGTCTCCTCATAAACTTGTATAATCCTTGAGCAGCCTTCCACCAAAATCCTCACTGCCTTGGCTCAAAGAACTGCATTACATCAACTGACAGTGAAACTTCTGGTGTATAGAGGCAGGAATGGGAATTTCCTCAAACATAAAATTAATTGAACATCCACACCTTATATCTGTCAGTTAATTACTGGCAGAAATACATAGAAAATGGTATGTTCAAAGCTGTTGGACTAGAGCTATCCAGGCTATAGGGATGAAATAGGTGATAAATGAAGGGAAGAATGGTTTCCCATCACTGTTCTGGAAGCAAGAACTAATAGCAGCTTCCCTTTTCCTGACATTCCAGCTTCAAAGAATTACAGAGCACATTCATTTTGAAACTGGGCTGAAGAGGAAGGGATGAAAGCCACCTAATCTGCAGTTGAAAATAAATGTGTTCCAATAGTCTGATTTCAGAATCAACACCCTTTTTCAGGCCTTTTTGAAAAACCTGTCAAATAAAGACTTCTTGCCTAAAGGTTAAGGAGTGTTAGGTTAGGCTATGCTTTCTTTTTTTCTTTCCTTTCTTTCTTTCCATTTTACATTTTAACATAAAAACCCATGATGCCTGTTTTTTTAGTCTGTGCTGACAGTGGCAAAAGGGCTGCTGTTAGCCAGTTCTCCCAGGTTCGACTGAGCAGTCTGTGTGGATGCACTCAATCACTCTGGACTTCACTCTCGAACTCCAGCCCCAGAAGTGGTGTATTGCTAAGGTGACTAGATGACATTTCCGGTCACCTCAGCGTAGTGTGTAAGGGTGCAAGTCATCAGGAGGTACACAAGGTATTTTATATACCTTGCATATCTCCCATTGACTGCCACTGAGAAATGCGGTGAGTGTAGACTAGGCAATAGAAAAAAAGAGAATATTTTGAGTTCCCACTCTTTATAAAAGATACTTTTCATTTTCCAGGAGGATGTTAGAAGTTGGTCCCTTTGCTATAACTGTTAAATCCTTCACCTCTCAACAAAGTTCTCTCTCACTTAAGAGAAACATTGAGATTTAAGAAAAGCGGGGCAGACATTTACAAAAATCCAAACACATCTTCCGTTCTACACCTTAGAACAGGGGGCTCAAACATGCGGCCCCTAACACTATTTCCTGCAGCCCACAATGACACTACCATTACTGATGAAAAGATTTCAGTGGTGCGGCCCTCAGGCTAATGTACTAGACCTCATGCGGCCCCATGCTATTCCTCATGCAGCCCTCACGGTAATTTGCATTTGAGATCTCTGCCTTAGAAGAATGTCCATTGCTCTTATATTTTTTGTAAGGAACAGCTTCTGCACTGGTTGTGTCAGGTTGTCTGTGTGTTGCCTCATTATCCTTAGCAGAAGCAGGGGGAGTTCAGATTTGGGACCAAGTTTCTTCCTAAATAACAACTGTGTCCTACTCATGTTAAACATTTTCGCCAGAAGTATACCTGAGGTAAACCCACCGAAGGTGATGGGAAAATTTTCAGCTGTATTAGAACATGACAGAGTTTGGCAAATGTGGTTTAAAATTAACATTTTGTGTCCTCTGAGTCCTGGGCCTCAAATGGGCCCAACTTAGCATCTGGTGCAATTTAAGATCTCATTCTGAACTTACTGAAGTTGATGGCAAAATTCCCAAAGACTTCAATTGGGCAGATGAAAAAACCTTAGAGCAATTTGGGCCTTATTCCAAGTTCCGTAGGCTTTGCTTCCAATTACTGCTGGCTTCTAGGGGCCTTTACAACGTCCAGGATCACTGAAGTGCAGCATGTTGTAACTACACCCACACCACTGTGGCAGTTGATCAGGAGGCGGTCTTGTTTTGGGCAGCCAAAGGGAATCCTCACCTGCCTCATTACTGAGCTCAACAAAAAGTGAATCATGTGAACCACCTTCAGACTGCATTAGCCAGAGCAAGGGATACAGGTTTTTTTTAAAGATCATACAGCCCCCCCCCCCCCCCCCCGGGCCCCTGCGGAAAAAGCGCTGTGGAGAATATTTTTAAAACCAATCTGAATGTTTATTAATAACTTATGAAAGTTATATAAAAGTACAGCTGACTCACTGAACAGATGATTATCAGAGAATTAATGATTAACATGACTCAAAAAATCCCCAAATATTAACATTCCTATGTAAAATTCTGAAGATTATTCTATCAGGGTCTCTCTAAAACTAGACAGAGCTCTGAGTAGGTCACTGAAGTTACATTTTTCAGATATTACCCCAGGTTGGTAAGTTCTAAGTTTTAAGAGTCCACTTGGTAACTATTTGATGCACACAGCCTCATTTCAAAAATTCAAAGCCACAGATGCTCCCACCAAAAGCTGGTGTATTTAAACTTGTGTACCTGAACTTAGGCTCCACAGAACACCCAACAGCAACAACAACAACAAAAAGCACAGCCACCCAACAATCTGTATTGAATAGTGCGATGTTCCCCCTTGCAATCAGGACTGCTGAGTCACAGTGTCACCCTTAAATCCCTCTCCTGGAGCTTGTTTTACTCTGCTGAGTGAATGGCCAATCCTCAGCAGCTCATGCACAGCCATCAGCAAAGATGTCATTCCCAACACAGCAAGTGTCTCTAGCAAGCCACCTCATAAATTCATGCAATAGTAGACCCCAGCCAGCAATGTTCCCCCTAAGCTGCATGGCCGCGCAGCTCCCCCCTGCTGCCCCGTGCAAGGGACGCTGCCCGCCATGCACGGCTGGCAGCCAGAGCCCCTACCCAGCTGGAAGACAGCATCTTCCAGTTGGCAGAGAGCTGCTCAGGAGCTGGGACATATTGAAACTCCTGCCCAGAGAAGGTCTGATGGAACATGCTCAGAACATCTGAGCATGCTCCGTCAGTGCTTTTCTGGCTCCAGGAGCCATGCCTGGGACCTGCATGGCTGGGTAAGAGTGCGGGGGTGGGAGTTGAGCCAGCTGGGGACTACTAGGGGGAGTGGGCTGGGGTAGGAGGAGAGGATCTGGCTGGCTGAGGGGGCTGCTTACCAGAAGAGCTGCAAGGGGGGAGCCTCAGGCCTGTGCGGGGGGTATACAGGATCAAGCCCACATGCCTCTGCAGAATCAGGCTCACTGGGGTGGGGAGGGAGCCTGCTCAGTGAGCAACTTGTGTTGTTCAGCTGCCTCAGGGCCTTAGAGGGAACACTGCAGTCAGCATCCCCAGTTCAGGTGCAATCTAGGACTGCCAGCCTACAATGTTCAGTGCTGCCCACCAAACACTGCATCAAGTGAAGTGTTACCAGCAGATAAAGGGATGTGATCATTCCCCTCTATTCTGCACTGGGGAGGCCACATCTAGAATACTGTGTTCAGTTTTGGGCTCCCCACTACAAAAAGGACAGGGACATGCTAGAGAGAGTTCAGTGGAGGGCAACCAAAATGATCAAAGGGCTGGAGCACAAGCCCTATGAGGAAAGGCTGAAAGCATTAGGCTTATTTAGTCTGCAGAAAAGAAGATTGAGGGGGAATTTGATAGCAACCTTCAACTACTTGAAGGGATGCTCCAAGGAGGATGGAGCTCAACTATTCTCGGTAGTAACGGAGGACAGAACGAGGAGCAATGGTCTCAAGTTACAGTTAGGGAGATCGAGGCTGGATATTAGGAAAAACTTTTTTACTAGGTGAGTGGTGAAGCATTGGAATGAGCTGCCAAGGGAGGTGGTAGAGTCTCCATCTTTGGAGGTGTTTAAGGCCCAACTGGACAAAACCATGACTGGGATGGTTTAGTGGGAGTGGTCCTGCCTCTGGCAGGGGGTTGGACTAGATGACCTCATGAGGTCCCTTCCAACCCTATGATTCTATGAGAAACTCACAGGTTTGTCAATTTATCAAAGAATTTGATATGCACCAGCCTTGCCACATCACAGCATGTATTTCGGGACTAATGAGATTTTTTTCCCTATAAGTTGTGAGGACATCAGTTGGACATGTTGAAAGAGGTAAAGAACCTGGGCATACTGGTTGACCACAGGATGACTATGAGCTGCCAATCTGCTGTGGCACTGAAAAAGCTAATGCGGTCCTAGGATGCATCAGAAGTATTTCCAGTAGAGATGGGGAGGTGTTAGTACTGTTATACTAGGCGCTGGTAAGACCACATCTGACACATATTATGTGCAATTCTAATCCCCCATGTTTAAGAGAGACAAATTCAAACTGGAACAGGTGCTGGGAAGGGTACACGGATGATCTGAGGAATGGAAAACTGCCTTATGAGAGAAGACTTAAAGAGCTTGGATTGGTTAGTCTAAGCAAACAAAAGGGTGAGGGGAAATATAATTGTTCTCTGTATAAATACAGCAGGATGAATACCAGGGAGGGAGAGGAATTATCTGAGTACAGCACCAATGTGGACACAAGAATAAATGGAAACAAATATCAGGACATTTAGGCTTGGAATTAGATGCAGGTTTCTAACTATCAGAGGAGCAAAGTTCTGGAATAGCTTTCCAAGGTGAGATGTGGGGGGGCAAAAAACCTAGCTGACTTTAAAACTGAGCTTGACATATTTATGGAGAGGATGACATGATGGGATAGACTAGTTTGGCAATTGACCTGTATTTGGACTTCTGGTAGTGGATATGACAGTGGCAGGAGAAGGGACATTAGATGTGATGGGTTCTGAATTATTACAGAGAATTCTTTCTTGGGTGTCTGGCAGGAAGTTTTTTAGTGATTATAGAAGTCAGAAGCAAAGCAGGTCAGATTTGAGCAAGAGAAAAGAATAAGCACATCACATTCTAAACTAAGTTTGACATTTTCAGCAACCTTACAAACAAACTGTCTCCACAGAAAATTGTTCCACAATAAGTCTTTGCAGTATAATTAATGTGGTTTGTTTATTGCTCAATTGCACCTCCTCACTGTGGTCCTCATAACAACCTGGTGTGTCCACGTTTTCTTTTTTCTTTCATTTTTCCAGAAAAAGCACTGCATTGTGGCAACCTATTCCACCATGCCACTAGTAAGCTTTCAGTACTCAGACCGCTGGGTAGAGGAAAGGGAGTGCTGAGCACTGTGGGCCACTTTACAACAGGAATCTCAAACTCAAACCACGAGTGCTGCATGAGGACTAGCAGAGGGCCACATAAGGGTTAGTACGGTAGCCTGAAGGCTGCACCACTGAAACCTTTCCATACAAAGATATTGCAAATATTGGTAATGATTTTGTCATTGCAGGCTGCAGGAAATAGCTTTAGGGGTTGCATGTGGCTCATGGGCCGCATGTTTGAGTCCTCTGCTTTACAAGTTCCTTTGGGAGTTGTAGTTCCTTCGCATCATTCACTGTAGCTACTAGCAACTCACACCCTTTTTCAACATTGCCCCACTACTTCCTGCGTCTCCAAGATTCTCTTGTGAAATAGGGGATTTAGCTCTACTCTCCACTTATTGTAAACAAATGTTGGGTGGTCGCACAGTATGCACTGTGCTCTGAATCAGAACAGGAAATAGAGAAATCGGACCTGCTGATTGCCATGGAGAATAACAGCACTGCATTGCTGTTTGGTTTCACAGACCACCTGTACTGGAGGCGTCACTATGCTGGGGCCAGCAGGACATGGGACCTGGATGTTTGCCTTGAGGCCCTGCATCTGATTTCCCCTCTTTGCACAGTGGGAGGAGTGTGGGTGGAACTCAACTGTGAACTGAGCCCAGAGCTCCATCCAGTTCAGACAGGCATCAGAGAGAAGAGGCAAGTTGAGATCCTCTCTCTCCCCTGCTACACAGGCTCTGTCTTGCTTTTTTCAGGACCCGCACCTGCATGGTACTGGCATGTATTGTGTGTGTGTGTGTTTAGTGGGGAAGCTGAAGGCAGCTTGCAGGGACGAAGGCATTGGGAGCCTGTGAATCCATTGCCAGGTCAGTTGGCTGGGCCTGGGGAGCAGGCTGAGGTTCATCCTCTGCCCCATGGGTCAGTGACTTGTTGGCCAGCCAGAGCAATTTTAGGTTAGGGAGTGACCCCCCTCAGGGTGGCAGGTGGGCACTGGATCTCTCCTGCAGGCATGTATGCCATAAATATGTTTCTTAGTTTTAAGTGCCATAGGACTCTTCAAGTTTTAAAGGGGCAGCTGTGTTAGTCTACTTCAACAACAACAACAACAACAACAAGACTAACAGATTCCTTGCCTTTTTTTTTTTTTTAAGTGCCACAGGACTCCTTTCTTTTTTTCTTACAGGACTCCTTGTTTGTTTCACTGAACTAGACAAACATGGCTTCTGCTTTACTCTTTAGGTGCTACAGAACTCCTTGTTTCCTTTGGACCTTGGCAACAAAGATTTTTAAGAAGGGGGGACAGGGGGGCATCTTTCACTGTTCCAAGTGTCATTCTTTTTGCCCCTTTCCTCCATTGTAGATGATTCTTTTTTGTAGTTATTTACATTATCGTTGTCCGGTATCCAATCTCATCATTGTATATACTGTGATATGCTTAAATCACATTAGGGATATGTACTTGCAACAAACCATGCTGCCAACTTTGTCCATATAGAATCTATTTATAGATGCACTAAAGAGACCATCATAGGACCCAATCAAGCCAGCTTCTCCATCAAAGGGTCATTCACTTGCTCATCCACTAATGTGATTAATGCCACCATGTGCCAGAAATGCCCCCACACCTTATACATTGGACAAACAGGACAGTCCCTAAGCAGAAGAATAAATGCACACAAAACTGACATCAGAAATCACAGCACACACACAAAAAAACAACAGTTGCTGAGAACTTCCATCTTCCTAGTCACTCCATTAATGATTTGTTAATGATGGTCCTCAAGAAATATCAATGGGACATCAAGACTTGAAAGAGAAACAGCAGAAATTCAAATAACATGCAGATTAGATTGTGTGAAAGCAGGGCTGAATCGTGACCATGGATTCTTTTCACATTATAACAAGTAATTTGAATTCACCCTCCCTCTGTGTGCTGTTTCCAAGAGTTTGAATCCTTACAAATGCTCTGATTTGCTGCTGTAGTATAGCCTGATCCCATGTCTTACATTCCCTTGCATTTATTCTGATCCGGTTCTGTAAGTTTCCCCTCTTCAAAGCATTTGATGAATTCAAATTTTCTCCCACAAAAACTCATGCGATAAATAAATTTGTTAGTCTTTAAGTGCCACAAGACACCTTGCTTCCCCCCCTCCGCTAAGGTTCACAGTCATTATGTTAAATGCAGCAAATGAAAAAGACAAGAGTATCTCAGCTGGATTGTCGGTGTTATAGCATTTCTGGATAAACAAGGAATATCCATTAGAGATCATGATGAAACACAAGAAAGTAAAAAAATTGAGGAAATTTTGCTGTGTCAATTTACTTAGAGACTGGTCCATTTCTTAAGAGTTAGAACATAGCATCTAAAACTAGCTACATCTCACCAGCCTCTCAGAATGAAATTATTCAGTGCTATTGACAAGTAACATTCAGAATAGTCAAGGGGGTGGGTGGGGGAATGTCACACATAGTGAATTGTTTCAGATATGTAAACACTGCCAGTGCAGAGTGATGCCTTTAGACATGTGGAGGGGTTCCCTAAGGCACACAGGCCCTGCAGCTTGTGTCTGGGTGGACTGGGGGTGGGGCCTAGCCAACGGGGCAGACTAGGGGTGGGTTCTAGCAGGGTCAAGGGTAACACGGGGGTGGACTGGGGTGCAGAGCCCTGGGTTTTTTTTTTGCTATCTAGCAACACCCCTGATTTGTACTAAGCCCACCACAGCTTCTGATTATGAGACACAAGCCAAAGCTGAAGGGACCACATTGTTATGTGGGTCTGGGATGATGAGCAATGGCTACTGAATTTTTGAATGCAGGAAGCTGCCTTCATGGAACTGCATGTAGAGCTTGCCCCTACTCTCCGGTGCAAGGACACCAGAATGACATCTGCCCTCACTGTGCAGAAGGCGTTGCAATTTCTATGTGGAGCTAGAAACTCCTGAGTGCTCCTACTCTGTGGCAACTCAGTTTGGAGTGGGGAGGTCCACTGGTGGGGCTCTGTTATCACAAACATGCAGAACCATCAATTGTATTCTCCTGCAAAGGACTGACTCTGGGCAATATGTATGAGAAAGTGGACGGTGTTAAGGCTGTTTCCCCACTCTGGCACACTGAGTGCAAAAGGTGGGAGCCTGCAACAAGCCTTAAAACCCACTGGCCTTAAAGCCTGATCTAAAGCTCTCCAAGGCTGCCAATTCCTGGCCTTGGAGTGGTATTGCTGCCACCACCCAAATGCAAAAACCTCTTGAAAACCCAGGAAGACGCGCTTGGGAATTCCTTCCTGTAAGGTACCCTCAATCACCTTTATTCTTCCTCAGGGGACTAACTGAACCCCAGCTGGGATATCAGCTGGAACTGTGACAGAATCCCCTTTAGTATCTGGCAATGCAGTTTGAGGTACATCCACACAAAACCTCTTGCCTTTTAGGACGCAGAACCAGAGCTTTACTTTAAAAGGGTAAAATCTTTTAATTAAAAGAACATATAAGAAACACCAACAGTTGTTTCTCTGGTATTTAATTTAGGTAGTTACAGGGTAGTAGGTGGGCATACATGTCCTATGTATACAGAAATCCAAAAACAAACCAAAAAACAAAGAAATACCCTGACTGTCTAAGCAAATGTTCCCCATTCTACTGATGCCTAGTCAATTACAAACTTGAGTGTTTTTTTTTTTTTTTTGGCAGGATGTCACTGGATCCTTCCTGAAGCCTCTCTCTGGCCTTCTCCTGAACCTTACAGGAGCTCTGCTGCTACCAAACAGGAACAGAAAAGGCTGCTGCTCGAATTCATAAACTTGTAATTTGTTCCTATTGGATCCCCTGGGACTCACTGACCAGGGTGTTAACCCCTTCCTCACCAAGGTTACTACAGACAGATTTGCAGCCATGTGGTTCTGCAACTGTTGTAGGGCACCTGATGGCACACATATCCCAATATTGGCTCTAGACCATCTTGCAACTGAGTACATAAATAGGAAGAGCTACTTTTTCATGGGTATGTCTACACTGGAGCCTTAGGTTGACTTAACCTGCCTTAAGTTGACCTATAGTACTCCCCGGCCCCATTCAAAAGTTAAGTTGACTTAAGCATTTGCTTCAGTCAACTTAATAGTTCCTGCTCTGGAAGTCTACTTAAACAGTAAGTTGATTTACTAGGGCAGGGCTCCATCCCCTGCCCTGCCCTTGGTCCCATGCTGGCACCTGCCAAACATAGAAAGGGGCTGGGAGCTGGCTCCTGCCACCTGTGGCCCTTTGCCATGGGTGGCAGGAGCCAGCTTGCAGCCCCTATCACTTGCCACAGGCAGCAGGAGCCAGTTCCAAGCTCCTGCCACTTCTGTCAAGGGGTTCTGTACTAGATACAGCTCACAGCCACCTGCGGGCAGTAGCAGGAGCTGGCTTGGGCTCCGGGGCATGATCACACACCAGGGCTGGGCAGGGCCAAAGCCCAAGCTGTGGTATGTCTACAAGTGTAGACATACCCCTAAGTCAACTTCAAGGTCAACTTATGGTTAACCTTGTGAAGTTGACTTAAAACAGCTCCGCAATGTAGACAGAGCTCAAGGTGCTACAGGTAGTTGTGGCTCGACAGAGATGTTTCACTGATATAAATGAATGGTGGTTGGGGAAGATACACAATGCTTGTATTTTCAGGATCTGTACCAGAGAAATCAAGTGGAAACCTTCTTCCCAGATGGGGGGGGGGGAAACACGTCACATTTGGCTGTGTGGAAATGCCTGTAGTGATCCTAGGAGACCCAGCATACCCACTGATGCCATGGCTTATGAAGACCCATACAGGCACCTTGGATGCCCACAAGGAGTGGTTTAATTACAGATTGAGTAGGTGCAGAATTACTGTGTTGTACACCTTTGGAAGACTGAAAGGGTGCTGGAGATCTCTAAAAAGGGGGCTTAACTTAAATGAAGACAATATTCCAGCTGTGATCATGGCATGCTGCATCCTCCATAAGCTGTTTGAAAGTATGGGGAGAGATTTCCTCTTTGGGTGGGCTGGAGGCTGATCACCTCTCCTGCCTGTATGAGCAGCCAGATGCTGAGGTATTAGGGGGTGCTCAATGGGGAGATATCCAGATATGGAAGGCACTGAGGGAGCATTTTAGTACTGCAAACATTTATTGGCACCTATATATCACCATGAAAATGCTGAAAGGTGTGGGGGCACTGCAGCAGCCAGGGCAACATGTCCTGTGATTTCTTGAATATATGTCATTTACACTTTAGCCAAAGTTGCTTCTGTTTATGCTTCAGTCAGAGTTGCTTGTGTATCAATAGAGAATCAAGGCACAATGTGAGCATCCTTTTTATAATATTTATTGAAAATTCATTAGTCAATGAGCATGCAAATCTTTCACTGTGAGGCCCACTAGAGGGTCTTAAAGGTGTGCGTGTGTATGTGAAGGAGTTGTTTCCCTGCATCTATGAATGGGTGGATGTGAATGAAACAAGAGGGTCCTGGGCCCTCATAGAAATGCTTAGTGGGAGTCTGTGGGGAGTGTGTAATGAAATGCTGCTGTGTCTGAGTGGGTGGGGATGGGTGAAGTGGTAGGTACTTTGACAGGAGAGAAGCCAGTGCCTTAAGTATAGCTGTTTGCATCTTCATAAATAGTAATCAATCAGTCCCTATGCTATTGTCTTCTCATACAATTCTGTTTGAAATCCTCTGAATTCATGCTTTCAAGCTCTGTCCTCTCTCCTGGAAGCCTCATTTGACAGTAGTAAATCTTGAGATATGTCCCCCTCGCTTCTCTGAGAATATTTCCTGATCTGTCTGAGGCAGTCTGCAGGAGTTAGCCACTGGCTTTGCAAGGCCATTTCTAAAAAAAATACCTGAAACAATGAAGAAAGCACTTGTTCTTACGATCCTTAAAACTGTGATGTAACAATAAAACATACTGCACTCCAAACATCATGCTGCTTTTACCACATTACCCTGAAAATGGTGCCTTCCAAATAGGGGCCATGAGCTCTCCTTTAATTTAATACTGGGGTTCTAATGAGAGGAGGTCTCCTGGGTAGTCCCTGAATATGTAGGGAGTGCTAATTTTAATCTGTGGCCCCATTTTTCATAGAAGGTGGCCATAGAAGCTGATACAGTATTTTGTTCCTTAGAGTACCATAGCAACCTAGAATGCATCTCCTCCATGGTAATAGATGTAAACCTGGCCGCTATGCTGCAGCAGTGTGCTGCCGTGGTCTCCAGTAATGTGCTTGGTAGCTGGTGAGGTAGATTGTCCTTTTATGGGGGAGGAAACACATCTGCTCTGCTGAGGAACCTGATGAACAGAATCTGAAGGTACATGCAGGAAAGTTTCAGTGGAGGAAGCCATGGGAATTGCTGCATGCATTAATGCTCTGTTAATATGTGCAGATTAAACATACTGGACAGTGGCTGACTAAGTGCAGTGATACCAACTCCCACATACGGTCCTCCCCTGCTCTCGTTATAAAGCAGAAGAGTAAGGTGCAAACAAACACTTACCAGAGTTTCCTTCTGCCTCTGCTGAATCACCAAAGGGGAATGCCTGTGCCTGGCTGCATGGCCCCAGAGGAGGTGGGGGACTGAACAGCTCCAGACTCCAAATGTCTACTCCACTGCTTCTTTCTTCTCAGTCATCCTCCATCTCACCTCCTCGTCTTGGCTTCCTGGGGAATCCTGTTACTGCATAGCGCAGACATGTCCACAGGCATCTTGAGAGTGGATGTGGAGTCTGTGCAGAGGATGACTTCCAGTTCCTTGTAAAATGGGCCTTTTCCTGGCTCAGAGCCCCAAACAGCAATTTGCCTCCCAGGCTTTGTGGTAGTTGAGTTGCAGTTCTTTTACTTTGGAGCTGCACTGCAGTGTGTCCCTCTCATGCCTCTTCAACATGGCTTGAGAAATCCGGCCGCAAAAATGTGTTGAAATTCATCCTGCTACAATGTAACTGCTTGCACAGCTGACTTTCCCCAGATGCTGATCAGGTCTAGGATTACCAGATGTCCAGCAAAAGGAGGACATGTCTTCCTTTTGCCTTCATTTTCTCCATCCTACAGGCATTTTAAAAATAGGTGATTTTGTCCAGCTTTTTACTGGTCAGGAATAGAATGTTAAAAACCCCTCTAACAGCCAAGTTATGTAGCGGGGGATCTTCCCCCAGCAGCTGGAGATCAGAGATGGTCACGTGCACACACTGCCCAATTAGAGCTCAGCACAAACCAGGCCTTTTAACCAAGAGCTCACGTATCCCTTGACTTTAGAAGTTCCTTCTACAAAGCTGTGTAGATAGCTCAGTTAGTGGAGCAGTTATCTTTTAACCTTGGGGTTGTAGGGTCAAGGCCTGAGAAAGAATTTTGTTTTTGGCCCTTGCACCCTACAAAATGGCTAAATGGGGGGGGGGAGAGGGCAAATAGGGATACTAATAAAATGAAGGAAAATAAAAAAGTCTACCATAAATAAAATTACTAACAGGGACCAATTAAGTAAAACCTCTAAAGGGCAGGTTTGAAATGGACAGAAAATTTAAGACTTTTTTTTTTCCTTTTTATTTGTAAAAATTGGGCTGCTGTGGAAAATAAATGAGAGTTAACTTTTTTTTTTAAAGCTTAACGTATTCTTCAAGTTTATATTTGAAAATTTTGTTTTTTAACTTTAGTTTCATGAACATTAATGAAAGGGTGATAAAAAAACTCATTTAATGAAAAAATCCAGTTTTTGGTAAAAGAAAACATTTTGGTTATCTTCTTTATTTTAAAATAATTTAAGAACACATGATATTGTGCAGTTTTAATGCTGCATTCATTAATCATTACCCATTTTCCATGACATAATATGGTAATAACAGTTATATTAATACTGCATTTTACCCATGTCCTCCTTTCCATGATTTGGTATCTGGTAACCCTAATCAGGTCCAGCATCTCAGCTGTACTCCAGGAGGGAGAGAGTTTACTGTGTTCCACTGTCATTTTTCCCTGCAAACATGATCAGTGAGTACAGGGGAAAAAAAAATCAAAAAGTTCCTGGGATCACAAAAGGGAGGGCCTAGTGGTATCAGAGCAGTGGAATCAAAGAGGAACACCAGTCATCAATCCTGGAATTAAGGGACATTTCTGGAGACCAGTTATTGTACAAGAAATTTCCATCTCTGTTCACAGACTCCTCATAGCATGAGAACTGTTCTGCAAGAGCCATTATTCCTCTCAAACAGGAGATTTTTATTGTTGTGGAATAAGAGGGCACTTCTACCACATCAAGGATCATTCAGGTGTATACTGTATCCTTGTTAATGTGAACTAACATGGCTTATTCTGCAATAATTCTAGAGTGTACAAGGTTTTAGGCTTAGAGTCTCACCATAGACTGACTAGATTCCTTCTAGTCAGCCTCCCCCAAGTCAGGTTTTCAGTTAATTGGTGATGTTTATAGGTGTGCTTTTATTCAACTCTTTTTGAAGTGTTCATACTCCTCCAGGGCTCTGTTCCCCCACCACTACCAGGGTCAGGTGACAGACAGTGCCCATGCATGGCTCCCTGGAACCAATGCTTTGTTTCTAGAATGCAGTGTGGGGTTGTTCTATACCAGTATTAACAAGGTGCAAATTGCTGCTCAACCTTGTAAAGTTTTGCCTAGATCTGACTCAAGCAATGAGATACATACTTTAGTGAAACCTCATAACCATACACTACTATAACAATAACTTTCAGTACACCATGGACATTCCAAAAATGTTACAGCATATTTTTCATTAAACAAATGCACAACACATTACACGGGTGACCAAGAAGGTTATAGAATTACATTATAAAAAGTGTGCATGGGAATGTCATAAGTAGCCTGAAAGCTAACTAAAAGGCTAAATTGGTAGAGCCCTGCAAATCCACAAATATCCACATTGTATCCACATCCACGGATACAACATGGATATCCACAGACCATTTCTTGTGGATGCAGATCAGATACGGATCCATGTATTTGTATCTGTGCAGGGCTTTATAAATTGATGCTATTGCCTCCACTACCCCATGACAAGGAAAGTCCAGTTACTTAGAGATAATGCTATCATCATGCTTCTCTCTTCAATACAAAATTCTCTTACATGCTAGGCTAAACCAGCTACCTCATCATCCCAACAATTCCTCCAGTAATGGTTGAGATAATTGGCTGCTACAAGACATGGGGAAAAAAGAAAAACCAAAAAAAACCACCAAAACCTTTTTTCCTGGAGCAAAACACTCATCCTAGTTTTCAAACATGCTTGCCTAGATCTGATCTGATCAAATCTTATATTTTAAGTACTAGAGGGTGTAAGGGAAATTGTATGTAATCTCTTCTGTAGGACGGTGAGAAAGGTGCTGAAGTGTAGGCCCCGTTGGAGCCGTGGGTTGCTATGGTAATGGGGTCGTTTCTCTGGCAAGTCATGTATTTAAGTTTCTTTAACAAGCGGCATAGAGTTGATAACACACTTTAACTATCTCCCCTTTCTCATGCTTTTTCTCCTGACCATCTGGACAAGGAATGTAAGCTAGACTGTCCGTCTTTGTTCTAACTGAAAAGGGAGTATTACCTCCTATCTCCTGCTCACCCTTCCTGGCACCATAGCCTCACAAGAATGTAAGGTCAGCATCTCTAGGCAGAAATTAATCAGTTTGCAGGTACTGCGGCTGCCCAGGATAATGCAAATGATGTCAACAGTAAACAGAGGCGGGGATAATTATATGCATTCTTTAATCATTAATATGTATTTAATAATGTTGATGTAACCATATAAGGGTCTCTAAAACATTGTCAATCATGTAAGCATTATCATACTGTACTGGATAAAAGTGTTGTGATGCTGCCCCTCGGGGCTCTCTCTTGCACTTGAGTTGTTGGGGGGGGCCTGCTCAGAGGGGCTAGCACTTCTTTGCTGCCCTCTGATGCAGTTCCTTTTGTTATTCAGCTGAATAATAAATCCTGAACCACACCTCGTTCTCTGCTAATTTGAGTCTCAACTGGGAACGGGCCTTCATCACCGGGGAGGATCGGTGGTCTCTCTTTCCAGGTTGAGAGCCCTGATTAATTTGTCCCCCACAAGGGCCATGAGCATTGCTCAATATATATCGGGGTGGCCAAACTTATGGAACTCAAGAGCCACACAAGTTGATTATTAAACCTTCAAAAGCTGCACCGAGGCAGATAATCACATACTTTTACCTACTCCAAAATTACTAAGTTTAAAATTCATTGCATACTTTAATTTCATCATAAAAAGAGGACAAACATTGATCCTACTTATGTCAGATTCTAATAATTACTTAAGGTTACCATGAAAATTAGGCCTATACAGTAAAAACTTAGCTGCTGCTCAGTGCAGAAGACTGCAGGCTAGTGGCCAGTTATATAAAATTCCTACCATGCCACACTTCTCCCCGACCATGCTGTGCTTCTTCCCACTGTCCTGACCCCCTCCTGAACTCCTAGGCTGAGGCTGCTTTCCTAAATTGATTTGCTGATGTTCTTCTGGGAGCCATAATTTTTCATTCAAGAGCCACATGTGGCTCCTGAGCTGCAGCTTGGCCATGCCTGATATATACAGGTAGTCCTCACTTAGTGACCGGGTTCCATTCCTGAAACCCGGTTGATAAACGAATTGGTCACTAAATGAGGAGCAGCCCTTACCGGTATTTCAGGCATAATGTACTTTACTGGTAGTGGGTTTTTCAACCATCGGTAGATAGTTTTAATGTCACCTTTGCATCATTTATAACATTTTTAATATATATTTTAAATGTTTTAAGCTCTAATGTACTGAACTTAGTTTGCATAGTGTACTGTAAATATAGGTAATCTGAGAGAGTTGATGCAAGTTCTCATACATCGCCATAATACCAACTCAGAGAGCCGGTCATAACTCTGAGGGGTCACTAAACGAGTAGGTCACTAAGTGAGGACTAGCTGTATTTTGTACAATACCTAACATAACAGACCCCCCATATACAATTGGTACCTCAAGCTATCACTATAATAAGTCAGCCCTCTTTGCAGGCTCAGCAACAAAACCCACCTTGGAAATAAAAGTATCATTCACCTCTCCCCCCCAACACACATGCACTCTGTCTCTCTCTCTCTCCTTCTTCCTTCAGAATCCTGTTCAATTTAGGACATGTCCCTGTTTACAGTGCTGCTCAAATAGTGTGCATATGCATCTCTTTCACTGCTGGCAGTTAGTTGATAATAAAACTCTGTTAGTGCATTTAGTGTAATGGTGTGAAGCATCAGAACATGACCATTTCTACTAAAATAACCTCATGCAGAGGCCACTACAAAGTTGCCACAGTGATGGGAATTATATAAATTCTTACAAAGATAGATTGCACCATGGCTCCTTAAAATAACAGCCTTTAAATGGATCACTGTATGATCACCACAGCAGGACCAGACCTTCTATAGAGGTGACCTAGGTGGTCACCTAGGGTGCCAAAAAGTAGGGGGTGCCAAGAGTTGTGGGGAGGGAAGACTGCAAGCCTATCCTGCTCTGCTCCATTTGCAGATGGGGCCGGATCCCTGGCGGCGGTGCTACATGCCACCGACAGCCTGATCCCTGGTGGTGTGGCCGGATCCCTGACTGCAGCCCAAGTCCTGGCTAGGGCCCAATCTGCACCGTGGTGCTGCTCCATGCCCATGGCTGGATCCCCGCTGGCAGCCAGGAGGGTGCGAAGATCAGTGTTGGCTTAAGGTGCCAAAAAGCCTGGGCTGGCCCTGCATCACAGCAATCATCAAATTTTTAAATGAAAAAAAGATCCATTGGAGAGGAGAAAAAAAAAAAAAGCAAGAAACTGTACTTAACTGTCCACAAATATCATAGTTTTTCCTTTAATTCTGCAGTGGAAATGAGAGGTACTGGATACAATCTTACCTAGCACTCACAAAAGTATCTAGACTCTACACCGCATAGCTGTGAATGGAAATTCAGTTCCAAATGGAAGTGGCATGGTTATGAAACTCCCTGAAAATCAGCACTATTATAATGCCATTTAATAGTATTGCATTGGAGTGGTTTCATTGTAACAGTCAGGATGGCTTTCTTCAGTACACAAGTGTAACTTAAGAATTCATTTGGCAATGGAGAACTATGAGACATTTCATCTAAAATTCAGTTAGTTTTTCATGTCTATATTAGACATTAGATATTCTTATTTCTCAACTATGCTTGCTTAGAAAAGTATTATTGTATGCAATATCCACCTCCCTGTACTATTTTAGTGGCACAACATTCCACTGCAGTTAAAAAGGGATCCCTTGCTATTACCCTCAATCAAGTAAGTAGATGTTTACAGTGATTTTAATGGATAATTTTATAAAACAAATTTCAATTGCAAGTCAGAGTTGTGTGTACCAAAAAGATTCTCCCCTCCCCTTGTTAAGTAACTGTCAAAAAAAGCTGCAGTTTTAAAGTCATATTTGAGATTTTTTCCTCCTTCAGTCTTTGGGGGAGAAGAATAATGTTTTCTAGGATGATCTCTCAAGTACTAATCTTTTTCCTTGGCATTTACTTTCTGAAGAACTTTGTAATTATCTGTATAACTGCAATTTTACTGCATGCAACATAATGCATGCACCCATTGTATACTTATTTTCTTCATATACTGAACCTACAGATATTTTATTGTATTAAAAACCATTTAAAATGTTGCATTGCAAGCACACTCTGAAGTTTTTAAACAAGTTTGTAGGAATCACCAGTTCATCCTTTATAAGATGATATTTTTGAATGAATCATAATAAAAATACCCTGATTGTTCTTAAAATATGTTAAGCACGCTTATGTTAAAAAAGCTATTCTTCTCAAATTAAGGAACCTTGAATGGAATACCAGGATAATCTCAGATTGCAACTTATTTTCTTCTCCCTCCCACATGCAGAATCATAGGGTTGGAAGGGACCTCATGAGGTCATCTAGTCTAACCCCCTGCCAGAGGCAGGACCACTCCCACTAAGCCATCCCAGTCATGGTTTTGTCCAGCCGGGCCTTAAACACCTCCAAAGACGGAGATTTCACCACCTACCACGGCAGCTCATTCCAAGGCTTCACCACTCGCCTAGTAAAAGAGTCTTTTCTAATATCCAGTCTCGACCTCCCTAACCGCAACTTAAGACCATTGCTCCTCATTCTGTCCTCCGTTATTACCGAGAACAGTCGAGCTCCATCTTCCTTAGAGCATCCCTTCAAGTAGTTGAAGGTTGCTATCAAATCCCCCCTCAATCTTCTTTTCTGCAGACTAAATAAGCCTAATGTTTTCAGTCTTTCCTCATAGGGCTTGTGCTCCAGCCCTTTGATCATTTTGGTTGCCCTCCTCTGAACTCTCTCTAGCATGTCCCTGTCCTTTTTGTAGTGGGGAGCCCAAAACTGAACACAGTATTCTAGATGTGGCCTCACCAGTGCAGAATAGAGGGGAATGATCACATCCCTTGATCTGCTGGTAATACTTCTTTTGATGCAGCCCAGTATGCCATTGGCCTTTTTGGCAGCAAGAGCACACTGCTGACTCATCTAGCTTCCCATCCACCATGACCCCCAGGTCCTTTTCTACACTGCTGCTACTTAGCTGAATGTTTCCCAGCCTGTAGCGGTGCATGGGGCTTTTTCGTCCCACGTGCAGGATTTTACACTTGTCCTTATTGAACCTCATACGATTTCTATTAGCCCACTGTTCCAATTCATCTAGGTCTCCCTGAATCCTGTCCTTGCCCTCCAACGTGTCTACTGGTCCCCCCAGCTTGGTGTCATCCGCAAACTTACTGAGAATGCAGTCTATTCCATCATCCAGATCATTGATGAAAATGTTGAATAGAACCGGCCCCATGACCGACCCCTGGGGCACCCCATTCGTGACTGGCTGCCAGCTAGACATGGAACCATTGATTCGTACACACTGAAACCGTTGGTCTAGCCAGTTTTCTATCCACCTTATAGTCCACCTATCCAACTCCTACTTCCTTAATTTGCCAATGAGAATGCTGTGGGAAACTGTATCAAAAGCCTTGCTAAAATCAAGATATATCACATCAACGGTTCTTCCTGCATCCAGAAAACCAGTCATCTGATCATAGAAGGAGATGAGATTGGTCAGGCATGATTTACCCTTCATAAATCCATGCTGACTGTTCCTGATCACTTTATTTTCCTCTAAGCGTTTGAGGATGCATTCTTTGAGAACCTGCTCCATAGTTTTTCCAGGGACTGAGGTGAGGCTGACAGGTCTGTAATTCCCCGGATCCTCCCTTTTCCCTTTCTTGAAAATAGGCACTACATTTGCTTTTTTCCAGTCCTCTGGCACCTCCCCCGTTCTCCATGAGTTTTGAAAGATTTGTACAATCATTTTCAAGTGATGGATGCCTTGAGACAATGAATGGAAGCTTGCAGATACAAAGCAAATATGCATTTAATTTAATCTATTTATTTGGTGAGGGACAAGAGGGGTTAGAGAAGAGGAGACTTTGATCTATGCAATAAAAGAAGCTGCAGATTCCCACAAAGCTACTATCTAAACACTCTTTTGCCTCTCGAATCCTCTGTTCGTGAACTGACTGTGGAGGAAGAGAAAAGGAATGGTCCCAGAGGGCATCAAAAAGAAACAAATCTTTGATTAAAAAAAAAAAAAAAGCTGTGTTTCCTGGGTTGTGGGTATTGCAGATGAAAGTTTGCCTTCTAGGTATTAGGCATGCAAAAAACAAAACAAAAACGGGTATTAGTGCAGAATCAGGTATTTATGTTCATTTACTCTGGATAGGAACACAAAAAAGTTCTTCAACCACTTGTTCAAGACCTGAAACTCTGGAACTTTCAGTTGATTAATTTGTTGATATTATAGCTCCTGATAAAAGCTGCTCACCAAAACTCCTCAATGAGAGAGGATTTCATTTATCCAGCATCAGTCCTGAGATAATTACAGCATTAATCCATTTAGCTCCTGAAACATATCTATCAGTTATGAGAGTGTGTCTTAGCTTTAAAGCTTGTCTCCCATTGTTCTCATATCTCCACCATCACCAATGATGGGATCATTACATCTGTAGATACAGCATTGTCATCTCACCATTACAGACTCCTTTGAAACAGTGCGTGTTGTATAGAGGTAATAAATTAGCAACTAGCTGTTTATAAACAGATAATCTTTTATCCAGAAGGAATGTTGTTAGTCACTGAAAAACTTTTCTGCTAATGTGTTTGTAACCAGATGGCTGGTACTGATTTTATTCCATTTTCATCATTCATTTTCATAAGTTTTGGTTTTATGAGACACTCACTGACACATCACACTTGGTGCACCTTTTCTACCACATCAACATGGTGGAAACATACATGAAACACCACACAGAGAAGGTATTTAATAGGCACAGATATCTAGCCACCAATTACCTATTGCCAAGATACCAAATCCAGAATATTTCTCCAATGTGCATCACTCCAGAGCCAATGTGAGATGGTTTTAGTACCCAGCACCCACTTTCAGCCTCATGTTGCCACTCAGAGATGGAGATCTGCTCTCATCCCAGGGGGCCAACAGCAGAAAAGTAATTTTCCATATAGCTTGCCTATAACACTTGCATTTTTGACATCATCCCATACTCAAATAGGCCTATACTTATAACCAAACCTTATATCCATTGTCCAGCCAAATTGCAACTATTTATATGCAGATACACAGTGCAAGTTCTCCTAATTTTTGCTCCTTCTCATGCAACAACAGCATGTTCATTTCCCATCCCCCCTGTGCCCACCCACACACTTGAAAATTTATCATGTTTTCTCTGCTTCAAGATAGAAAAACTTTCTGGGGCCTGAATGGCAAAGGAAATCTCACTGAGTCATCTAATGTAGAATTTCTGTGCTTGATACCAGGCATGGGCAGATAACAGCAGAACCCTCTTTTGCATTTTATTGGCAGCTAGGAATGGAATAACCAAGTGAGTGCCAAAGATATGATGTGAGAGGATGATTATCTGTCAGAAGTGTGAAACTTCATCCATATAAATATGGATGAATCTTGCACACTCAGAAGATAATGGTTATGTTCCCATTCAATTTTTGCATAGTTGCTTTCTGCTTTGCTTAGTGTCCTTGAAGCAGAGGTAATTGGTTTTTCCTCTCTTGTAAGCATAATGTGGGATATGACTGCTCTCACCTCATATGGGAATGCATCACACTCTAATTGTATTGGCAAATCAGGATCAAAGTGTGAATACCTTCAAGGGTAGTCCTTTGTCTTTTTAAAGTTTGTCACATTTATCTGTCTAAATCAAGGGTTTTCCTTGACCCAGGTGATCATGAAGATGATTAAAATACAGCAGACACATAGGAATGAATTTTATCAACCATTTCAGTAATCCCATAAAAGAATATAGAAGGATATTTTCAGAAGCTTTGGTGACCTCTTTGGAACAGACCACAGCTGTTTTGCTTTCCTACCTGAGGTGCTTCATTTATGACCTTTTCCTGGGATGTTATTTAAAAAATGGGTGTATTTCATAGCCTGACATACGGATAATATCACACTTGACAGTTTTGTGTTTCCTTTTTGTATTAAACTGCAGCAGAGTGGAAGAAAAGTCCTTTTCTTTTCTCTTTTGACATCCACAGGACAAGCGTAACATTGACTTTCACCTGATCCCAGACTGGTAACTGGGTAAAAGAAAGTGCACAGTGTGAATGGGACATTGTTTTGAATTCAGGTGAAGTGCAGTGAGGTGATAACTTCCTCTCATGCTGGATTCAGAGATTCAGTCTCTTCATTGACATCGGTAGCAGGGTACATGAGGGGAAGAGCTCTGACATAGTTCAGAACACAGGAGGTGCTCTTGTTCAGGAATTGGTGGGAGGTAGGGATTGCAGTAGATCTGATCTTAGTGACAGAGCTTTAAGTAAAAAAACAAAGCTGGTTCATTTCAGAGCAGGTGAGATGGGTTTTAGGAGTCTGATATACAGAATTATATAGACCAGGCATGGTCAATCTGCAGCTCAGGAGCCACATGTGGCTCCTGAATGAAAAAGCATGGCTCGCAGAAGAGCTTGGTTTGTACTCGAGTCAGAGAGAGGAAAGCAGCCCCAGCATAGGAGTTTTAAATCTGCCTCCCTGAGCATGCTCAGAGGGGAGCCCCAGCCTGTGCCTAGCCACTGGAGTGGCCATATTGGATGTTCAGCCAGGGCAGGATTTAAAGCAAGGGGAGCAAATGCCAGCCTGTGCCTAGCCACTGGAGTAGCCAGGTGAGGGGGCATGGGGGTTGGGCCGGTGGAACCAGCGTCAGAGCCAGAGGGTTGGGGGGGGGGGTCAGGGCAGCAGGGAGAAGCGGTGGCATAGTTGGGATGGTGTGAAAGTGTGGCATGGTTGGGGATGGCAGGGAGAAGTGTGGCATGGTTAGATTTTCTCGTAGGCCCTAATGCGGTTTATTTGTTAAAATAAAAAAACATGATTTACACATCCTTCTAAACATGATGTCAAAAAATAAGACCAAAAATATGAAGAAAATAGATCATTTACTGTATAGGCCTAGTTTTCATGGTAACCATAAGTAATTACTAGAATCTGACAGTAGGGTCAATATTTACCCTCTTTTTACAATAAAAGTGTCCAATGAATTTTAAACTTTGTAATTTTGGAGTAGGCAAAACTATATGGCTATATGCCTCAGTGCAGCTCTCGAATGTTTAATAATCAACTTGTGTGGCTCTCGAGTTCCATATGTGTGGCCACCTCTCATAATTTCCAAAGGGATAGCCGTGTTAGTCTAGTCCAGCAAAAAAAAAAAAAAAAACACAAGGAGTCATGTGGCTCTTAAAGACTGAGATTTATTTTTTGCACGAGCTTTCATGGTAGAAAATCCCACTTCATCAGATGCTTCGATTTTCTACCATGAAAGCTCATGCAAAAAATAAATCTTAGTCTTTAAGTGCCACACTTCTGATAGACACGTCTCATTAGTCCTGTATTTTTGTATCCATTCTTTAGCACAAGCTATCCTGTGACAAGGTTATGGGCACCATTTATAAATGTCACTAAGGACTGGATCCAGTGATATGGTCAGTGGATCTGCCACTTAACATTGACAACATTCCACTTCCATTGCCTTTAGCACGACAGCAACGGGCTTGGCACTACATAGCATCAAGCCCTCTATGAACAATATATAGTGCATCTTTGCATCATTGTAGATGTAGGATTTTACAGAGCCAACTAACTTTCATGCTTTGCCATTTCTAAGAACTATTTAGCAATTCTAAGGCTGGAAGGAGCTAATAAAAATCTAGTCAGTTCTTGATTAGCAATAGCAAAATTTTTAATCACCTAACTTTTTATTGTACACTAATGTCATACAAAGGGCTCATTTTCCTTTTCTTTGCACTTCAGGTAGCCAGCTACAGCAATGTTATGGGAATGCAACACACTACTATTCAGACTTGGTACCATTTTACAACCTACTTTTTAAACATTTAAGCTGATTACATGCAATGCAGATATACAGGGATTCAGGATCAAGCTCTCATTTCATTGCACACTTCTGTCTTACCCATACTGTAGGAATGCTATGCAGAGGAATTCTTTTTTTGTCTCTCATATGACAAAGTTAAAACTTGAATCTTCGATTGTTTTTCAATAATCATTTTATGCAGGTATCATGCTTAAAACACAGGAAAACAATTTGCAATAGGCAATTCACCTGTTATTCCAAGGATTAGTGCAGTTCTTGTTGCATATAAATAGCACCACACCAAAAGGGGGAAAAAAAGAGGATGAAGAAAAAGCCACCCCCACAAAAAAACAAACAGATCTCTGGAGTCTTGATCCTGGCCAATGAAAGGATTTCTGCCCCTTCAATTATGCGCTCTAGAGGCTACTAAGAAAATAATCAAGTTCAGCCTCTCTCCAAAGTGCACAATAATCCTTTCCCAATCAAGGGCCGCTAAAGTTTTCCAAACTCTTTGGTCATATAGCTCAATGCTTAACTATCTATGACTTACTTCAGAACAAAAGTACCACTTATAAAGGAATATTTGAAAGATAAGTCTCTTTAATGAAAGATAGATACCTGTACCTACAGTATTACATGATTCAATTATAGATGTACAACAAAGCTCATATCACTAGAATAGTAATAGAACATCAATTTGAAATCCAAGCTGTTTTGAACTCTTGAGAAATAGGAAAGGTGCACTGGCAACCTACTACATCCAAAGGGAATTCAAAAGTATCCAAAGAGACTAAGTCTCAGAAAAGTGGAGGACTCTCTCTCTCACACACACACACACACACACACACACACACACACGCACGCAGCATATAAACACATATAACCTGACACATCCAAAAAATTAATTTATAAATTGCTATTAGTTACCTGGAATCAGAGCATCTTCTGGTTAAAGCACAGAACTGGAACTCAATGTATTTATTTCTAGCACTTCTGAAAGCCATCTCTGCCACTATGAGCATCTCACTCTCTAACACTCAATTTTTTATATTCAAGAGGAAAATTATAATATCCCTCAAAAGGTAGTGGAAGGATAAATTAACTGACATCTGTGAAGTGCACCAAGATCCTTGAACATAATGCTTCCAGTACATAAGTGCTGACAGACTCCAATCATTCTGCCTTCCCTCCAGTGCATGTGCCCTTAACAACCAACCAGTCTGTATTACAAAGAGCTATGAGTCAACAAACATGCAAAACCAGCTCAAAACAACTGTGACCTGGATTACAACTAGATAAAAGGGACAACAAACAAGAAAAAAGTTTGCATCCTGCCAGTTTAAAGGAACCCACAAAACTGCTGTGCATGTCTCACTCTGGCCTATTGTACAGAGAGTCAGAGCTGGTTTCCCTCTCCCACAACACACTTCAGCCCATCCACAAACCTCCCACCACCCAAAGGACAGCAAATGATAACTTGTATCCAATGGCAGTGCTTTGGAGGGGGGCAGAAATAAATCAAAGTCTTTAACATACAAAGTAAGTATTGTTTAAAGAAAAGATCATCCTGAATAAATGGTTTCCACACCTTGCTTTTCCTGCTCTGGGACTCGGAACTGTTATTATCCAGTTCCCTCACAGGGATGAGTAGCATGAGCACTTCTTTTCTCACTAGGTGCCCTTCCCCAGCCCTTTGCAGGGTTCTCCTTTACATATCTGTTCAAGTGGACATCTAATTATTTATTGCTCTGTTTGGTTTATGTAAATTATTTATAGCCTATCACAATTTCTTCGTTTATTTTATCCTCCTATTTGCCTCCCACTAAGCACTGGAAATCATTTCTCAGTAAGGCCAACAGGAAGGAGAGGGGGAAAAAAAACCCCACACATTTGAAATTTGGAAGCTGACCCATTCTGAAAAGTCACAGATACATAGACAAAATAGTCAAAGATAAGGAAAGTGTTTGAGCATTGCATTTTCAAAACCTTTCTGATTTTCTCTAAAATTCCCCGAGGGGCGGGGGGGAATCAGAGCTAGGATGAAATATGCTGTCTGAAGCTTCATGGGATTTGTTTCTTTTCAGGGCCACAGGAGAGGCTGAAATTTGCCAGAAAGAAGACTGCTTCATCCTCTAACTGTGGAGCAGCTACTGCCCATTCCATGTATTATTAATTTAGGGCATGATTCTTACACACATATGCTTAGCTTTATTTATATGGGTAATCCCACTGAAGCTGCTGACATTTACATATGAAACCAGAAAGAGCACTCCGGTGAATAAAGATAAACTCAGCAGTGTTTACAGTATCAAGCCATATATCATATATTTAAGTTAGAGAAAAGATAAGTCATAAGAGCTCTGTAACAGGATCTCACCTCAGCCAATGGCAGATCCCACTGACGCCTCAGTTCCTTCATTCTTGGATGTGACAAAAATCTTACCAATCATCAAAAAGTCCAACAAATGTAAAACAAATGTCCAGCAATCACATGCTTGGTCATCACCTGTTTGAGATATACCTTTGCTGGGCATAAGTGCCACCCTAGCCCCCAGCTGGGCTTAGCAGTCCATTACATCCTTCCTAGGCTCAAGCAGTTTGTTTGCTATGTTCCACAAGGCAATAGAAAGAGGACTTCCTCTCACTCCACTCAAATAGTAGCTCAAACCCCCTATGCTACTACAACTATTAGCTTCCTACAACCACCAAAACATACAAAAAGTCATGTGGAAATGTTTTATTTTGTTGAACTAAATTGACATAGTCATTAGGTTGGAGTTTCAGCCATTGGTCGGTCTGTCCTTTGCAAGCTTCTTTCTTATAGACATGCTCTTTCTCAGGCTTAATTCCCTTATCAGAGAGGAATTACCCTCAAACTTCCCTGGGGGTACCACCAAACAATAAAGTAGTGAGAACTACTTACCCCTCAGGTTTTTACAAACCTTGAATTCCCTGAAAATCTCTTGCCTCTTTAAGTAAACAAAGTCCTTCTTAGAGGAAGCACTACTCCTGGGCTTTTACAACATTTTGTCTGACCACCTGACCACATCCTAAGCCTAACACATTTGGGAGGTAATTAACTAATCACAAGCTAGGCTGAGCTCAGCTCTCTGGGAAAGGCTTCAACCTTGCAAACACGTAAGTTCTTAGCTTTCTGAAGATGAGACGGCCCCTGACATCCAGACAACTACTTAGATGTATACAATTAAGTAAGAAAGTAAATATTTGAAGAATAGCACCCTTATTTTCAATAGTGAAATAAATAACTATTTAATAAAGTAACCGAGAAGCAATGGGGCTCCCCCACTGGCTTTGCCACAGCTCTAGGAGATGCTAGGAGAAATAACCTATCTCAAGTTTGTTGAGCTCCCCTGAGTATGTTGAGACCTGGCAAGAATCCTTATGTATTGTTTCTTATGCTTTTACATTTAAGTTTCTACGTCACACTATTGTTAAAGTCTGTTTCTATTTATATAAATATAGTTAATTGTATTTAAGATATTGGCTAAAGCATTTCCTATAGTATCTGGACTTTATGAAAAAGAAACTACATAACATAGCTTAAGCAGCTGCATACATGTATAGACTAGCTTTCACATCCACTTATCATTTTGCCAACAACCATCATTTTTCCTCTTATTCAGCCCAATTGAAATTAAAATATTGACAGAAACAATTTCTGCCAGCAAAGTGCAAAAGTTAATAAAGGAAGATATTGAATTGACTTTTTGCATTCATTTATGCTGCATAATCTATGCATTGGACTCAGTGGAATGTTGCTGAAGCAAAACATGAAAAATAAAGGAAAATTCAACGCCATTTGTTTCCTGCTGTTTTTTGTATACACAAGATAAAGCTAGAGGTACAAGCTCCAAGTGCTGAGTAGCAGATTTTTGTGCAATAACTCTCAAATGTGTAATACAGTCTGCAGCGAAAGCGAACACATTAAGATGTATTTATATTGACAAAAGAGTGATTCTTTGTAGTCCTAGAGAAGAAATCTGCCAAGATGCTCATATTGTAACAAATTACTGCTATCTGACCTTGTTGGAACAAACATCCAGAAAAGCATATCCAGTACATCTGATATTGCTGCAATGCCACTCCTTGCTGACTAGTGTTGTCACCACCCCTCCCATCATGACAAAAGAAGTTAAGAACTTTCTCTTTCTTTAAGCGGATAGATGGAAAGAGGCAGAGAGAAGAGGAAGATAAATGAAAACTGTTGCCAAAGAGGACAGAAGGATAACCTGCTCTGTAAAGAGGCAAGTCTACCCAGTGAGAGAAATAGCACAAAGCGAAAACAAATTCGTTGGCTGTACAGAAGAGCTCAGCAGACAGCAGGCATATGACTGTGGGGTTAGCTCTTCTGTCTCTGCTCAGTATGTGGTGTCATCAGTACTAGCCAAAGCACACAAACCATAAGACCTTTTTGAAGCTCTTTTCCACACACATACTTAGCCTTCTGACACATTTTATTTAAGCCAAGGCACTTGAACAACATAATACTCCAATTCTTTCTTGAACTGTGGAAAACATTTGTAAATTTCAATATAAGCTGGTGATATTTGAAAGTGGGTGTGCAAACCCAGTACAATATTATTATAATCTTTTGTGTTCGAGTTCTCCTTTCTTCTTCCGTTGCTTTATATTTCAATATGGGACAGGGAAAAAAGCACAGGATCTGCACACAATGTCTGATCAGCCACTTTTAGTGAATTTAACTGTAAACACTAACAAGGAGTCCTGTGACACTTTTAAAGACTAACAAATTTATTTATCCCATGAGCTTTCATGGGAGAAAATCCCACTTTGTCAGATGTTCCCCCTCTCCCTGTCACCACCCACCCCCAATTGTTGCTTTCCTGTTATATCCCTCCACCCCAAGCTTAGAAATTATACCAATATTCAGTTTTATAATCTTTCAGGTAGGCATGTAATTTGTCCCACTATAGGTCCAGCACCTACTCCATCCCCATGTATGTCAACACTGAATTTGGGACTTTTATTTATTTATTTTTTTAAGGCAGATTGACCACTTTGACTATTTTAGTTATATATAATACCAACTCCTTGCTAGTTCAGGGATTGATTTCCTCTGTATTAGAATATCATTTTGCACAATATTGGTTCCCCCAGAAACAAGTAAATAATGACTTTATGTCAGGGATGAATTTTGGTTCTCATGTCTGCTAAAAGCCAGATTTGGACAGTGTCTGAAAAAATACTCCAGTAGTTTCAAAATATACGTAAGTCTTTATTGAAATACAGCCACCCCCATGCTGGAGATAGGCAACAAACAGCATACCACATTACATTACAAGAAGAGAGGAAATTGGAACCAAAGATGACACTAGGACAAATCCCTGCAATTTCAATATGTTGCTATCAGTCTCCACCATTATTATATCATTATTATTATTATTATTATTATTATTAGGTAGTGTCCCAAAGACGTTCTCTATAAATCACATAAAACTTTAGTGATATTTCTGTAGTTGGTGGAATGAAGATAAGAAGGTCACTTATGTAATTCTGTCTGTCACTACTGAAATTGAAAAGTGCCCTAGCAATATAATTAGACCGGAGTTCTATCCTAGTATTCTTCCTTGTTGTCACTCAAAATATAGCTTATGTTAGAAAATTTAACATAATGTCAACAGGTAGTGGGTAACAATGATTCTGGTAGGTTTTCTCATAAACAAATGACATGATACTGGACACAACAGTCCCTGTCAACACTAACTGCAAAGTTGTGTTTAACATTATGTTAGTTAACATGACTTCTCAAGGTTGTGCTTTAATACAGTATGATTTTCAAGTGAAGAACTCTTAGATTTCCAGATCACATCTGGAGGGGCTGATTTCACAAATTGAAAACAGAATTTGGACTTTATATATAACAAAAATATTACTATTTATATGTTAACAACATCTGTTTGTTATGTCAGTAGACTGAACAGAACTAGGGATTAAATTGTCACGTGTCTGTTAATATCAAACCTTTTAAGGAAGATTTAAAATAATTCCTTTGCTGTTGGAACTGAGCGGGCAGTTCTCAATTCATTTAGAATATATTAGAAGGATTTCTGGTATTTTTACTAATGGCCAGTAAAGTGTAGAGTCTCTGACACAGGCAAACAATTTAAAAGCCCAGCTCTTTAATTGTTACTCTTATTAATCCATTTAATACCTTCCTGCTGAATGCAACATATTTACAGGGAAGAGCCGGTTCACAATTTTCTTCATTTTTCATTTTTCCCTTTTCAGCTGAAGAATACTATGCAAATTTTATTTTGTGTACTTCTATTCACACAAACTGCATCCCAATATCTTTTACAACACTAAATAATGTTTGATAAAGGCCTCAAACACATCTTCAGTATTTTTGGGCAAAACTTTAAACCCACACTGAATGTTGCCCAGGGTTTGTACCTGAAAGACATTCATGCAATTTCTCAGCATTAAAGCAACAGTTCTTCAGTTGAATTAAGTCCATGAAAGTCAATGAACCTGTACCAATTTAGCCATAACCTACTTTGAACATTAAAAAGAAAACACAAAAATGGAAGCTTGATTTAAAAATCAGGCCCAAACTGGAAAAAGATAATGTCAAGCAGAAAGAAGAATAAAAAGATTATGCATGAAAAGAGAACAAAAGTATAGTAGAACATAAGTTTTCACTTCAGGTGATAAGAAGCAGTAACAGGAAGGCATTTCTGAACGTTGTCAATAGACTGGATTGACAAACAATTTCCTGTAGGAATACTAATATTGTAATTTAAGTGCCAAACATTTATTTGGAAATGTTAAAACATTTTGGGTTTTTTTTCTATTTTCTATTAAAGTGAAACATTTTGATATTTTTGAATCAAACCATTTCATTTCATTTTGTTGACACAAAATGAAAAGTTTTGCCCTGTGGTGACTTCGAATGACAGCCACCACAGTTCCTTGTGGGACATATAATTTAGCTTAGAGCATGAAATATCCAAAACTAAAATTCCCACTATGCACTATTGTTGCTACACCACTGGTAAAGTCCAGAGTGTACCATTAAAGACATTTCTTCTGCCAAAATGAAACCTTTTGAGACAGAATATCAAAATTTTCCATTTCAATTGTCATTGTTGAAGTAAATATATCATTTCCAAATTTAAAAAATCAGTCTTGAGCAGATGCAGATGTTAACATCAACCCAATCCCCCTCCCCCAAAATAATTTCAATTTCTCCAAATAGAAAATTCCACTGTGAGAAATGTGGCATTTGTTGAAATCTCATTTTTTTTGGAAAAATGCTTAGAAAATTTTCAGTCAAAATGGCTCAGGAACTGTGAAGAAAAAGGTTCTGCAAGCAAGAGTGACCTGATTCTGCCAGTGACAACAAAGGTTTCTAGACAGCGGATCTTAGAGCAGAGGGAAGCGGAAAGGCTTTCTAAGGTAGGCAGGAAAGTATTTTAAAAACAAGGAATATCATCTCTATTTTATTATTTCAGATACACCAGCCCAGAGTGGTATGAATGTAATGCTAGTGATCTGATATAATATTTTTTTTTCAAAACTCTGGAATGCTAAATAAGGGGTACATTTCCACACAACTTTACAAAAAAAAAAAAAAAGCAGCTGATGAAAATGCTATATGTTAAAAGTTAATCTGAAAACTGTTGCCTTTCTTTCAAAGACAGCTTAATTTAGCTTTGATTTAAAACATTGGCTTTTAAAATATTATAAATTAAAAAATATAGAAAATATAAATATTATTGAAGTTGAAGTCCATCTGGAACTGTTCACAAGCTTAAAGTGTACATTAAAAATTTTAGAACAGGTGGTTTTCCTTCAGCTATGACAATTATACTAAGCATGATTAATTAAAAGACTGATTTTTTTTTTTTTTGGTTTGCATACAGCTAATAAATGTATTAGACTAAAATTACATAAATAATGTATCTAACTTTATAATGTCCATCTACAGATCTGGAAGTTTCACACTGCCACCACTCACCACCAAATGATCTGAATTTCTTCCACAGCTAATCAATAATACTAGTAATGCCCCAAACTCATATCTTGCCTAAAATATACCCCTAAATAACTGCTTTGAAGAATAATTTCTTCTAAAGGTTGATAGTCAGTCTACTTCTTTGTACTTCATCACAACACTGAGCAATGAGAAACAGGATTGATGAGACAATGATGTTGTTTGTTTCAATTCTCCCCGCAGCAGTTTGTGGGGGTTATGTTCTTGTTAAATAGCACTGCAAGCTCAGGGATAGCTGTGTGAAGCTCTGAATAGGCATTTCATGGATAATGTTTGACAGGTATATTGCATTTGAATTAAACAGGATGAAAACAACAAACTAAAGGCAAAAAAGAGAATATGCATAACTTAGTTTTTTGTCTGATCTCAGTAAAGGAATTGCTCAGTTTTGATCTTCAGCATCAGAACATTGCAAACTTTAGCTAACTGATTTTTAGAGCCTGATCTGACAATATGATGAGAATCTACACTAGGGGTCTCAAACTCAAATCACCATGAGTGCTGCAGGAGGACTAGCATGTTAGCCCAAGGGCTGCACCACTGAAACCTTTTCATAAAATGATATTGCAAATATTGGTAACAGTAATATCATTGTGGGCCTCAGGAAATAGCTTTAAGGGCTGCATGCAGCCTGTAGGCCGTGTGTTTGAGACCCCTGATCTGTGAACTACACTCACTAGTCATTTTGAATTACGGAGCCCTAATCTGAAATAACCTACTCCCCTGACATGGAGGCATTTCATTAATTTGAAATAAGGAAGTGCTAATTTGACTTGATAAAACCTCCTTTTACTTTGAATTAATTCTTAATTCAAAGTAACCCTATTTTAGTCAGGGAGTAGGGTTACACTGAATTAAACATGCATAGCTCCCATAGCTCCCTTCTCCCTGGGACTGTGCGGGTCTAGGAGAGAAGGGAGCACAGCTTCTTTCTGCCAGGAAGCCACGGTTCCCCAGGAGAAGGGAGCCTCCTCAGCTCTCTGTGAAGAGAACCATGGAGAAGCAGCTGTCAGGCTTTCCTGTCCAGGCAGTACCCCCACCACAGGGGAGCCAAAAAGTGGTCACTGGCGCTCCCCAGACAGGGGAACCTCCAGGGCTCCTGGGGAAGAGAGCCACAGGTGCTCTCTTTCCCGGGCCTTCCCTGTCTTGGGAGCTGCTAGCAGCTCTCTTCACCAGCAGCCCCTGGGCAGGGGAGCCCCAGAGGTTCCCCTGTCCCAGGAGCAACAGGGAAGGCAGTCACCAGCACTCCCCAGATTAAGGAGTCCCCAGCTGGCGGTTGACCTTCCCTATCCCCCAGGATGCCTTCCCTGCCAGCCAGCGGGGCGTTCAGAGTTGGCTCCTGCCCTGGCTGTTTGCAAGTGGCCAGGAGCACAGGGAGCTGGTTCCTGCAACTGGCCAGGGCAGGAGTCAGCTACCAGCCCTTGCTGCCTGTGGAGAGGGGTTGAGAGCTCGACCTGGCCCCCAGCCCCTCTCGTAGGCTGTGGGGCGATGAGCCGGCTGGGAGCCCCATCTGGCTCCCAGTTGCTTGCACGACAGCAAGGTGGCCGGGAGCCTCATCAATTTCACAGGCTCAGAGTCTATGAAATTGACCAGCTCTAAGCTGTTTCCACTGCAGTGAAGGCAGCTTGGAGTCAGATCAGGCTTCCAGCCAGCTCCGAGCCCCTGAAGCCTGCAGAGAGTGGCTAAGAGCCACATAGGGCATGCTGGCTGGTGGGGAAGGTGCCCCACTGGGGACCCCTGCTTGTGGCAGGGAAAGAGCCCCGCTGAAGGATGCCTACCCATGGCAGGGAAAGCACGCCACCAGCTGGGGACTCCTCAATCCCAGGAGTGCCAGCAGCTGTCTTCACTGTCTTTGTCTGGGGAGCACTGGTGGCTGCCTTCTGTGGGGCTCCCACCTAGGGGAGCCCCAAGTGGCTGCTTCTCCAGGGCTCCCTGCACAGGGGTGTCCCAACAGTCACTTCTCCATGGCTCCCTGGATAGGGGAGTCCTGACAGCTGCTTCTCTGGAGCTCCCTTCTCCCAGGGGACCATGGCTCCCTTCTTGTAAGGGAGCCATGATACTGGGGAGAAGGGAGCTGCAGATCCTTGCTTCCCAGGGAACTGGGGCTCCCCTTGTCCCCGAGAGCTAGGTTCCCCTTGCCTGGGAATCATGGCTCCCCTAGATTGAGTTAGAGTGTCTCATGTAGACTCTCTAACTTGAATTAATAAATCCTACTTTAATTCAAAGTAAGAGTCTAGTGAAGACTTTCTAGTTCAAATTAATAACTTTGATTTAAAATTTAAGTAGTTATTTTGAATAAAGTAATTCAAAAGAAAAAAAAAACTGTCTACGCATAGACATAGCCTATATGTTTATCTTGGATGGCATTCAACACTTTTCTGGTTTGGGACATTAGAGTAGGTCTGATTCTGTTCTTATGACAGTTTTACACAGGTGTAACTTCATTACTAAAATGTAGCATAACTGGGAGCAAAATCATCTATGTACACATTTCCTCACTGGAATATGTAAGGGCTAGTTCCTCAGCTGTGCCAGAGCCCCATGGGGTGCAGAGATCCTGGGGGGCAAAGATGTAGGGGCCCTAGTTAGGAATGCTGAAATTTATACTTATCTGCACTAGTCCCAAGGATCCATTCTATCGGCTGGGAATTACAGACGCATCCTCAACAATACCATCACTCTAGTAGTAGAAAACAAAACCATCTCACCCCCACCCAGGGACAGCCCACAGTGAGGCTATGTCTACACCTAAAATCTTAGTTCAGACTTGGTTAGTCCAATCTAAGTAGTTTGAAAGTCAGTTTGAACTAAGCACATATTTTGTTTTTAGTTTGAACTTACTTTGACTTTGACTTAGTTGAGCTTTTTTTAGTTTGAACTGTTTAGTTGAAGTTATAGTTAGTTTCAATTAAGAAAAAAAGGAAAAAAAAAACACACACTTATTTGGTTCAAACTAGCTTGTCTACATTGTGCTAGTTTGAACTAAATATGCAAATTAGTTCAAACTAAGCAGCTGAACTAACTAGTTTGAAATAAGCTTTGTTTAGTTCAAACCAAAAAACTTTTCGTTTGAACTAGGCAAAGCCTAGTATAGACAAGGTTCAAATTAGTTTGAATTTAAGGCTCCTTAATTTGAACTAATTTGCTAGTGTAGACATAGCCTAAGAGAATACACAAGAGACTGAATATACTGTACCAGCTTTCTGTCTTTCTTAAGGCAATCAACAGAAGGGACTAAGAATCTTGCAGAAAGCATCTGTTTCAAAGATGATGATGATAGCTGCTCTTTGATTCTCTGTCATCAGAGGTGTTTAAATCAAGACTAGGTGTTCCTTTAGAGATATGTTTCAGTTCAACCTTGTGCTGTGCATCTGATGTGGCAAAGAAGCTTCATGGACTGTGTAGTTGTTCAAGGACTTAAATTAGATGATAATAGTGGTTCCTTCCGGTCTTAAAATCTGAGTCTATAAATCTTTAAAAAAAGGTTTTCTTTATTCAAAATGTTAGTTATCAAAGTTAATTAGATTTACCAGAACTAACAAAACAATATATTTTATATACTGTCTGAACTCCCTTTCTATTGTTTCCTGCTTTACATATCTGAATCTGCTCTCCTTCTGATCCTTGCCACTGCTTCACTTCCCCCCACTTTATCCCAATTAGCCTCATGCTACTATTTGACAAATATATGTGACAAGGGAAAAGTTATACATTGCTTACACAGTGGTGTCCAACAGTTTTTTTTTTCATTCTCACAAAACTTATGTCCAATATGTTCACATTTTTGCCACATGACCAAAAACAATGTTAAACTGTGTTTTTATTGACTATAAAGGGATGGAAAAACACATTATGTTTTAAACTATTTATTGATAGAATTAATAAGAAATCTGACGTATCTTTTCATAAAGTAGTGCAGGGAGATCAGGCTTAAAATCAGTTGACTACATGTCAGCTCCACCTCCAAATTTTCATCCAATACCGGTGATCTATATTTTGATTTCACCATTTTTACCACAGAAACAGGTGATTTAAAAAAAAAAAGTGGTAGAAGTAAAGCACCAATTTGACACAGGTCGATAGCTGTTTTGCCATATGTGGCAAGTGGCAACCATGTTGGACACTGTGGCATGGTCACTGTTAATTCAGTCCCCAGTGTTTACCAGAATCACACAGGTTCTACTTTTATGGTGCCATGGGTGTAGCAGGCCCTGTTTTCTGGTCAGACCCCTCCAAGCGCAAGTTGGGCCCAGCAAAGGGCAGCCCCTCTCCTGCAGTCAGACAGGGAGAACCACTACTCCTGAGCCAGCAGTGGCACAAATTTTTCATCAGTGCTGGTGCCTCTGCCCTGCATGTGGCCACCGGCTGCTGGGTGGCCCCACAGCCACAACAGCAAAGTTTTCACCTCTACCAAGGCCTAAGGATGGTGGGCCTCAGAGTTGAGTGATTGGGTCTGGCCCACCTGGGCCACTCATGGCTATACACCTGTATGGCACCCTCCTCCACTCTTGAGAAGTGGGTTGGATTTGTCCCTGTTTGTGCTTAAGGGCTTAAGTATATATATTTTCTCATTATGTTATGCATTTGGTCTCCTCTGCATCTTTCTCTGATCTCATTACTTGGACACATTTAGGGTGATATTTTCAAAAGCAACTAAATCATTCTCCTTCAGCCATCCCATGGGTTTTAATAGGAGATGTCCTATTATTCCACTTAAGATGCCTCTATACTTTAGTCAGAGGTGTGATTGCAACATGAGTAGACTATTTGAACTAGCTTTGATGTAGTAAGCTTCAGTAACAATAGAAGTGATACCACTGCAGCACAGAATGTGCAAGTGTGTTCTGGACCTTAGCTGTGTACTTGAGCAATTAACTCATACTGCTGTTGTCTCACTGCTATTGCTAATTGAGTTAACTAAATCTACCCTATCTCAGCTACAGTAACAAAGTCTGTGATCATTGCCAAACAGGCATAGCTGTAAGTACTTTTGCTTGTTCACAACATTGTGTCTTGCAATATACATTTTGACACTGTAAGTAGGTTTAAGTTACCCCACATGGTCACTGTATCTGAGTTTCTCATTTAGAGTCAAATGTATGGGAGAACCCTCATCTATGGGATGAAGTATAGGAAGACATGATCATGCTTTTCTGTTCATATAGAGAGGGGACTTCACAACAGATATTGTAATGTAGATTGACCATATAAAATTCTCTGCTGCCTGTTGTCAGCATGCTAGTACAGTACTATTTCCAATTTATGAGCAGCCTTAATATCCTGATGACAGATGGCTATGAGAACAGGTAACCAAGAGTCTTGATATATGTTCGTCTTTTGCTAAATAATGCAGATTTTATTCAGGCAAACTACAAAAATGTGTGAGTTAAGGTCAGCATCTATATCAATGAATATCTGCTAATGATGATCTAAATGCCTGGTTTAAAGGAGTTTTACTTTTTTTTCTTCACCCCTGTATCCAAAATACAGCTATTTTGTGGATTTTTCAAAGTGAGATTTGGATCAGGCAGAGCTCTCCTTGCTCTTGCTCTCTTCATACTCATCTTTCCCACTGCCAGATTCATATTTGACTGTAATTCATAAGCCACACAACATCCATCATTAGATCTAACACAGGAAGGCTCAAAAGTTAATTAACGTTGTTTTTTTTTTTGTTTGTTTGTTTTTTTAATATGACCATTTCTTGTACATGTTGTTGAAGAAAAGCTTGAGAAGAAGAAATGTGTAACTTTTATATTCTCTCCTAACTGACGGTCATTGGGACATTTAGGGCAAGTGACAGTAATTGGATCAAGACAGAGAGGGTTGATTCACAAACTATCCAAAGAAACATGTTGTTTCCATTGGAAGTGGAACCTGGGTACCATAATGGCTGCAGCAGTGACAGGACCAGTTCTGCTGCTATTTCACAAACTAGGGCTAGGTCTAGACTGGAGTATTAAGTCAACTTAACCAGGGTTAAGTCAGCTTAAGCTATTCCATTACCACATTTGGAGTTTATTAATTTGACTTAAGCACTTCCTTAAGTTGACTTAATAAATCTCACTCTTAAAGTTGAATTTATTAAGTCAACTTAACAAAACATGGGCATTAAAGTCAACTTAATAAAGTTGACTTAAGGCAGCAGAGACATTTAAGTTGACTTAAGCCAGGGTATCCATTTAAAGTTTACTTTATTAAGTCAACTTTAAATGGTTCTCCTGTCTTAAGTCAACTTTATAAAGTCAGCTTAAAGAAATGGGGACTCTCTAAGTCAACATAACAAGGTCAACTTTAAGTTGACTTAACTGAGTCGTCTAGTGCAGACATAGCCTAGGAGAAAGATTTCTTCCCTTCATGGGTATGTCAACAATATGGACAATGGGTATTTCAACAATATGGGGGTGCTGGGACTGTAGCCATTCCAATTAGGAGAAAGAACAAACATGTGAGACAGCCAGAATGGCTTAGCCGAGAGCTCTGCTCTGAGCTTAAACATAAAAACGAAGCTTACAGCAAGTGGAAGCTTGGTCAGATGACTAAGGAGGCATATAAAGATATTGCTAGGGACTGCAGGGATAAAATCAGAAAGGCCAAAGGACAAATGGAGTTGCGGCTAGTGAGGGATGTAAAGGATAACAAGAAGGGGTTCTACAAGTATGTTAATAACAAGAAGAGGATCAGGGATGGTGTAGGTCCCTTGCTGAATGGGGCAGACATCCTTGTGATGGAGGATGAGGGAAAAGCTGAATTGCTCAATGCTTTTTTTGCTTCAGTTTTCACAGGCAGGGTCAGCTCCCAGCCCACTACCATGGGTATGGCAGATTGGAGAGAAGAAGAGAGTCCCTTCATGATGGAAGGTCAGGGTAGGGACTGCTTAAAGAAGCTGGATGTGCACAAGTCCATGGGGCTGGACGAACTGCTTCCAAGGGTGCTAAGGGAATTGGCCGATGAGATAGCAGCACCGCTGGCCATTATCTTTCAAAACTCATGGAGAACGGGGGAGGTGCCAAAGGATTGGAAAAAAGGAAATGTAGTGCCTATTTTCAAGAAATGGAAAAAAGAGGATCTGGGGAATTACAGACCAGTCAGCCTCACCTCAATCCCTGGAAAAATTATGGAGCAGGTTCTCAAAGAATCAATCCTAAAACACTTAGAGGGAAATAAGGTGATCAGGAATAGTCAGCATAGATTTACCAAGGGTAAATCATGCCTGACCAATCTCATTTCCTTCTATGATCAGATGAGTGGTTTTCTGGATGCAGGAAGAACCGTTGATGTGATATACCTCGATTTTAGCAAGGCTTTTGATACAGTTTCCCACAGAATTCTCATTGACAAATTAAGGAAGTATGGTTTTGATAGGTGGACTATAGGGTGAATAGAAAACTGGCTAGATCAACGGTTTCAGTGTGTAGGAATCAAGGGTTCCATGTCTAGCTGGCAACCAGTCACGAGTGGCATGCCCCAGGGGTTGGTCCTGGGGCTGGTTCTGTTCAACATTTTCATCAATGATCTAGATGATGGAATAGACTGCATTCTCAGTAAGTTTGCGGATGACACCAAGCTGGGGGGACCAGTAGACACGTTGGAGGGCAAGGACAGGATTCAGGGAGACCTAGATAAATTGGAACAGTGGGCCAATAGAAATCTTATGAAGCTCAATAAGGACAAGTATAAAATCCTGCATGTGGGACGAAAAAACCCTATGCACCACTACAGGCTGGGAAACATTCAGCTAAGTAGCAGCAGTGTAGAAAAGGACCTGGGGGTCATGGTGGATGGGAAGCTAGATATGAGTCAGCAGTGTGCTCTTGCTGCTGAAAAGGCCAATGGGATACTGGGCTGCATTAAAAGAAGTGTTACCAGCAGATCAAGGGATGTGATCATTCCCCTCTATTCTGCACTGGTGAGGCCACATCTAGAATACTGTGTTCAGTTTTGGGCTCCCCAATACAAAAAGGACAGGAACATCCTAGAGAGAGTTTAGAGGAGGGCAACCAAAATGATTAAAGGGCTGGAGCACAAGCCCTATGAGGAAAGACTGAAAGCATTAGGCTTATTTAGTCTGCAGAAGAGAAGATTGAGGGGGGATTTGATAGCAACCTTCAACTACTTGAAGGGATGCTCTAAGGAAGATGTAGCTCGACTGTTCTCAGTAATAACAGAGGACAGAACGAGGAGCAATGGTCTCAAGTTGCGGTTAGGGAGGTTGAGGCTGGATATTAGAAAAAACTTTTTAACTAGGAGAGTGGTGAAGCATTGGAATGAGCTACCGAGGGAGGTGGTGAAATCTCCATCTTTGGAGGTCTTTAAGGCCCGACTGGACAAAACCATGACTGGGATGGTTTAGTGGGAGTGGTCCTGCCTCTGGCAGGGGGTTGGACTAGATGACCTATGAGGTCCCTTCCAACCCTATGATTCTATGACTGAAGTCAACTTAAGGGCGCTTAAGTTGACTTAAGCAAAACCCTGGTCACATTTGGAGTTCATTAAGTCAACTTAATAACTTTCATTCTTTAAGTTGACTTAATACAATGTAGCCATCTCAGTCAACTTAGGAAGCCCAATGTAATAACATGTGCCTGCTTAAGTCGACATAGTAAAGTTCACTTAAACAAACATATTTTTTATTAGGACACTTTTTTAAAGTTGAATTAACCAACTTTGTTAAGTCAACTTAAGAGAAATGTGGACACATTAAGTTGACTTAGCATTGTAGTGTAGACATAGCCCATGATCTGTGCAGGACACTCCAGGCCACCTACATAGACAAAGCATGAAGTCCTCCATTTGCTCTGTTCAGATGAGACTACTGCTGACCTTCTGTAGATCATTACTAATTATCTCCTAAATTACTGAACTTAAGTACATCTATAAAATATTTCACTGAAAGATCATCCCTACTTCAGTACAACAGAGTTTTTTTTTGTTTTTTTTTAAAAAAAACCTTAACATATATATAAACCAAGGAATCAGCCTGCCCATATGCCCTGCCTAATAGGTTAATCCACAGTAGGTAAAACACAGAATTATTACTGTTTTTTTTTCTTACTATACAAAGAAATAATGTGTGTAGTGTACCATCCCATATTTACACTCAAAATTTTCACCAGCCTAATTTACAATTCGATCTCCTCATTTTATTGCAGAGGCTGTGCCATGGATAGTCTTTCTGGATTCCTTAGATCAACTACTTGTCCAGCAATGGGACTTTACTTGCCAGCAGTCACTCTCATTAAATCCTAGAAAGTCTACTGAGAATGCAGCCCCATTAATTAACTATACCAGGGCACTGTGTGCTTACAGATAGCTACTATACTCTGTTATCTATTCAAGTATTGTTAAGCTCCTCAGCCCTTAAATGAGGAGTCAAGTAAATATGACATTGTATGTACTGTAGGGGAAGATGGGGCACTTACCCTGCATAAAACGGTGCCTTCTGTCTCATTTATATTTGGAAATCCATTCCATTTTTCTCATATGACCCTGCTTTCAGTTAAAATAACTCTTTAAAATCACATCCCTTAGCTCAAACATGACACTGAAAGGGGAACTGTTGAAAAAATGGTACAAGTTATGGTTTTGCAAGAACTGGCAAAAATGCAATCACTAATTCACAGCTGACCCTTCCCAAAGGCCCCACCAGCTGTCCACTTCATTTATATTTCAGGCTCTCTCTCTTTACTGTGGTTCATGGAAGAAGTGAAGTGTGCTGAGCACCTTCCCTCATTACCTTAAAGGAGGCCTTCAGAGGGCTTGGATAGTCTCTTTTCTGTACTGAATGGTGTCTGATGTCCATGTTCCCAATCAAATGTTTTCCTGAAGGAGCAGAAAGTTATCACTCTTCTACTGTAGCATTCAATTTGACTGAGGTCAGGCCAAGCAGTACCTTGTAATGAGTGGTGCAGTGAGTAAGGAAATGCTGAGAACTTCCCAGCAATCATCATGAGCTCTCCCTCTTTACTACACAATTTTGAGACTATTCATGTCCCACTAGCTTCCTTGTTGAATTCATTTGTCAATAGTACTATCCATAAAGGTGCCAAATAGGGTGAATGTCATCATCCAAAAATTAAAAAGAATAATCCAGTCACAGGAGCCAGCAATAAAGTGTTATCAGAGCACCTATCCCATCCCTAATTAAGACAACAAAGGTCAAGGAGGGAATGGTAGCATGGGCATGGGGGAGGGATTCAATTTTGAGTGATAAAGCTTTTCAAACTCCATCAGCCTATGTGTGCTGAACTCTCACAAATCTCTGTTCATGTGCATGCCTCTGCTCCATCCCCAGGTCCAATTCAATGTCAGTGGGATCTGTGGCATTCCTCAAGCATTTTGTGGATCTCTAGTTAAAAAGCTGTCATATCAGAGCCAAAATCAGCAATATGAGGCCCATGAAGTTAATAGAACTTTGGTGCTTGACATTTCAGAAAAATCAAGCTATCTACATAGTGTGATGAATGGGGGTGCTTGGGCACCATGGCTACGTCTACACGCACAGTTTTATTTTGATCAGTCCTTTTGAAATGGCTTATTTCAAAATAAAACCCTTATTTCAAAAGGGCTCATTTCAAAATAAGGAAAACCGCGCAATCGAAACAGCCGTTATTTCAAAAGGGATATTTTGAAATAACGCCAATTGGACCGCTGTTTCGAACAGTTGTTTCGAAACAACAGGTCTAATGGCTTTATTTCAAAATATCCTTTTCAAAATAACGGCCGTTTCGGGGAGGGGGCAGGTTTTACTTTTTCGAAACGACGATTCTTATTTCGAAAGGACGGGGTCCGTCCTTTCAAAATAAGAGAACGTCGTGTAGACCTAATTTCTTTTATTTTGAAATAACGAGTGTAATTTCGAAATAAAAGTGCCGTGTAGACGTAGCCAATCGGTTGTGTGTTTCAGGTCTTGGCAGCCGGCTGGGGCCTGGTTTTCCCACTTCCACGCCCCCCCCCAAGTTATAATTTCCCCAGTCCTTCCTCAGGTGCTCTGATTGGCATCAGATCAGTCCTGCCCTATGTCTGCTGGAAATAGGGGTTTATTAAGCCTGGAACTAATATATCTACCTTCTAGCACACTCTTGTAGCCCTCAGGCTTCACTGCATCAAAATAGGTACCTAAATTCAGATGTAGGAACAAAAATTTAAGCTCAGATTCCTCATTTTTAAGGCCAGTAATTACCATGTTGATCATCTCTTCCAATTTCCTGCATGCACAGGTCATGGAATTTCAAGAGAGTCTTGTGTGAAGCCCTTATCTTCTTGCTGAGTTAGAATGTGTGTTTTAGAAAGACACAATCTTGATTTAAAGACTTTAAAAGAGTGAGCATCTACCATGTTCCATATTAAAATGCCCCAATAGTTAATTACTAATAAAATGTGTTCTTTATCTATATTCTCACTTTGTCTATAGCTTCTCTTCCAGATTTATTTTATTATGCATTTGTCTGTGAATTTAAAGAATCCTCTTTGTCTGAAATCTTCTACCCATATTGGTACTTGTGGGATCATGACCAAATCAGCTTTTAATCTTCTTTTTATTTAACTAAGTAGATTGAATTTCCAAAGTCCTTCATTGTAGGGCAGGATTTCCAGATCTTGCATGATTCTTATAGCCCTCTTCCAATTTTTCAACCTACTCTATTAAATATATTTATTTAGGCTCCTTTATTAAGGATACAGAAATTGGTTGAACTATACTGATGTTTTCTCTCAGCAGTATAGTACATCAAGGTAATTCCACTTTCTTACTCTTATTCAATACACCTATGGTTATACTGTCAACAATTACTTGCATGTTCATCTTCTGGCCTGCTAGAAGACCAGTTGTATTGGCTCTTATTTATTATATCTACACTGGGAGGCTCTTTTAAGTCAACTTAAAAAGTTCAACTTTAAGTTGACTTAAAGTCAACCTCGTTAAATTGACTTAAGGTGAGTGTTATAGGGCCTGGGGTCCAGGGCCTGTCCTCTGCCCTGCCCCTAGGCACAATCTGTTTCTGGGGGACACAATCTGGCCCCAGCTGCTGCCAGAAGGAGGGTCAAAGCCAGATACAGCCCCTGCCCTTGCCAGAAGTGTCAGGTGGCTCAGAGCTGTCTCCAGTTGCTGCTGGAAAGTGGCTCAGAGCCAGATCCAGCTCCTGCCATTGCTGCAAGTGTCATGCAACTCAGAGCCAGCTTCAAGCCACTTGCCAGCAGCAGGAGTTGGCTCCAAGATACTGCCTGCTTGTGACAATATCAGGGGCAGAATCTCACTCCAGGATGCTTGCTGGCAGCAACTGGGGCCGGCTCTGAGCTGCCTGCTGCTTGCAGGAATGGTAGGGGAAGGATCCAGCTCTGAGCTGCTTGCTGGGAGCAGCAGGAACAGGATCAGGTTCCTGGATACAGATTGGGCCCCCAGAGCCAGATCAGGCCCCAGGGCAGGACAGGAGATGAGGACTGCAATGCTCTTGCCCATCTACACTGTTAAGTCGACTTAATAAAGTCAGCTTAATGCTTAAGTTGACCTTAAGGGCAGATGTTATTAAGTCGATTTAAGGAAGCACTTAAGGCAAGTTGATACAAGCCCAATGTGCACGTGGAGTTTCCTTAGGTCAACTTAAGAGAAGTTAAGTCAGCCTAAGGCTCCAGTGCCGACATACCCATTGATTGTACCATGATCATTAACTAATTCTAGAGTTATTGGTTTTCAGAATACTAACCCTCCTCCTGTATGTATAAGTTATGTAATTTGTTCTTAGATGTAAGACCTAACATTTATCTGTGCTAAAAAGCATGTTATTCAAATGATTCTGTCACACTAAGGGATCAAATTTGGTCTCTACAGATGATTTGTTCCCATCATTGTTGACCATTTCACCAATTTTTGTGATCTCTAAAAACTTTACCAGCAATGATTTTATATTTTCTTCCAAAACATTTATAAAGAAACTGAATATCATTGGGCTAAGAAGATATCCTCGGGGATTCCCATAGAATGTTAATTCCTCATTTACATCTACCTTTAGCAAGCTGCTATTTAGCCAGTTTTTAATCCATTGTGTGACAGGGTATTGACTAAGGGTTCTTGAGGCAGGAACCTGTCACTCAAGGAAGGAGAAGCAGAGTATGTTAATCAGGCATCTGTGTGATTGGCAGTTAAACAGTAGCTGCCAGTCTTGTTAGCAGGAGAGCAACATGTAGGCTGGCTGGAAGGAAGTGGTGTGGGGGCTGGGGAAGAAGCGTGAACCAGGAGTAGCCAGGGAGGCAAGAAAAGCAGGAGCTCCCCTCATAGACTTTGGCTTTAGGCAGGATCTTTAGCTGCTGTTAGAAAAAGGGGCTATGTTATAAACAGAAGATGGCAGAGAGCAACAAACTGAAAATAAAGACATAGGAGACTGCACCAGCCTGGAAGTCTCTGGCTGTTTGTCACAGAAGATGGAAAACCACTAAGGATGTGCAGGTGTGTTCTCTTACACTTTTGACTTTTTAATAATATTTTAAACATTGAAATGGCATAGGACACTGAGTCAAAAAAATTATACAAGTCTAAGTATATAGGGCAAACTTCTGGCCTCTCCTAGGCCAATGGGAAAAAAATCCATTGACCTTAATAGGGCCAAGATTTCTTCCAATATGTTGACAGTTACCTTATCAACCCATCTTATTTTTTATGGCCATGTCTACACTAGCAATTTAATTAGAATTAAAAAGAGGCTTAATTCAAACTAGATTAGTCCCCATCTACACTGGACTTTCATTAAGTTGAATTAAGAAATTCCTTAATTCAACTTAATGAAAGTTGAGATCAAATTAATAGGGACCACCTGTTAGTTCAAAGGAAGCCTGAATTTGACGCCTGAGTTCAAAGTAAGGATGATGAATACCTGGAATAACCATTAATTTGACTTTATTAAGTTCAAATTAAGGACAGTTAGGTTGAATTAACAAAGTGGACCAAGTTGACTTAATTTTAAGTTGACTTAGTCCACTTTGTTAGTTCAATGTAATAAGATCAAGTTTAGTTTGAATTAAAGTTGAACTCATTAGTTCAAATTAACAAATTTGACCTAACTTTTTCTAATGTAGACATAGCCTATAAGATTATGTTGGTTGGTATTACATTTTCCTACCATGCTATATTTCTTTACTGACTACATCACTTATCATTCTTTATATGATTTTCTTTGGGATCAGTATTATGGTTAAGCACTTACTCTTATCCAGGTTAACCCATTTATCTTTCAAACATATTGACAAATATTAGCTTTTCCCAGTCCTCAGAAACTTTCTAAAATTTGTTATAAATCAACATCAGTGGTTCAGAGAGCTAGTCAGACAATTATTTTAAAACTGGTGGATACAAACAATGAGAGCCAACAGCTTTTTAAAATATTTAATGTCAGTATTTGCTATTTAACTTTTTTCAGCAAAGTAGTGTTGGCACGATGATCATTTTAATTTTTTTTTTCTAAATAAAAGCTAAAGAAGTTCACTGTTTTCTCCCATTCCAGAAAACCACTGCACTATAAAAATTGTAAGATGACTTTTTTTAAAAAAAGAGAACATTTTTTCCCTTCCCTTATTCATTGTATTATTCAATTGGTAAATCAAGTTATTATATTTGCCTAATTGACCAAATGAGGTTCATGACAAAAATATTTAAACCTTTGCCACATTTATTTTTCTAAATGAGCACTTTAATGATATATTAAGTAACCTATGGTGCTTCCTGACCACCTGTGTTTGCTCAGGAAGCACTGTGCTTTAGAGATATTGAAGTATGCCCTGGCCTACTCTGTAGGCTGGGAAATTGTACCAGTGTCTCCTCTTTATCACCCATGGGAGATGTGTGCTGCTCTGCAAAGTTGGCAGGTGTCAAGGCTTTTTCCCCGCTCTGGCACTCTGAGTGCAGAAGGTGGGGGCCCGCAACAGGCCAGAATAGCCACTGGCCTTAAAGCCTGCTCTTAAAAGTCTCCAAGGCCTCCAATTCCTGGCCTTGGAGTGGTATTGCTGCCACCACCCAAATGCAAAAAACCTCTTGAGACCCAGGAAGGCGCACTTGGGAATTCCTCCCTGTGAGGTACATGCAATCCTCTTTATGCCTCTCTCAGGAAAGTGACTGAACTCCAGCTGCAATATGAGCTGGAACTGGAACAGGGTTCCCTTTAGTAGCTGCCTGCGCAGTCTAAGGCATGGGCACACAAACCTCTTGTCTTTCCAGGAACAAGAACAGATAATAAACACAGAGAGTTGCTTCTCTGGGAATTAACTTAGATAGTTACAGGGTAGTGGGGGGGGGTTACATGTGCTCAGCACAGAGAAATCCAAAAAACAAGCCAAAAACAAAGAAAATACCCTGACCGCGTCTAAGTAAACATTCCCTGTTCTACCCACGCCTGGTCAGTAACAAATTTAACTTATCTCTGGTAAGGATGTTGCTGGATTCTTCCTCAGGCCCCTCTGGCCTCCTCCTGATCCTTCCAGGAGCTCTGCTACATCCAAAACAGGCCCAGGCCAGGCTGCTGTTACCATTCAAAAAGCTGTGCTTCGTTCCTATTGGCTGTCCTGGGACTCACTGACCAGAGTGTTAACCCCTTCCTCCCCAAGGGTTATTACAGCGGGTCTTTATGCAGGATGTGTATAGTATGTGTAGAAGAGAGTATGTTCATGAAATTCCTACTCTGCCCCTCATACTCCCGTAAAGTCAGACATATGTAGGCCCTTTGTGTCCAGATGCACAGGAATGTACTGACTAAAGAAAGCTAGTTCTTTAGTATTTATTGAATGTGCTATATGTGTACTACTTACTGTACAACATAAGTCACAATTCATTTTAGCAATGAAAGTTACAGACATGTAGGACATTATTAATTATTATTATTATTATTATTATTATTATTATTACTATTAATAGTAAAATATCATCTGACTCAATTTTCTACTTATCTACTCTCTGTCCATGATTGTGTGGGTTTCTATATTTTTGCATATTTTTCTTAGCTTCTTTTTAGCTGTCACCTATTAGAAAGAAAGAAAGAAAGATACAGCTTATTAACCCAGCTCCATTAGAAATTGACTTGATTAGTAGAGAGCTCTCTTATACAGTATCTCTTTCAAGAAATGTGGTGATGGTACATAGCAGTGATGCAGGCTTTTCAATTTAGTATGCATGTCATGGAAGCAATAAAAGTCTTACAAATTTTAAGAGCCATTTGAGTGTGTGAGTTGTTGTAATTAATGTTTCCTGCCTGATTGCATTTTGCTTCCCCACCTTCCATTTTTAGTCATCACAAAGCAGTGCATAGTACTTCTACTTACACCTCATGTATAATTGTAACACAGTAAAATGATACAATAGTATAGACTCACATATAGACACATATTGATATAAAACGGGAAAAAGTGCATGTGTGTATATGTATAAAATGTCTCATATTCTCAGTCAAATCTTGCCACAAAGGATGACTGTATATTATTTGCTTTTCTGTGACAACTGTAAATTGTATGCACCACATTATATGAAAATACCCCAAAATTCAAAAATAAATAAGGTCATGGAATTCAATGTGTTTTAAGCCACCCAACCTGCGTAACTGTAAGACTGGACAAGGCAGTTGACTGGCCAAAGGATGGACAAGCAAATCTAATAGGGCTCACTACCCTCTAATTCAAGTAGCTTTAAGATATTTACATATTTTCTTGGGAACTGTCCTTCTTTACCATTCCCTATTTCCTATGCAAGGATTCAATTATCTAGATTATTCCTGGCATATAAAACCTAACTTTATCAAAACTCTTATGTATATACAAATAACTGCACTAGGCGTTCATTTGATTTTAAAGTAACTACTTATATGCTTAATATTACATACATGATTATTAACTTGCAGAATCAAAGATTAAAATAAACCAGTCAAAATAACCAAATCAAGTCATCCTTGCTCATAGACAGAAAGAGATTTCAAAAAAAGGGTTGAATACGTAACAAGCTAAATATCAATATGGACCAAGCAATTCTGCATCTGAAAGCGTGGAGGAAGGTACTGCATTTTAAAATGAACTAGGAAGTAATGTTGGATTCTAAGTGAAAATAATGCATTTCACAAACATATTAAGAAGCACTGAGATGATAACATGTTCATTGCAACTTTCCATATGTATTAATTTACAAACCATTTAATAAATTTGTAAATCCTGAACCAGAACTAGAGAAATGCTTATTAAACAGTTCTGCTACTGCTTTATCTATATACAATTCTTAAACACCATCCTGTAGGAGCTATATTTTGCCTTTCAAGAATCCAGGCCCATTTTTCTGAATGCTATATCATCATCCCAGTAAAAAATGTGTTTTTTTTTTTCCCCACTACCTATGCAAGTCCTTCTCATATACACACTAAACACCAGCCTTGTCATGAGAAAGCATCTCAGATTTTCATTTAAATACTCTATACATATAAAGGTTCCACAATCAGATACATGTCACATGAAAAAAGGCCTCATTCTTCCATACACTTACTGTATGCCATACACTTTCCATATGAGTGTATCAAAGCCTTTATTGTGATTACATGCAAAGTACAAAGAAATAGGTCTATGATCCTGAGCTCCTGGAATCATATTATTGCAGGCGATTCACAAATTTAATTACAGTGGGGAGATAGAAAGCATTTCTAGGATTCATAGTTGGGTTAAAATCTTTAAAATGTGTACCTAGAAAGTTCAAAAGCCAGAAAGCAAATAACTTTATTTTTATTATTTTACCCGTTCCCACCCCTCTAGTGTTTGGTTGCCTGATTCATGAGTTTTGAACACTAGGAACTGACAATAATGGCAGTTACCAAGTATTAATCAAGCAGTGATTTGAAACTCATTCCATTATTATTTATTTAAGAGAAATTCTAAGGGCATTCATTTGCAACTATTTATTTGAAATACATCTGAAGAATTTGAAATACATCTGTGTTCTGGTGTGTTCCCCCTTACTTTAACCCCAGTGACTATTGCATCTGAGAGAGAGTTCAAATATGGTGCAAATGGTCAGCTCTATAATGTTGTATGAATTCCTCATTGCTCCTAAGGCAAGGAGCTAAGGAACTGAGTGGGTATCACTGTGTCTCAGTGGGTCACGGCCGTGGATCCCGAATTCCAAACAGACCACTGAGAAATAGGGCAACTTCACCCTAAATTGGAGATGGTATATTCTAATGATAGAATATACCAAGTACAAAAGTGAATTTCTGTATCACTACACTGGTCAACAGAAAGTGAAGAATGCAGTCTGCTTTGGCATTCTAAACATTTTCTCACCACTCAGCCACAGAACTCTAGCATGAGTAGTTATTTAAAACTAATTTAATCAGTTATTGGGTCATGCCAAGCACAAGGGACCATTCACATAGTCCAGTCAATATACGTCCCTGATCTTACACAATAATCACATTGTTGTTAATCCTTTAGTAACAAAAATAAAGGCTTCATAATAACAGACATTCTAAATGGTTAATGGATTATACACTGTGGCAAGGTGAGGTCTAGTGCACCCCTGCAGGTGTTTCACTCTTTGTTTTACTGCCAGGCAAGGTCTGGTTAGCCCCTCTCAATTCCACCTACCCCAGGTGCAGAAGGGGGTTAGCTGGTTGGAGGGAATTGGGGGGGGGAGGTAGTCCCACCCTCTACCCCAGGCCCTGACCCAGGGACCCTATTGAGTAGCAGCCTCCACACTGAGTCCAGGAGGGCTACTCCCTTCCCTGGGTCAGCAGTCCATGGCCCCACTGCTCCTGATCCATCTTCAGGAGCTGAGAATTCCCACAGTCTCTGGGCCAGAAGTCTCAGCCTTCAGGGCCACTCTGTTGTTTGGGGCTGCCCCACCTCCACTCCCTGGCTTAGTTCTCCAAACAACAAAGTCCAACCTATGGTAAACTGTGAGCAAACCTTCCAAGTGTTCTTCTAGCAACTCTATTCCTCCCTGACTTCCCTTCAGTTACCCCACCCTGCCTGAGAAGGAGGTTTCTAAGCAGTGCAGTAGGTTTGCTGATTGTTTCCAGGTGTCCCAATTACCCTGAAGTAACCCTAGCTAACTTAACCCAGGGAGTAAGGATTTACTAATTCTCAGGCTAATATATACCCCCTTCTACCACTCTCCTAGTAGAAGTGGAGAGGGAAGGACACACAGCTTGACTAGCTACTGGACATGGACCTGCTCCCCCCCCCAGCTGTTCCTTACCCTGTCCAACTACTCCAGGTCTCCCTTCCTGATAGTCCCTTTCCAGGAATATGGAGACCTCCCTAGTCCCTCCTGAACCCATCCCAGAGCTTGTTCCCCCCCCCATCCCTGCGGCTGCCCCTTTGACCACTGCTGCCTATCCTACCACCTCTGGTGCCTCCACTAGGGCACCTGCAGTGGTGGACATGGGAGGGGCCTCCACTACTGTTGCCCTGACTTCCTCGGCCGGAAAAAAGAGCAAGGGGGAACAGGCAAGCAAGGGCCCTGCTGCTCCCGCAGCCCCACCATTGGCCACGGCTCCTTCTTCCGCTGCCATTCCCTCCACCAGTTCTGGGGGTTCTTCTGCCCCCAGAACGTATGCCCAGGTAGCTGCCAACCCTCCACCCATTGCCATACCATCAGCCCACGCCTCCTTGAATATGACCTCTGGGGGCTGGGGCCGCTTCTCCTCCTTGACCAGGAGGCACAGTGTCCGTTGCCTCCTGGAGGCTAACTCACCCCATGTGGAAACTTGCATGTGGGCGATGGTGAGGGTGGTGGGGCCCTCGGCCATTGTGGCGGCCTCAAAGATATATGGAAAGATGGTGTTCTTCCTAGCAGTGGAAGCCCCGGTGCAGGAGGCGGTTGTCAGGGGCTTGGCAGTGGGGTGGTGTCCACGTTCCAGTGGAACCCTTGGAGGACCTGGGTGTATGGGTGGTCCTTACTTCTGTCCCTCCCCTCCTCCCCAATGCCGCCCTCCTTCTCTTCCTTTCCACCCTGGGGAAGCCGATCTTGGTCATCAGCCCTCTTCCACTGGGCTGTAAGGACCCTGCCCTCCATCATGTCTTGTCCTTCTGCTGGCAAGTGCAACTCCAACTGCCGCCAGCGGGGGCATGTGACAAGGTGGCATTAGACGGGTCCTCCTTGGTGCCCCATCAAGGAGCCCATTATAAAATATTATATTCCTCGGAGGAGCCTCGATGCTTCTTCGGTAGGGCCACGGGGCATGTGCGGAGGGACTGTCCCCTGGCCTGGCATAAAGAGGGAGCAACTGGGCCCCATGAGGCCTTAAGGGGTGCCAGCCATACCATCATTGGTGATCCCAACCACCAGGCCCCTGAAGCTGCCTCTCCTCCTCTGTTAAAGAGCACAGCTGTCACTGCCTCTTGGACTGTGGGGATAACTGCCCCACCATGCTGAGAGGAGCAGTGGGGACCCGTCGCCACCTCTACTGAACCATCTGGGACAGGGCCCAGAGAGGAGAGGGCAGCAGCCATGGTGGCCCAATATAGGGAAGAGGGCACGCCCCAGGGGGGAGGGTTCCCATCCCCTTGATACCCCTCCCCTGTTTCCTTCTCTCCAAGAGCCTTCACCCTTGCCACCTATCCCCACCCTCACTGGCCGGCCCTCAGATACCACCTTAGAGGGCCAGGCTCTCCCTCAGAGGAAGCTCAGCAAGCGAAAGAAGGCTCAGTCCCTCCCCAGCACATCAGATGGGGAGGAGGCCCCCCAGAAGTCACTGCAGGGGGCTGATACCACCAACATTATCAATGCTATTATTGATGCTGAGCTGCTTGCTGCACCCTCTGTTGAGGTTCAGTGGGAGGCTCCAGATGAGGAGATGGGTGCAGTAAAGGAGGGGAGCAGCACTGCCCCCTTACAGGAGGCCCCTGTTGATCCCCCTTCTGGAGAAGCTGCGGATGGAGCTGCCCCTGAACCTGCTTCACCACTAACAACTGAGGCAGGGGGAGGACTTAGGCTTCATCTTTACAGACATCAAGGCCCTGGGTCTGACCTTGGTAACCCCAAGGGAGGATGACCCTCTACCAGTGGGCCTTGATCTGGGTGGCAATAATTGTTCACCATCCCCTCCCTTGCCCCAGACCCAACCTGAACCTCTGTCTGCTATCCCTGCTCTTATCTCGGGGACACCCCCAGGTTGCTCCACCTGCCCAGCTGCTGTGGGTATTACAGCAGCGGCTGCTAAGCCTTTTGAGGTGACGGCCAGACCAGAGCAGCCGGGTGCTGGGGTGTTGTCCCCAGCAGGACAGCTGCTCCTTCCCTCACTTGTCTTTTTCCCCCATGTCTGGCGCTGAGGACAAGGAAAACCAGCCAAATTCTACTCCATGCTCAGCATCGATGCGGATCCCTTTCCTCACTCCTTTTTAGAAAATCCCGTGCCCGGTCAAGAGGAGCCGCATCCCGGTGGTTTGAACACCAAGGCCCCTGTCCCAACTCCCACCTCTCCCCTTGTTTCCATCACTGTTGCTCCCAACCCTGCTCCAACCGCTTCCCTAGATGTTATCCCTTCTCCTACCCTAGCCCCATCCCCTATTACTACTGCCCCTGGGATCGTGTCCTTCCCTTTTCCATTGACAGATGCCCGGGGGGTGGCATTTGTGGTTCCCTCTATCCCTGGGGCTGCTGTCTTCCCTCCACTGCCACCTTTCCTTGTGCCAGGGGCTCAACCAGGTGATGAGGCGACCATAACATCGGCAGCGAGATGGGGATCTGCACCCTGTCTTTCTATCCCGGCTGATTGCAGGGCCAATAAATCAAATCAAATCAAACCAAATCATAGGGCTGGAAGGGACCTCATGAGATCATCAAGTCCAACCCCCTGGGAATTGAAGCCAGGACCTTACTGGGACCCAACCAGAGGATGGTCAGGAGCCTCCAACTCTGGACACCCTGGTGCTGTGGCAAGAGCTACATGTGTTCCTGGCTGACACTCATGGAGCCAGGTGCAGCTCGCCCTGCAGCACTGGTGAAAATCCTCTCTCATCCTCTGAGCCGTGAGGGCCATACTGAAGGATGGCAAAGGGACCGGGAGGCAGGATGCCGCAGACTACCAGAGAGCCCATAGCTTCCATGACTCCCTCATGACCTTTGGGGTCAGTCACACACTGCTGCATGGGCTGACGGAGGCTGCTGCCATTCCCACTACCCCTGAGGATCCGCCCCCCCCCCAGCCCTCCTCATGGCCTCAATCGTCTTTGCAACTTTAAATGCCAGAGGCTATAGGTTGGGTCTCTGCAGGACCCAGGTGCTGTCCTTCCTTCAGGAGGGGGTTTACTCTGTCGTTTTCCTGCAGAACACCCATACAGATCCAGCCGCTGGGGCCAGTTGGTGGCTGGAGTGAGGGAACGGGGTGTACGTAAGCTATCTTTCCACCCACTCTGGCAGTGTGGCCATGCTGTTCTCCCCCAATCTACAGCCCGAGGTGCTGGGGGTTGCTGAGGTCATGCCGGACCATCTGCTGCAAATTCAGGTCCGCATGGAGGGGCTGGCATTGAATCTGGTCAACGTCTATGCCCCAACATCGGGCCTGGAGCAGGTGCAATTTTTTCAGCAGGCGGCCGCCTTCCTCAGCACTCTGGATTCTCAAGAGTGCCTGATCCTGGCTGGGGATTTTAACACCACCCTCAAGGAACAGGACCTCACGGGGACCGAGCAGAGCCAGGCTGCCACGGACGTCCTCCGGGAGGTGATTGCCCATCACTCCCTGGTGGACGTCTGGCATGACCACCATGCAGATGATGAGGTGAACTTCACCTATGTCCGGGTGGGGGACCATCGGTTGCGCCACTCCCGGTTGGACCATGTTTATCTGTCCAGATGTCATCTTGCACAGGTCCACTCCTCCAGCGTTTGGCTGGCCCCTTCATCAGATCACCATCTGGTGACTGTGACAGACTCTCTCTCGGTGGAGAGGCTGGGGCCGGCCTATTGGCATTTAATAACAGCCTGCTGGAGGATGTGGGCTTTGAGGCATCCTTCCGGGAGTTTTCGCTGGCCTGGAGGAGGCAAAGGGCCACCTTTCCCTTGGTGCAGTGTTGGTGGGACATGGGGAAAGTGCGTGCCCAGATCTTTTGCTGTGACTGCACTCGGGGGAGGGGGGCAGCCAACGGAGGAATGTGGAGATGGAGCACCTGGAATGGGAGGTCTTAGAGCTGGAGAGGCATCTGGCCGCCAGCCCTGAGGATCCATCCCTCTGCGAGGCGCACCAGGAGAAACAGGAGGAGCTGCGGTCCCTCAAGGACTTTCGGGCCTGGGGAGCCTTTGTTCGATCCCACATCCAGTTCCTTCAGGAGATGGATCGTGGCTCCCACTTCTTTTAAGCCCTGGAGAAATGGAGGGGGGCCAAAAAGCATGTCACCTGCTGCTGGGCTGAGGATGGCACCCCTCCCTCACGGATCCGGAGGAGATGCATGGAAGGGCCAGGACCTTCTACACCAGTCTTTCCTCCCCAGATCCAGCTGAAGCCAATGCCTGCAAGGCGCTCTGGAATGAACTTCCCGTGGTCGACGAAGGTGACTGGGACTGGTTAGAGCTGCCTCTCACTCTGGCAGAGTTCTCAGAAACCCTGCGTCTCATGCCCACCAACAAATCTCCAGGCATGGATGGGGTGACTGTGGAGGTCTACTGCGCATTCTGGGATGTCCTCAGCCTGGAACTTGCCTTCGTCTGGGCCGAGTCTGAGGAGAGCGGAGAGCTTACCCTTTTTTGCTGGTGGGCAGTGCTGGACCTACTGTGCAAGAGAGGGGGACCTCCGCGATCTCTGAAATTGGCATCCCGTCTCGCTCTTCAGCACGGACTACAAAAGGCTAGCCAAGGCCATCTTGCTGTGCCCTGGGGTCCATGCTGCAGGATGTGATCCTATGCCGACCAGACCTATGCCGTCCCAGGCCACTTCATCTTTAACAATCTCTATTTGGTTCAGGATCTCTTGGAGCTCGGGTGTAGGGATGGTCTGTCATTCATCCTCCTGGCCCTGGACCAGGAGAAGGCATTCAACAGGATGGACCACAGGTTCCTCCTGGGCACCCTGCGTGGGTTTGGTTTCAGGCCCACTTTGTGTGGCTTCTTCGGGTGCTGTACGCCTCCGCAGAGTGTCTGGTCAAGCTCAACTGGACCCTGACTGAACCGATCAGCTTCTGGCGAGGAGTGCGTCAAGGCTGTAATCATTCCAAGACATCTTCCTCTCCAAGCACAAACAAATGACCATCATATTTAATGAACTAAAAGTTAAAAATCCACTACGATTGACATACTACACAGGCTATGGTGAGAAATTGTGTCACACAGTCAAAGAACTATAGAACCATCTGATCAACATTCTGTACAGCAAACAGGAGAGGATCAAGAAAGACTTCCCGAAACTGGAGAACCTCATGGACAGCCAACTTCCACACAAAGTTTCCTGTCGCTGATCTTTAAGAAAACAAGACAGACCAGCTACAACACATACTTTGCTTCTTTACAGATGAAAAAGGACATTAAACTATCTCGGCTCCTACATGCCACAAGGGACCACAACTGTGATACTCTTGACTCACCCAACAATATTGTAAATCTATTCAGTTATGCACTCAACCCAGCAGAAAAGTCTGTCTTGTCTCAGAACTCTCTTTCTGTCCCACCACCCCCCTCCAATAATACAGCTATGGGGTGACCTGGAAGCCTACTTTTGCCATCTCCAACTCAAATATTTCCACCACAACACTAACCAACACACTAATTGGGGCCATCCCTAGGGGAATGTGGGTCCCAGGGCCAATCGACCTGTGGGGGGCCCCTGACCCCTCACTGCTCTGGGAAGTGGGATGGGTATGTCCAGAGGCCAAGCCTCAGTTTCTGCCCCTCTCCTGAGCCATCCACTTTGTCCTTGGGTGGTGGGGTGGGGCAGACAAGCCCAGGAACTGGACTCTTTTCTCTTACCCATCTCTGGGCCAGCCCTCCCCACCACCAGGGTGGAAAAGCCAACCCAGGGATGGGGAGGGAGAGTGGAGTCCGGCCTCTGGGCCAGCTGTTTCCTGGCCCTGGGCTGGCTTTTCCCTACCCTGGGGATGGGGCAGGTCAGACCAGAGCAGAGGCCAGGTTCTTCTCTCCCACCCCTGCCTTGCTGCCTTCAGGTTTATGCCAAAGGCATGGGGTGGGGGGCAGCTCAGATGTGAGTGCAGGCAGTGGGGTGGGTCCTGTGCTGTCCTGCTCACAGGAGAATAGTGCAGGGCCCACAGAACTGTGGGGCCAGGGACAATTGCCCCTCTTGGGCCGGGCCCCCCGGTACAGCTCTGATACTGATCTGCAGATATCTTTCTTCCAGTGCTACAAGAAGAAGAATTCTGCATGGACTCCTCCTGACGGCTGAAACAACTGACTAGACTTCTACCCAGAATGTTTCCACCAATGTGCACAAGCTGACAATGTAGACAAGAAGCATCACTTGCCCCATAACATCAGCCAAGCAGAATGCAATGCTATCCACAGCCTCAGAAACGACTCTGACACAATAATCAAGAGACTGACAAAGGAGGTGCTCTAATCATCATGAATAGGAAGCTGCTAGACAACTCTCTGGCAGCACGTTCTACAAGCCACTACCCTCTGATCCCATTAAGAAATACTAAAATAAACCCCTAAAATATCTACTTAAAAAACTCCCTGAAGAAGCACAGGAACAAATCTACATGGGCACATCCCCAGAGCCCCAACCAGGGGTATTTCATCTAATACCTAATATCAACAAACCCAGGAATCCTGGGCACCCCATCATCTCTGGGATTGGGACTCTTGCAGCAAGATTGTCAAGCGGTGTGGGCGTTTTCATTAGGCCCTCCACTAACACTGCTACTAGCTATCATAGTGATACCACTGATTTCCTGAAAAAAATACAATCCATTGGTGATCTCCCTAAAAGCACCAGCCTCACCACTATTCATGTAGAAGACCTCTACAACAACAGTCCTTGCAAAGATAGACTAAAAGTCATCAGGAACAGTTTCCCAGATGATGACTTGGCATACCTGGTAACTGAAATTTTTTGACTTTGTCCTAACCCACAATTACTTCAGATTTGGAGATAATCTACCTTCAAGTCAGTGGCATGGCTATGGGTACCCACATGGCCCCACAGTATACCAACATCTTTATAACTGACAAGAACATCACTTCCTTAAATCTCATCCCCCAGTTCCAGTCCTTTACCTATACTATGATGAAATTTTCATCACCTGGACCCACAGGAAAGAGTCTCTTGAAGAATTTCACTGGGATTTCAACAATTTCTACCCCATCACAAACCTCAGCCTGAACTAGCCCATAAAATAAATCCACTTCTTGGACACTACAGTACAGATAAGTTATGGGCACACTAACATCACCCTATACCGAAAATCAACTGACTGCAATACATACTTACATGCCTCCAACTTCCACCCAGGACACATTACATGATCCATCATCTACAACCAAGCCTTAAGATTTATCTGGATCTATTCTTAACCTTCAGACAGATACAAATACCTACAAGATCTCTATCAAGTATTTCTACAGTAGAACTACAGTACCCACCTGGGGAAATGGAAAAAACAAAACAAAACAAAACAAAAAAAAAACCAAAAAAAAAACAGACCCAGAAGTCACCTACAACAGGACAGACCCAAGAAAGAAAACAACAGAACACCACTGGGCATCATCTATAGCCTCCAGCTAAAATCCCTCCAACACATCATCAGAGATATACAACCTATCCTAGAAGATGATAGCAAACTCTCTCAAGCCTTGGGAGGCAGGCCTATCATTCCTTACAGACAGCCCCTGAGCCTGAGGCAAATCCTAACCAGCAACCAAACACTATACAACAAGAAAACTAATCCAGTAGCCTATCCCTGCAACTAGTCACACTGTCAACTCCGTAGTACAATCACAGGTACCAACCACATCAGCAACACCATCAGGGGCTCATTCACCTGCACACCCACTAATGTGGTATATGTCATCATGTGCCACCAATGCTCCCCTAACATGTGCACTGGCCAAACCAGACTGTTCTTACGCAAAAGGATAAATGGACACAAATCAGACATCAAAAATGGCAACTTCCATGAACCAGTAGGAGAACACTTCAATCTCTCTGGGACACTCAGTAGCAGACTTGAAAGTTGCCATACTTCAACAAAAAAATCTACAAAGACTTCAGTGTGAAACTGCAGAACTGGAGCTGATTTGCAAACTTGACACTATCAGACTGGGCCTGAATAGGAACTTGGAATGGGTAGCACATTACAAAAAATAATTGTACCCGTTCACACATCCTCTCCTTCTAATCAACTTGTGTGAATGAGCCCCCTCTGCCCTAACTGAACTGACTTTGTTAAAATTTGCCCTCCTATACCCTGGCATGTATCTATTACACTTGTCAACTGTAGTTTCCACTTCATGCATCTAATAAAGTGGGTTGGAGCCCAGAAAAGCTTATGCACAAAGAAATTTGTTAGTCTTTAAGGTGCCACAGGACTCTTGTTGTTTTTTTCTGGACACAGACTAACATGGCTACCCCTCTGGAAACATATTTGAAATACCAAAACATAGCCACTCTTGATTACTTTTGATATAAAGAGGATATGTGGATTTAACCAGTATACTCAAACTTAATAGACTATAAATTTTCCATTAATGCTTTACATGATATACCCTGAGCAAGATTTGTTGCAGTTGTAAAACAGTGGTAATATCAATTATAGAAATGATCATATTCAATCATACAACATCACAGTTGGTAACTACACAATTTTATTCATCACATAAGTATTCAAATGTATAAATCAGCTCTATTGTTTTACTTGACCTCCCATAACAATGAATTCTTCATGCTTATTCATAGACTCCCATCCTGGAAATTACAGTTATGATCACCTAATCTGACCTTCTATGTAATAAAAATAAGAGCATTTTTCTGAATTAATTTATGTTGAACTATAATATATGTCTTTTTAAAAGCATCCAATCTTGATTTAAACATTTTCCCAACCTACGGAAAGTTGGGCCCATGATTAATGACCCTTGCTTAAAAATGTGTATCTTATGTCTTTGAACTTTTTGACTTAACTTCCAGTCATTAAATCTTGTTATACCTTTGGCTATTTGACATAATTCATTTATCAAAGTTTTGTTTCTCATGGTGGTACTGACTTAATCATCCCTTTCTCTTCTCTTTATTAACCTAAGTAGATTGAACTCCTTGTGTTCATCAGGACAAATCATGTTTTCTAATCCTTCAATTGTTCTTATTTTTCATCTATGAACCCTTTCCAATTTATGAACATCATTTTTTGATTTGTGGACACCAGAACTGGACCTAATATTCCAGAAGAAGTTGCACTAGCAACAAATACAGAGGTAAAATAATTTCCTTACTACTACTGAAGGTTCCCCTTTTTATGGATCCCAGGATCAGAGTAGCTCTTTTGATTACAACATTTTCCTGGAGAACTCAAGCTGACAATATTATCTGCAAGAATTTATTTACTTCTGTATTTGTTATTCACTAAATACATCAAATAACTCTCCTCTTCCCTCATGCTGCTTATCTGTATTATGTTGCTTATAGTTAGAGCCCTGAACGGATACAAATAAGTGGATCTGTATCTGACCTCCATCTGCAAGAAATGGTCTGTGGATATCCATGTTGCATCTGTGGATGCGGATATAATGCAGATATCCACGGATATCCGCATACTTGCAGGGCTCTAGCTCTGTGCAGATAAAAATATGTGGATCCATATCTGATCTGCATCCACAAGAAATGGTCTGCGGATATTATATCCACAGATGTAGATATAAGGTCGATATCCGTGGATATCCACAGATTTGCAGGGCCCTACCTGTAGCATATGGAGTGCTAGGACCAAGAAAGAGTTCTGAGCATACCGACTATGAACCAATATTTAAAGAAGCCTGAGAAGTCTCATTTTGAACTGCTCAGGGGTGTAGTCCACAGAGATAGCTGTGTGTACCATCCTGAATACTCATTAAACTTTACCCTATCTCTACATTTGTGATTGTTTGTTCTTAGTAGATGACGAATGGTGAGCTTCCCCTGTAGTTCTTAGAACAGGAGACTTCCTGCAGCATGGCCCTTCAAATTTTTGTTAGATTCCAATTGCCATGACCCGGCTGTCATATCTCAATTACTGTGACAACCAGTTGTGCCAGGACCGAGTTGACATGTCTTCATATTCCCACACTGTACTGCTTACTATATGCTTAGCCTGGAAATGTTTCATTTTAGCTTTCAGAACCTTCAGTTCAGTGATCCTCATGCAGCCATACACCATTTGCAATTAACTGCACACATGACACATCAAACTGACAAGTGGGCTATAACTCTGACATACCTTGGGGACAATCTAGGCTAATGTATAGCTGTGTCACCCCCATCCTCTAACCTGGGGTGCTGTTACATTGTATCACTATTGTTGTCTCCACTCCTGGACTGCTCACAAAAAGACACTTTTATGTAAGTCACTCCCTACCAATGTTCCCTCTAATTTTTTAGGCTGTGTGCACAAAATTTTTTTGTGCAAATTTTCAGAACTGTTGCCAAATTTGTGCACTCTCCAGTGAGTATGTTCAAACTTGTGAGCACAACGAAGCAAATGTGTATGATGCAAATAATATAAACTTTATTTTGATATGATGATGATGGAAATGATTTTATAAATTACAAAACATTATTTGAAACATGCTACTTGAAACTTCCTTCTTAAAGTCACATACAAATATTAGCATGTTGATTTTTTTTTGTGCATTCTTTATTTTGTTGTGTGCATGGGTTTTGTGACCTGTGTGCATGCACATATGTGCACAGCTTAGAGGGAAAATAGCTCCCTACTATGTTAAAAGCACATGCAAACCAACAATGTTACTTGTTAGTTTTCTGTTCTTGAGAAATCAGAGCATAGTATTCAGCATTTGTGACTGAGCCCCACACATCACCCTCCCCCAACACACCTCTACTTAGACAGGAAACCAAAAACAATGGAAAGACAATGGGAGACATCCTCAGGTACCCACATCCAAAAGCCATCTGCATACTAAATGGAGCTTTATTTGCACCAAGTATTGAGAACCAAGCTCCAAAGCAGAAATTGCACAGAACACTGGTACTGAAGAAGAAGGAACTGAACTGAACTCTGGTATTATAGAAACAGAGAAGCATTGCATGATAGGGGATCTTGTACCAAGGCTAACAAGCACAGCAGTTATCAGACCATTCTAGTCACAGACATGCTAATTGAGACCCAAAATACTGACTCTGCCTGATTGTATTGTGAGCTTCCCTGAACCATTACCACCTCAGCCAGGAATGTGAAATGTCCACTCAAACAAGTCATTATCTCTCCCCACCCCCCCAAAAAAAGCCCTTAATGTTTCCTATTTAAAAAACCCTCCACTCAAATCCAAAAGCTGCATCATCTCCACTGGGACTTCACCTTTTCCTTGCTAATTGTGATGAAAGCTATGATTGTCTCCATCCAGCATGCTAACCCTGAGCTACACAGCCTGTTTCCTGGGAACCTTTCTGCTACACAGAGTGGTGAGATGTGCCTCCCTCACCCCCCCTTTCTCTCTTTGTACAGATATAACTCTCTCTTTTTAGTTCTGATACAACAGAATCTAGGTAATATTGTAACTGAGCATTTTTCTTTCCTTGTATGTTGATTATTGCTGTAACTCTTTGGGTATTTTTCTCTCCTTTTGTAATTATTACTACTACTGTGAATTTCAGATACTTAGCAATAAAAATCTCTTTTAAAACTTCATTCCCCTCCTTTGTATTCTTGGCTTCCCTTTATTGTTCTGCAGCAATGCTTCTTTTACATAGCCAAAGATCCTTGTGATGCCCAAAATCCTGTATGGTGTGCTTATTACTGGGAATGCCAGCCTTATTGACTCCAGGGGTATATCAGGGTAGCAGCTGAAGAAGGCTGTGTGACCCAGCCTGCTCAGATGCATGCTCAAGTCTAGTCTGGTGCATTACCTGGGGCACATAAGGGTAGCAGCAGAGAAGTGCTGTGTGACCCAGCCTGTTGAGTTCAGGGACGTATAAGGGGTCAGCTGAGAGTGCTGATAGACCCAGTCTGCTCAGACACACCTTGTTAATTGATATCTTTGGGTGGTTATTTGAATCTGGGACGGGAAGAATCTGGTCCTGCTAGGGTGTCTCCATGGAGAGGGAGCTTGCAGAAGGGATAAGTGAGCTCCATATAAAAACACAAGTGACACACACAGTACAATAATAGAAATGCAACCTTCCCCTCCCCCAATAAAGAAAGTAACCTTAATAAATGAACATACCACAAGTTGGTGGGCAAAGTTGGTAACAACAGTCTCATACAGGTTTTTATTATCCTGAAATATATTATATCACAGCACACACTCCTCATCCAAGATATTTCCGCAGAATTGTGTGTTGTATACTGGTCAGCCCTTTTCTGGACAAGACAAGCCCATAAAAGTCTTTGCTCTCTCTCTCTCTCTCTCTTTTAATTAGTAGAAGTGATATGCACAAATTCTGTTGTTTTAAGTGGACTTCTTCAAGCACCTCATTCCAAAAACACTGGCTTAGACAAACCAAGTGCTTAAATGTTTAAGAATTTAAGTGACTACACATAATTAGACATAAAAGTCAGAAATGGTTACAAGAGAAATAAAGATAAAAATATAGGCAATGACTAACTTCACAAAAAATAGTAATTGAAAACACAGGTTTTTTTTACCATATGCTCCTAATAATTTTGCTGACCAAACTTCTAGAGTAGAGCCCTGTCTTCTATGTAATAGCTGTTTTGTTTTTTGTTTCTTCTGGTGCAGTTAGTCAATGGATAAAGAGAGAAGGGTTCCCTGAGATGTTTGTCCCTCATTTTTATAGTATCAGTCCCACTCTTAGGCTATGTCTACTGTACAAAATTATGCTAATCTATTTTAAATTGACATGCAGCTACTGCAGTTATTCAGTCACCAGTACACATGCATACTTGGCTCCTTGTGTTGGTAGTACATAGCCTCATCAGAAGCACATTCATCCATTGAATTATCAGTGTATGGTATTGTGGGCCAGGTCCTGTGGGTCAGTAATTGCCATTGTAAACAATATAGTATCTATACTGATACTGTGTGAACCTTATTATTTTGATCATGACTCTACGCCTCTCAGGAAAATACTTTTGCTAAATCAGCCTAGAGAGCCTTTTACATCAGCAAGAGCCAACTTAAGGAACACAAGAATGGAAATACTGGATCAGACCAATGGTCCGTCTAGCCCAATATCCTATCTTTTGACAGCAGCCAATTTTCAGGTGCCTCAGGGGGAATGAATAGAACAGATAATTCCATTCTAATCCCATCCATCCCATTGGCCATTCCCAGACTCTGTCAAACTTACCTATATTGAACAGCCATTGATGGTCCTATCCAATGTGAATTTATCTACAAAAATAATAATTTTCTCAGTTCATTAGAACAGTGGACCATATAACAAACAGAAAAGAAAAAAAGTGTATGTTATCTGTTGCCCTTAATATACACTAAGGTTTACAAATCACATTACCAAAAATTTAGTGTTTATTACTATTTTCACAGCAGTAGTGTTTCAGCGGTGACATTTAGTGACATCGTGTCAACTGGCAAAACACCAAGGATCTCTCATTTTTCTTTTCAGTCTACAATTTTTTCTGATTAAGTTTACATCTCATACATACATATAAAATATGTACACTTTCCCAAATTTAAATTTTGCTGAATATGAATTCCTTGTATACCACCACTTTGTAAAATCAGTATCAATGTTGTATCTGACCATGCAAATAACATTTTAGTACTCACGATGGGCAAAAAAAAATTGTTACATTTTCTTCTATCTCTCCCCTTCCTTTTAAATAATCTTAACAAAGGCATGCACAAAAAAAAGTGTTATCAGAGTAAAGCAATGGAAGAAATAATCTGACAGGTACTTATTTGCCAAATATTATAATTTCAAAATTTAGCATTTCAATATTACTCCAAACCATTGACTAAAACGCTGACATAGTTTATTAACATGGTTCATTACAGAAAGCAATTCAGGTTGTTTGGCTTATGTGTGCTTCTTTTCCAACAATTATTAAAAAAAAAAAAAAAAAAAAAAAAGATTGCATTTTCTTGCTGTCCTTTTTCATTGCAATACTAAAACATACCTCCCTCATCCCTTTTATCATGTTTATAGCTATTATTATTTTGTTCTCTGTACTCTTGAGGTTTATACTGTGACTTCCTTGTTGGGGAAATCCTTCCATATTCAGGAGTCCCCTGCTGAGCACATAGCAAGTTCCTACATCTTTCTTCCCAGAACTTCAATATACTGGAGTGCTACTGAAGATAAAGTGGAGGTTGTTAAATTGTCTAAAAGGGCAAGCAGAAAGAATGACTGGAGAGCATCTGTTGATATTCCCTGGCAGGTCGTGCCAAACTGGAAATATCCAGTATATAACCATGAGGAAATATACCTCAAGTTGATCTATAAATGCCAGGGCCAAGACAGAAAACTGGCTTTGTAACATCCTCTTGCCCTGCATATTACTAGAAGTTGAGCACAGTGGAGTATATTGTCCTCAGAAACAGTTAGTAGTGAATGTAAATCATTCTTTTCTATGTTAAAATACTATAGAATATGTATTCTCTCTCTTTTTTCCAGCAAAAAGCCAAAATGTCTTCAGTGTTGCAAAAAAAAAAAAAAAAAAAGCTTTGAATGGGGGGGGGTGGAACAACTTTTAAAGAGCAAAAGCAAGATAGATGAGTTCTAAGTTACAGGGGTTGGTTGTGTTTTTATTTTTTTAATTTTTTTTTTTTTAATTTTTTTTTTTAATTTTTTTTTTTTTAAATGAAAGCTTCCTTTGCTATGAGCATACGATGCTTTGGAGTTGTAATTTCACACATATGGAAAGATAGGAAAAAAGAAGCTCAAAGCATTTCATTCAGTAACATTAGCAAATCTGAAAGAAATTACCCTGCAATTAAAACAAAGAGGCAGTAGGTGTTATTTTTGGAGGCAACAATTCTTTATGAATTCTGATTTGGTGCACAGATGGAGTGGCTGTAATATGTCAGACTAGAGGGGGAAGATCCATGAATGCATACAGAATTTCAGAGGGTGTAGGATCCATGATTTAAAAAAATGTTTCGGTGCACTGGCATGCCAGATCTTTCAAAAGCTGAACAAACACATCAGCAAATACAGTTCAATGAAGAGGGAACTATTAACCAAAGGAATGCAGTAAGAAAATATCAGCCAGGGGAGTACAGTAAGAAAAATAATGTTAGTTCAGCTCCATCCAATTCAAGTTGTAATCCTCCACTCAGAATTCAGACAGACTGATTCAAAGATTGTATGTAAGGTGATGATACATGTCAGCAAGTGGGAAAGGGTCTAAGGGAGAGTAAATTGGCCTAAATATAAATGCTGAGGAGTTGAAAGAAGGTATAAATGAAAGTGAAAGATAGTTTACTCTATTTTACCATCTTGTTAATTAGTTTCCTGATTATATCCCTTCCCTTTTAGGCCTTTGCTGTGCCATTTAAATCAATGATATGTGTCTACTTACTGACATTTTAACCACTTTGTATATTCCTCAGCATTCATGTAGCAGTGAAAGACACTGTGTGATGTTTACACACACACACACACACACACACACGGAGAACATGTGGACTACTAACCAGGCAAGCTAAATAATATGTTCAATGTTTCAGTTTAGGGCTGACCAAATAAAACTAATCACAGCCATGACATTATTAGAAACTATAGTAACCCTTCTATATGATCTGGTCTTATTTCCTACAAAACGCCTTGTACATCAGGCCCACCATTCACACTGAAGGAGTGGTGGGTGACACAAACAGGGTTAGTTCTAGAGGCGTAGCCATGTTAGACTATTTCAGCAGAACAAACAAAGAGTTCAGTGGCACTTTTAAAGACTAACATTTATTTATCGCATTAGAGTTTGTGGGCACAATCCCATTTCATCAGATAAATGAAATGGAAAATATATCATGTTAGCTGTAAATATATAGATACAGAGAAGGGTGGGTCACAAGGTTAATTGAAACAGATCTAGAGGGATAGATTGCTAGCCTATCTTTTTAAGTAAATAAGCTGTTTGGATTCAAACTGTGGAACAGGGAGGCAGTAGGTGAAAGCAAGAGTTGAGAAGGGTGATTTAAGGAAAATCACATTTTGTAATGACTTAACCACATTAAAGATCTCTATTAAAATCCAGTGTGATGGTATGTAGTTTACATATGACTTCCAATTCTGCAGTTTTATCATCCTTTTTTCTTAAAACAAAAACAAAACAAACAAACAAAAACCTACAGAATGTCCAGATAGATTGAAATGTTTCCCTACTGGTTTTTGAATGTTGCCATTCTGATGTCTGATTTGTATCCATTTATTCTTGTGAACAGAGAGACAGTCCTGTTTGGCCAATGCATATAGCAGAGGGGCATTGTTGGCACATATCACATTGGTGGATGAGCAAGTGAATGAGCCCCTGGTTGAGTGACTGACCTTGTTAGGTCCCATGATGGTATCACTTGCGTAAATATGTGGTCATATTTGGCAACAGGGCCTGCTGCTGCGATAAGTATCTAGCTTAGTGTTCATGCTATATTGTGCGTAGTTTCTAGAGAGTATTTGCTTAAGGTTGGGGGACTGTCTGTAAGTGAGGAGTGGTCTAATGCAGCAGTTTCCAACCTTTTCCTTTATGCAGACCACTACATTATCATTGAAAGTTTTTGCGGAACACTATGTAAGCAGACCATGATAAACATTTTTAACATAGGCTATGGCTGATGGGAATCAAAGATATATCAAGGAGTATTGAAAACACAGCTATTTCTAATAATTTATTGTGCTCATTCACAAATATATTGCATTCATCATGGTACCTTTACCTGCAGTAATTATCTTGCTCCCCCACTCCCACAGACCACTTGCAGTACCTTCAGACCACAGGCTGGGGACCACTAGTTTAATATAGACTGCGGTGAGGAGTAGGCTAAGAGCAAAAGTGACCTCATCACAAAGGATATTTCAAGATAATTAATGAAGCCAGATTTTCAGACCAAGGAAATACCCTATTCTCACGGCATTATTATTGTGTTAAGGAACATTTCAGATCAAGTAGAGGAAATGTTGTGAAAACAGTTGTCAAAGCAGAACTCCAGCCAGCTATTCTGTCTGTGCAGGTGTGAGTTCAGATGAAATTAACATATGGTGCACTCAAAATGTAAAAGTTACTTTTGCAAATTGCATTTCCAGTGTTTCCAAGAGACACTTCATATTAGTTTACCTGAATGATATCTCTCCCATCCCTTGAGAATGGAAGAAGGTAAAGAAATCCATTTCCAATAATACAAAACTTAGGATTTACAAAACAGCATACTACATTTGTAAAGTATCTGAATGTGAGAAAAATATAGACAATAAGATTTTTCACATACCGTGGTTGTCATACATGCAAAAAAAAAAAAACAGTTATTGCACAAAAGAATCAGATACAACATTTAGGTACTCTACTCAGGGGAAACAGTTATATTATATTACAAGTGAGAAAATGATAACTCAGATACCACTGTGTAGCACTGGTTGAGAAAACCAGATATTTTAATGGTAAACAATGACTTTATGTGAAAAGAAGTGTCTGCAAAGAACTAAAGCCAGCGGAACATAAAACATTAAAGAATGAAACATTCCTGAATAGAGTGGACACAAAAGCAACTTTCACATTCGTGTCCATTCCCATGCAGAATAAAAATACATTTTCTTCATGAAAACAGAGAGATATCAACTCCCAGAATTGCCAAAAGATAGAGGGCACTGACTTGACATATGGGAGAACAAGCTCCAAGTCCCTGGTCCAAATGAGACAGGTCAAAGTTCCTCTACTCAAAAAAAGTTCCCTAACCACTGACATGCTGGGTCTCTTCTCTTTTACAATCATGAACCTGATAAAGTTTATTAAAAATTATGTTTTCATGAAAAATGTTGGTTTTAATGAATCAAAATTTTCTCCCAATAAAGGTTGAGTCAAAAAGTTTCCTACCAGCCTTGGTCCTGAGCTTCCACGTATCATGCTAAATATCGCATTGCTTCTGAATGGTGTCCAAATCATTAGGGATGGTTATGGCATCATTTGTGTACAATGTTATTTATGAAGATAAGGCAATTTTTTCAGTGAATGCTTCCATTATTTGTAGTAGCTTATAAACTGAAAACTGGACTGGTGGTTCTGCCATAGACAGGAAGAAATGAGTCCGAAAAAATAAAGAGACAAAATCAAATGCAAATAGACTAAGCTACAGTCCAGTTCTAAGTACCACTCATATCTATTAATTTATATGAATGCTGCCATCTCCCAAATGAAGCATATATGCAAAACAGCTGCCTTAGGGCTTGTGAAATGGGACATGTGACAGTAATGGACTCCAGAGCCACAGCAGTAGGACTTCAGAAGAATCCCAATAGGTTCATGCAGCTGTGGTGGAGTCCACATTTACTAACAAGCTGAAAAGCTGCTTACCTGTATTTATAACTGTGGATGCATAGGCTGACTGGTCTGTGACTTTAGCCTGAAAAATAAAAGAGGGCCTTTAGTCTCCATTGCTGAGAAAGCAGATTAAAGGTATGATCTTGCCACCATGCTTGTCATGTCACTAAATTCTTCCTTTGATTCTGACTGAGCTCTTTAATACCATGCTGCATTTCAGCAAGAATGCACAAAACTAAATGTGTTTTCTCAGAGTGCAGGACTCGGGCCCTTTGCCAGTTGGTACCATACAAAAAGGAAATCTGGAGGCCTTTTATCATTTTGAATAATAAAGAAGATGGGATAGTCTGTCAAAGCACCTACATTTGTCAATACAGGTCAGAGCAAATTGGACTTTTTAAAAGAGATGTTTAAGTTTTCATTCAAACTCCCATTTTGTTAATGCAAAAGCCAATTGGCCAATCGGTAAGGACAAATGTGCATATGCAAAACTGTAGTCAGGAGTTGATAATTTGATCCAAAATATTCAGACGAAGGAGTTCAGTTACCACACTGTCAAGTAATACAGAAATAGGAAGGCAGATAAAGAAAACATATAGATATTTTATCTCTGGGTGTTTTATTTAACACAGTTTAATCCACAAAACTAACTAACTTTAATGCCAAACAAAATTGCTTTGTTATTTAGATTGCCCTTGGATACATTGCCTTAAACAATTGTCTAACATAATTTGGAGCACTGAGAGAAAAATTACATTTTCATAAAGAATATGGCTGTGAGACTGTTGAAGGTATGATTAGCTGAGTGGCAGCTTCCTGTGTGCCAAATCTTGTGGGATTAGGTATTTAAACCTTAATTACAAGAAAAATCCTTGCAGGATACCAAAGCCCTATAGAGACACCAACAGGCTTCCAAAGAGAAATCCCACCATACATATTTGCTCCATGAAAATCTAATTGACACCAATTATTCCAATGGGCTAGATGGCTGGAAAAGCGTGTGTTTGTCTGAAACTGCAGGTTCAGTGTAAAATAGAGAAATGGGAGAGTTAAAATGAATACAGTTGTATGTTTGTTTAGCATGAGATATTAGTTTTGACAAATCAACCATCCCAAACTGATTTGCAAAACCATAGAAAAGATACTTTTGCTAACGTAGTCCTCCCATCCTTTCCTACCCAGTTTTGATTTAAAAAATAGGTGAGGTTAGGTACAATAGTATTTTGGTTGGTTGACTTTGTTTTGCTCTCACTGGTATACTTGTTTGACATGACCTTTAAAGTCTGCTTAGCTTTCATTACATATGTGGTTTTGGCATCATGGAGTTATTAAGTAGGACATTAAAGTAGGAAGAGAGTGCATAATGATTTAGAATTTACTCTGTTGACTTTGAAAACAGAATCTGGCCCTTAATCTCTACAGTTGCATCTCTCAAAGATGAAAATATTCCCAAAAGTGATTAATCTTCTTGTCACTAAAGAAATAAGAGGAAATTTCACTACTGGCATGGGGTCAATTTGGACAGGAAAAGTGCTAAAGTTAGCTAGTTTGTAACTAAAATAATGCTACTGCCCACAGTTTTGCTAAACAGGAAGCCTTTAGATGCTTGATATCATCAAGGACCTAGGAAAAAAGAAAAAGGGGGGAAAACAAAAAAGACCAGTGCATGGCTGAAATACATATTGGAGTTAGATGCACCCTGGCTTTTTAGATCTTCTCAGTATCATATATGATACACAGAATATGCAATATGAAGCAATTTGTCGGCACTATCCTTTCAGAAGTAAAGTAAGAATTACTTCTAGGTTTGTTTGTTTGTTTGTTTGTTTGTTTGTTTGTTTGTTTGTTAATGGACCATATCCAATACAATATTCAGGTAACCAAAATGAAAAAAAAAAGGCATCTATCGTACTACTTCAGATGTTAAGTCAAATATAGTGCCTTTTATGATTTATGTTTACACTATTTTAATACTCCCAATGTTCTCAAAGATGGTAATGCTGCAGTTCAGAAATAGATACTGATCATTATTTGACATAAAAGAAGAATCATCATTTTCAGTCATATCACCAGATTTCATTATAAACACCAGGGTCCATATTCAATTATGGTAATTCCATTGTCTTTAATGGAGTTACAACAGTGATGAAAAAGGCCCATATGGGTGGAATCTGTCAATTCAGAGAATTCTCTCTGAACTAGATCAAATGAAAATGTCAACAACACAGAATTTACTAACACTGAATACCAGGCAACTGCTTATAAGACCAATAAATTGAATGCATTGTGTTATTATTTGATTATCAAGAGAAGGATAAATGGATGTACAGCAAATTTTTATCACTACATGAATTATTAACCCAAACCACATAAAACTAGACCTTCAAAGCTAAACATTTAAAACAGAAATTTTAAAGGGATACAGCTGGTTTATAAAAAGTGACAGTGAACATTGCTCTGATTTCCTATTCAAAGTGAACAATTTAAATATTTTCTTTTTCCAAGATGTGGGAGTAAAGAAAAAAAATGTTGGCCTATTAAATTAATGCTGAAACAAGCAGCATTAGCTTATGTTCAGAGTCTGAAACCCACTCATTCTTACAACACTGAATTATTATGATTCCCTATTAATCTCAGTACACAGAGAATGAACAGAAGTGAGTGGATATTTCAATATGGATAGTTGCTGGTTAGGGACTGGGGCGGGGGGGAGTTGCAGGGGAAGACTTGCTGAATTACCAGCCCAAATCTCAAACAGAGCTAAATCCTAAACCTTTCCTTTGACTTTATTAGATAGTAATGACACTGAACCTCAACTGCATGGAACATTCTAGCTCAGATAAACGCATACAATTTTGGGTACTTATGAGTACCCAAACCTGAATCTGCATGTGATGCTACTAGATCTGGACCATTCATAAAAAACAGAATGTGTTAGTGGATTTCTGGTACATCTGATTTCTGGATTCATTTTAGCAAAACACGTTACCAGAGCACTCCTCAGACACCAAATACAATTCTAACATTTGCATTTCAAAGATCCTTGCAGTCATACAAAAGGCACCAAGGCATGAGTCAACCAAATATCTCCGTCCCTCAACAGAATGAAAAAAAAAGAGTAAATTCATTCTGATTTCCTTATGCATTTGCCACTCAGGGGTCTGCATATCAAGGCAGAATCCTTCAGATTGAAGATGCAAAGCCTGGGGAGTCCTTAATGTTTCAGAAAGTCACAGGCATCATGGCAGAAGGCAGCACAGGGCAGTTGCCTATTTGATTTGGCTGTATTGGCTCATTTGGAATAAAGAGAAAACATCTGGAACAAAGAGGAAGAACACAGAGAATCTGAGGAGGCGTGGAGACATTAAACAAGTGGGAATGGAAACAATATTTTGGAGGTGTTGAGGGCAACAATTTTTGGGGGGCTTGTATTTTTAAGATTCTGAGCTTCATTTAGTATGGTTTAGGAATCCACCCATCAAAGGCTGTCTCTGCACATGACAAAACACAAAGAAATAAAAGGAAAATGTATAGTTCTTTCTGACAGCACTCTTATTTTGCCCTTAATCATGACATCTCATTCCTTTGGGCAGATGATTCTTTTGAAACTCATGAATGTCTTCAGCTACTGATGAATGGAGAGCTGTTAAAAAACATATGAGATACACATAGACACATTTGTTTTTATTTTACAAAGATTTGCAAATTTTAGGTGGGAAGGTTATGTTAGATATCCAAAACACAAGAAAGGAAATGGCAGAACATGAGGTCAAGACAAAGTCACTGCTGACATGATTTCCTTTCAGTCAGTGGAATTCACTAGCAGTGCTTTAGGCTCAGTTTATTGTATGTATTATTCATACGCTAACATACAACTTGATTCTCTCTTGATTTTAACATCCTTCACAATGTCTTATTCCTTGTGTCCTGGTCTCTGTGGCTGTGTTCACACACGGGGGGTTATTTCGATACGGTTGTTTCAAAACAACTTGTATCGAAATAACACCTTATTTCGAAATAACTGAATTCGAATTAACAGTTTGTTATTTCGAATTAAGGAAAAAAGCTCAAAGTGAAATAGCAGGTTCAGGCAACAGTAATTTCAAAACAAGTCACCGTTGTTTCGAAACAACATGTTCGCACGGCATTGTTTTGAAATAATTGTTTAGAAACAATGTTGTTTCGTCCCTGCATTGGGTTTAACTTGTTTTGAAACAACGCCGTTGTTTCGAAACAACAGGACCCATTGTTTTGAAACAACCATGCGTCGTGTGAACAGCCTAAATCTTATTTCGAAACAACCTCTGTTGTTTTGAAATAAGAGGGCTGTGTGAACACAGCCTGTTTTACATAAGGAGCCATGCTCCCACCATGTGGTCAAGGAAATGGAGGTCAGCCCTTTTCTGAATTATACACCTATAATGGTTTATCATCACAACTATTGATCTTTCATTCCCCTCCCTGAGAGAGAGAACTGTGCAAATTTCACAGGTTGATAAGTTTCTGACAGCAAGCATAATTTCCCCTTCTTTCCCACTCATCTTTCCTTTCCTTTTCTTCTCACATTTATTATTCAAACTTCCGTAGTCTACAGTTGCCAGCCATTAGAGAGCGGGTGAGTATGTATGTATGCTCAGACAAATGTAAAGAGGAGACATGCACAGGAGCACGGATTAGAACATTTTATAAAATGAATTTTATCTAAATATGTTATTTTGTTGAAGCAAAAACATTTTCCAGAGATATGCTGGTTTGAATGAAGTTTTCATTTGGAAGGTTTTGGTTTTTTGAGAGTCAGTCTCTCATACTTTACGGCCTGCTGGATAAAGCACTGGAATGTGATAAGGTACAACTCAAGTACAACTCACTGTTGTTCCTGATTTGGAGCCCTGTTGGTTGAAAACCAAAACTCTGAGACAGTACTTGGACATGAACCTAAGTATTCCACCTCCCAGGGCATGTACAAATGCAAATGTTTAAGTACAGAAATTCTGGCACAGTTCCCTTTTAATGAAATTCTATCTCGTGTGGAACAAAACCAAACTTTGAAACTTCAAAAGTTTCTGTAAAACAGAATTGTTGGTCTCTGTTCACCTCTCATTAGGACTCATGAAGAGATTCCTTTTGATAAGGAGGCACTATTTGGGAGAAAGATAAATAGATAGATATAGGGCAAAACAGTATTTCATATTATTAAACACATACAGAACAATTTGTTGTAAACTCAAAACTATTGTACTATGGGGTAGGGCTCTGTGCCAAAGTCTAGAGTACTGCAGTTTCATATCAGTTATTCATAGAATTTATTCTTTGTATAGAACTCTTAATGTTCAAGGAACCTGATATTATCATTTTAGATTGTTTCCATAGATACATGGAAGACAATTGCCATGTGTTACAGTAAATATTGCATTATTCTGAGAGTTCAGTGACATGAAAACTTATGGTTGACAATATCCATTTATTTTTTTTTTTTAGGAAGGGAAGGACAAAGAGAGTATTCCTGGTAGTCAGAAATAAGTTATGACTAAGATATAAACATGCCACTCTTCATGGAATCTCTCTCAGAGCTCAGGAGCAACAAAGATGTTTTACAGGAAGCAGTGAAATAACCCAGCAATAAAATCCCTCCACTTGCAGGACATTCCGCTCTGCTCCATGCTATGGTTGACTCAGTTTCCTCTGGACTGAATTGTATTTGTTTCTCTACTACTAGGTTGGTGTGTGACCTTGTGCACAACACTTCATCTCTCCATGCCTCATTTTCCCCAGTTGTAAAGCTGGGATTATGATCTATATACCTTCTTTGGTAAAGCACTTTGATTTCTTCACATGAAAATCATTATACAAGGACTAACTCTTATTATTTGTCTGACTGAGAATTTGCCAGCTTTCATTCTCCTGATTCAATAGAATATAAGCACATTGGGTCATAGAGAAAAAAAAAAATGGATTGCCATATAAACCAATAACATATAGATTAGTAAAGCCCTGCATGGATACAAATAAGTGGATCCGTACCTGACCTGCATCTGCAAGAAATGGTCTATGGATATCCATGTTGTATCCACAGATGCAGATATAATGCAGATATCTGCAAATATCTGCATATTTGCAGGACTCTAGCTCTGTGCAGATAAAAATGTGTGGATCCATATCTGATCTGCATCCATAAGAAATGGTCAACGGATATCCATTTTGTATCTGCAGATGAGGCTTTAAGGTGGATATCCACGGATTTGCAGGGCTCTATAGATTAGCCTACAGATAGTCTTTATAAATTCAGTAGTTCTTTTAATTTTAAGGAGTCACATATGTATCATTGTGTTTGTAACTGATGCTACATTTCCCTCTATTAATTACTGATTTCTTAACAGAACAAACTATGGTTGAATTCCACATTTTGGAACTATTCCAGCCCCATAGAAGTCAGTGTGATATGTCCTATAGACTTCAATGTATCTTCGCCCTTTATGTCTAAAACCTTACAGCAACACAGCACATACAAGGCACAGTTAATGAGAAATGACTATAGTTGGCTATTGTTTTAAGTCTAGAAATAAATTTAGAGCAATTTGTATAAAAAACTACTTTATAAAATTTAACAGGAATGAAATCAGGAAAAGTGTTCCACAGATTTGAACTCTTTGATCCAAACTGTGTGACTCTACCCCAGTCTATAAGATTGGAGTCAAACTAAAAACCAGGATCCAGTCCTTGGACGTGAGGTATTCTGGATCAGAATACATAGATAAGGCCTATCCCTATTTGGAAATACTGAAATTTATTTATGTTTTCAATAAAATCTTAGCTGTAAATGATGTCCTTTCTTTTCCAAATAACATTTTATTTATTTGGAAACACTAGGAATCTTTTGAAGTCTCCCACATGATTCCATATGTTGGCAAGTTGCTTAAAATAAATTGACATATAGTATTTATATATGAAACCAGTTATTAGTTTTATATTATATTCTGTTGTGAAAGGTGGATTTTTCCACTTGTAGCTTGCTATGGCTAAGCTCCAGCCTGGGTGATCAGAGAACAATTATGTGGTGTTGTCTTTCAGGGTCAGAAAACAGCAGAAAATAACAGTTTTCTAAGAAAACTACTGCAAGTAACCCCAGACCAGTTCAAATTGGACCCTGGACAGTGACAAGAACATCTGCAGCGCTCAAGAGAAAAATAAATAAATAAATAAATAAATAAAATAAAATAAAATAAAATAAAGCTATTGACCAAGGTCAGCAAGCTGCCAGGCAAGCAAGATGCTGACTTTGGGGGGAGGGTTTTTTTTAGCCATAAATAGGGGGCTCTCTTAGGGGACATGTTGGAGAAATGATAGGTCAGCAGCCTGTTGTGTTGCCAGGGGATTGGCCACCCCAAGGCTCTCCCTGCCATCCATAAAGGAGGCATTGAACCCCTTGACTGATCACCAAGGGAGTCTGCAGTTTTCTTTTTGTCTTTTTGCAGATCTTTTTTTCTTTCTTTTTTTTTTTTTTTTGTTCTTTTTGACTGTTTGACTAATTTCTTTTTCACCTGCTCACCCTGGATTGTGGGGCCACAGACCTTGGCATATACAAAGGGAGTGGCAGGGGGTGTTCAACTGCTGCAACTGGTTGTGGTAGGCTCTGATTTTTATGGTCGCTTGCAGCCACAGTGGGCTGTAAGTTTGGTCGACCTGTTTGAACACCAGGTTGGTCAAGTGCAGGATTTTGAGAAGCACACAGTCGATTAACACCAGACTGGTGGGCTGCTGATTTTCAAGGCCGAAGGCAGGTTCTGTAAGCTGCAAGCTTGGCTGCAGCTGTTTTTACACTGTGCTGTTCTCTCACACTTTATCTTCTATCTTAAAGAAACCGGTCTGCTGTCTGTTCCTCTAGAGATAACATCCAGATGTGGTAAATATAACCTGGTTAAATTTGGGATTTAAATTGGAAAAATGCTTTTTTGGTGTAGTGTGTGTGTATTACCACTGCTCTAAACTTGTTAACCACACAGATCAAAATCAAACTGGGGTTTGTTACCTCTAACTCCTCTCCCACAATCCAATTTGGGCAACAGCAGAGTGAAAGAGTGTAATGAAAGAACAAATCCACTTGTATTGCCCACCAAGCACCCCAGCTGACCCTTATAACTCCTAGCTTCAAACAGCCTATGGCTAGCCCCATCGAGCCATGACCCATGGTGTCTGGAGAGGAAGGGGGAGAAGCAAGGTGTTTGTGCTGTCCTGGGCTGTGCATGATGTTTCAGTGTGTGTTAAATAGCAAAACTCTTTTGCCCATGGCTTGTGCTCTCTCTCTGTCTCCCATGAACCCCATTCTGCTAAATTGCACCAACCAGGATTGGCAGTGGGGTTTTACTTCAGGGTTAGGCACAGAGATTGGGATCAGTTTGTATAGGGGGTTGGGATAAGTATGATTTAATAGGAGTTGCAAGCTTTTTAATTTTAGTAATAGGAATATTAGTAATTGAATAATAACCTCTCATTTAACCTATTTTTTTCTATAATCCTATATACCTCAATAAAAGTTACATAAATAGTGGTTAAACAAACAATAGTGGTCTGGTCTTTTACCTCTCAATTGGGACACACTCTTGCAGTGTGGAGTCCATGCCCCCTGTGCCCCACTCCCCCACAACATGTTTATTATTGCAACATACGTTCTGGAAGCCTTAATTTTACTAAAATGGATTTCTTTACAAACACATTCCCCCCCTCCCCTTGACTCCCCCACATACAGTAGCTAGGTTGGTGATGATTTTCAAGGCATGGGTCTCCTCTGCCCTCTGTCACATCTCCACTTTGACAGTTACTCTTTCTTCAGACTTTGTAACCTGGTTAAGTCAGCCCTGAATATTCCATTTGGGGAAAAATCTATTGGGTCACAAACTTCTGTGTAACAGCTAAGCACAATAGCAAGAAGTGAACTATTTCCCTTTGGGACTGACACTATTACCTTACACCAAAGCTTAGGCTCCCTTGTCTATCCAGGTGTAGCAGCTAAGGCTGCAGCAGCACTGGTCCAATGAAAATCTAAGGGTATGTCCAGATGCCGGCATTGAATCAAAATAATGCTAGTTATTTTGATTTAAAAATCATTTAGTCCAGACAATGTTCCCCATATCAAAATGACAAACTCTGTCATTTCGACACAAGGAGAGTTATAGCAATTTGCATTAAACCTGCTTCTAATTCAAAATGGCACCTAAATCATAATAGTTATTTCATAGAATCATAGAATCCTAGGGTTGGAAGGGACCTCGTAGGTCATCTAGTCCAACCCCCTGCCAAAGGCAGGACCACTCCCATTAAACCATCCCAGTCATGGTTTTATCCAGCCGGGCCTTAAACACCTCCAAAGATGGTGACTCCACCACCTCCCTTGGCAGCTCATTCCAATGTTTCACCACTCGCCTAGTAAAAAAGTTTTTTCTAATATCCAGCCTCGACCTCCCTAACCGCAACTTGAGACCATTGCTCCTCGTCCTGTCCTCCTTTACTACCGAGAATAGTCGAGCTCCATCTTCCTTGGAGCACCCCTTCAAGTAGTTGAAGGTTGCTATCAAATCCCCCCTCAATATTCTCTTCTGCAGACTAAATAAGCCTAATGCTTTCAGTCTTTCTAAATAAGCCTAATGCTTTCAGTCTTTTTTTTTTTTTCAAAATAATGCTGTTCAGATGTGTTATTTCAAAATGACCTTTATTTTGATTTCAGTGAAGCTTGATCTTCCTTCTCCCAGGGTGCCTGGGATCTGGAAGAAGGAAGTGCCTAGCCCCCTGATGCAGTGTGCTTTGTAGCTGCTGACAGCATGGCCAATGCACGTGCTGCCACACCACAGGCACAACAGAGGGCTCCTGTTTGGAGCAACGAGGAGGTCCTGTGTCTCCTACAAATCTGGGGGACAGAGGACATCCTCGCACAGTTCTGGGCCAGACACAGGAACCCTGTTATATATGCGGACATTGCCCTGGCACTGTCTGCCCAACGATACAGCCGCAAAACTGAGCAGGTGCGTGCAAAGATTAAGTTCCTCAGGCAGCAGTATGCCAGGGTGAGGGAGACAAGACAGCTCTGGAGGGCAGCAAGTGTCACCAGCTGCCCCTATTTTGAGCAGCTGGATGCCTTTCTCGGGGAGGAGCCCTCCGGCCTCCCAACGACAGCCTGTGATTCTGCTGAGCAGCACCAATCAGAGGAGCTGACTGACCTGGAGGCGTCCACTGATGTGGGTGAGGCCAGCCGCCCTGGGAGCAGCCCACCAGCCCCAGTGGAGTAAGCAACTCCGGAGATCTTCCCCACCCAGCAGGAGGAGGGACCAGCAGCATGCCTGCAGGAGGAGGAGGAGGAGGAGGAGGAGGAGGAGGAGGAAGAGGAGATGCCCCCTTTGAGGAGGAACCCCATGAAGGAATGTCCAGACGCACATCTGGGGTGCCTGTAGGTGAGTATTTCCCCTTTCTTCCATGTTAGCAGGGCTAGGCCTGGCCACAGCAGGGGCAGGGCAGGCAGACAGGGTCCAGGGGGCTGGGGGGGTCCAGCAGATGCTCTCACAAGATACAGGGGATGGGGAGCATGTGGCGGGAGGGGGGCACACAGCTGGGTAGGCAGGGAACCAAGCACAAGTGAGGGCCTCAGAGAATCTGAGGCTGCAGCAAGGGGCACACAGAAAGCGGCCCTTGGTGATGGCAACAGCACTGGCCTGACAGCAGGCTGTGGGCCAATCCCGGCACTGTGGGGGCCCCAGCAGGCCTGTAAAACCTACCATAACTCTGGGGCTTCATCTACAGGGCATGGTTCTGGATGTGGGGAGACAGTCAGGGTAAAGCCACAAGGCACTGTCAGGCAGCTTTGCGTGGCCTGGGGCCACTGCATGGCACTAACCAATCTCTACTCCTCCACCCTGTAGCACAAGCAGCTGGCCACTGTCAGACTCCAGGGAGCCCACCAGCCACCAGGAGCCACGTGAGGAGGGCCGACATGAGCTGCCATGACCTCATCCAGACACTTCTGCAGCTGAGCCAGGAGGCCTGTGAGGACACCCAGGCCTGGAGGCAGCAGGAGTCCATGCGGCAGGACGCAGCCATCCACCAGTTGCAGTGGGCCAGCGATGCTGATGACTGCATCGTTGCAGCACTGGAATACCAGAGCGAAGCATTGGTGGCCATTTCCACAGCCCTTCATGACATTGCCACCAGCCTACACTGCATCACCAGCCACGAGCCCTGCTCTGCCCCCGAGGATGGCCATCACCAGGAGCCCCCTACTTCTCACTGCAGGCACCCCCAGATGGTGGTGGATGAGTGGCAGGCCCCAGCAGAGCTGCACAGGGTGCTGGCAGTGCCCCAGTACCCTGATGTTCCTGCCTCCTCAGCCCCCAGTTCTCCCCCAAGTCCCCAAACCCCTCTAAGCACCAAACCCCCTCACAATCCCCAAACCTTCTCCCCCTTTCTTGTAAATAAAATCCCATGACACAATATCCTTTGTGTTAGTGCTTTTATTGGGTGAGGGCCCCTTCTGATTTCTATACTCAGCTGCATGGTGCTCCAGAGATTGCATGGCAATGTGGGTATGGCTGAGCATCCCCACATAGTTTGGAAACCCAAGGGTGGTGATGTTTCTTGCAGCTGGCGAGGGGTGACTCAGCATGGCAGCAGTACCAGGTTGATAGCACTGAAAAACTGGAGCAGAACTTCCCCAAAGGTGGACTTCCTGATGTGACATAGGTGTGTGATGGACCTGTAGGACTCGGGACTGTCCATCTTCCAGAGAGCTATGGCTACTCTCTTGTCCACAGGGATGGCAGCTCTCATTATTGTGTCCCTGTGGTGCAGGACCAAGGCAAGCTCGGTGACCAGGTGGGCAGAGGTCTCCCTGATCATCTTGAAGTTCCTGCACCACTGTTCATTGTTCCAGGTTCCCAGCATAATCCACTCCCCCCAGTCCATGCTCGTCTCCTGTGGCCAGGTGTGCTGGGGCACCTGAGACTGCTCTGAGGCCGAGAAATAGGATGGAAATGGCCACAGGCTTGGGGCCAGCATGGTCCAGGAACACTGTGTCCCAATGCAGGGGGGCACCTTGGAGGCTAGCAGAGGGCCTAGCTGCTGCTCGCGGATGGTATGGGAGCTGGAGACCATCCATACCTGTATGTCTCATAGTCTCCTGCCAGCCAGAATGGACAGGGCGCTGAGATCAGTTCCTGCTTGTATTGGATTGGCTGTAGCAGTGGCCCTTCTTGGCAGCCATGTTGCCACACCTCCCATGGTGCCCCTCTCCTGAATCAAACTAGCAAGTCCTGTGTACTGATATCCTAGTGTGATTTTTTTTGTTTGTTTGTTTGGATCTGTTAAGTTGGTTTAACCTAAATCAATTTTAAAAGTTTTATTTCGCTTTGGTTAAACTGCTTCGAGTTAAACCGATTTGACCACCTAGGTGTGGACATAACCTAAAAGTCCATTGAAAGTGATAAGCAAGTGGCTTATTTGTGAGGACATGGCAAGTGAATTTCAGCATGTCATCAAGTCACAGGGGATCATAAGAAGAAATGACATTTTCAAATTTTATCACATTTCTGAGTTTAATGAAATATGAAAGGGGATTGTTTTTAAATTGCTTTAACAATGCTGCATTCAAGAACTCCACTGCCTTTTTGATTAATAAGCATTTAAAATTGTATTGACTGTCCAATACCACCATGCTGCTCCTTCTGGCTTCAATGAAAACTGCACTGAGTGGTGTTCAGTCCCAATGTCTTGATTATACAAGGTGTTGGGAACCAGGTGCATACCCAGTGAAGCATTTAAGCACATGTTTAACTTTAAACCCTTGGGTATGCTATTGATTTCAATGGAAACAGAACTGAAATCCACTTTTCTGCCAATGTCACTTTTGCTGTAGTTATTTCTTTCCCTCTTAAGCAAAACCAAATCATGATGAGAATGAGAACTTAGCACAAGTCATTTCTGATGCATCTCTCTCTTTATCAGCTTCTCTATGGGATTTTGAATTTGCAAAACCTTCCTGGTAGTTCTGAGGCTTAAATTTCAACTTTCTCTGTATATTCATTCTTCAAAGTGAGCCTAATATGCAGGCTCACTGTGAAGAATAAGCCTATTGGGAGGAGCACAAACTGCTGATGAGCTTTAAACCACAGTGCTTGGCAGTGTTAAACCAGTCTGGTTTAAACCAGAGACTGGTTTGCTGCTATTCTATTAACAAACATGACACCACGCTTTTCTTCATCCTTCTATTTTTTCCCACTTCTCTCCCTCCCACTGCACCCCTCATTCTGTGCTACTATTTGTCTGCTTCTGGAGAGGGCATCATACCTGGGGAGAGATGTTAAATAAAGTCAGCAAGTCACTAACTGTGTGCCCACATTAATATGGAACTTTCTCATGAAATTTAATTATTGGTTTGAATTATTGATTTCTTGCTTGGCTAAACTAATTTCTCCATAATCACTGGTAAAACTAATACATTATAATTAGAGGATGAGATAAGTAATGGAGATTGCTCTCTCATCAAATAATTATGCCGCTCAGTTTGAAAGATATTAAAGTAATGTGTTTCCCACCTAACGGGTGACAAAGAGATCATTTATAACAACACATTTCTCATTTGCAGTTGTTTCATTATGTGAAGAATTACTTCAGACTGCCCCATGTATGTAATCAAATGACATAGAAATCGTTTTTAACTGACACTCCAAACAGCAAGCTTTATAAAGCTTCTTATTCCAAAACTTTCTTTTCTAATTGAGACGTCACTATTCTTCCTCTTGCTCCACACTCAGTCTCATATGAAAAGCAACTGCCTTTTCCTTGATGTTGTTTTTGCAGATTTATGTTCCTGCACTGGCTTCTTGATTCACTGTTTCATCCCGATTTAGTGTCAGATCAAAACTCAGCCCTCAGAGAAGAATAAAGCAATAGGGACACTTTTTTGTACCAGGCCTTGCACCATGTGACTCTCATTCTGAATGGTGCTTCTCAGCAATGTTGTAGAAGAGATAAATGATATTAATAACAACGTGCTTGCCTTAATCCATAACCTCATATTTTATAATCATAGGCTAAATCCTGCCTTTATATACAACCTCACAAGCCAACTAACATAAGCAGGGTTACATAGAGATAAACTAAGATATGGCTTACAGCTACAGTAGTTGCCTGAAGAATGAAGTGTATGACAGACATACTCTGACATCCAGTATCGTATATGAATGATTCACTGGTTCCAATGGAAAAATCCTGGCCCTGCTGAAGTTAGTGGGAATCTCCCATTGACTTCAGTGTGGAGCCAGGATGTTACACACAGATTTCAAAGCTGAAACCATTTGAATTTGTTTTCTGTCCTCCTGCATAATACAGACTTACACAATTTGACCCTGTAATTCCTGTGCAAAGCCTAAAGGGAGATTTAAGTATAGCATATCTTTCAGAAAGTCACCTGTACTTAAGGACATCAAGTGATAGGGAGCCCATCACATTTCTTGGATAGCTGGAGATCTGGTCAAAAACTAGTAGCAAAAAAAAAAAAAGTGTCAATTTAAAGAAAAATGAAAATGTTCATTCCATGGAGCAGATTTAAAAAGGAATCATCATCTATTTATTCTTATGATTTAATTAATTTATCACTGTTTATTTACTTATTCCTTTATTCAGTTCTTTAGTTTTCATCCTCTTGCCCCTCTTGCATTTTGCCACTGGAAAGGTAGATAAGAGGAGAAAAGGAAAAACAAATCAAAATAAAAAATAACTATTTTTAAACTGTAATTTAAAAAAAAAAAACTTTTCAAAGGATATAATACTGTACCCAAAAATTTCAGCCAGCTTCACTATGCTATAACAATAGTTAATTACTTTCATTGTTATACATTTGCACATTCCTTCCAGTTTTCAACTGATCTAGTTTATTTTTGACTTCAAGAAGATTTTGGTGACAAAAGGTATGTTCTAGGACAGTGAGTCAAATCCTGCTCACTTTATTGTCATGAGTGACACCTTCAGCTTCATCAGGACTATGTGTAAAAGCGAAGAAGATTTTGCACAAAATATTAAATTGCCCTCAATATGTTTAACCAGCTGCTATAGCCCCTAGAAGAAGAGTGCTATCATTTTTGGTAGCCATGTGTTGAATCTGAATACAATAGTGACTCGAATTAGATTACTCTTGGGAAATCTATGACTTTTTGTCCTAATAAAGCAGGACAGAAATGTGTTGATCTAATTGTAATAGTCATATGCAGAATATTAATAGATATGCAGTATAATTAGACAAATCACTGTAGTAAATCAAATTACAGTACTATACTCTTCAATTTTTTATCATTGCAATATTAGACATTATATTCATAATTAAAAATCTGGGGGTAGCTAATGAGAAAAAGTGAATTATCTTTTAAGAATTTACCATCAAGTATCAGGTTTTTGATAATACCAACTCATTGCTTTGCATTTTTAATTAATGTCACCACAGACAGCTTGGTTGAATTAAGTTTACTCTATTGTGCACTCAGATACTACTATGATAGGTGGCAGCATGAAACTCTAACATCAGATAAGCATTATCATGTCTTCTATAGGCAATAAGGACTCACTTAAACCAGTGGAAGTCTTCAATGACTTCAATTAGCATTGGATTTGACTCTAGAGCAGTAGCAAATGTGAATGGTACTCTGCTATGAGTGAGAGTCTTAGCTCTAGTCTTTACTTGCCGCACTGTTTGGTGGCAGTCAACGGGAGATAGTCAAGGTACATAAAATACCTTGCATATCTCCTAATGACTTACTAAGTATTCCCTACACACTGCGCTAAGCCAACAGGAAATGCCTTCTGGTCAGCTTACTGATATTCTTGTTCCGGGACTGGACCAGCTATGGTAATTTCCAGATCGATCAAACGTGTTTACACAGACCAGTCCATCAAACCCAGAAGAGTACTCTGATGACAGTGATTTTGCTACCATCAGTATAGACGTAGCCTCAGCTTTGTTCCTGAATTTTGGCATCCGTTTCTTAACATTTTTATCAAATGTCTTCCTTTTATAAAGCTTCATTCTCAGCGTTTGCATCTGGCAGTAGGGAGGTCAGTCAAGGGATTTGCCAATTTGTAATTCAGAGCAAAAAAATTGCTTCCTACCTTGTACAGAAAATTTGTGATAATTAGTTCTATTGTTTTTAGAGAGACTAGATGTAAACTTACTTAATAGTAAAACAGTTGGGGTCAGGGGCTGGATAGAACAGTAAGGAGGAGACAAAAAAGAGAGAATAAACAAACAACTAGCTAGGTGTTGATTGAGTTAGGATTTGATTTGATTTTGATATTAACTACATAGTGTCATGAGGCAAGCACACCCATTCACTTCTTTGCAGGAGTGATGATTTGAATCTCTTGGGCTGCCCTTGGCTGCCAGGCAGTGGAGACAAATGGTTAAAGTCAATGGTTAAAATCAATAAGATGGCAGCCAAGACAGGGGGATCCCGGTCCTATCGACTCCACCATGTACTAGCCCAGGGCCGATAAAGGTGGAAATATCTGCCACTGGGTCAATGCAGATCCAGTTGCTACATGCTGATGCCTTATGACTCAATAGTTTGTTCCCCATTCATTTCTAATCAGAGGGTTAAAAATTTACTTCTAAGGAGTTGCATCAGGGTACATGAAGGCAAAATTTGGCCCAATTCAGAAAAAGATATATTAATTACCAGAAAACTAGGTATTTGTAAGAAATATATTTTAATAAAATTAGTGCTTCTGTAGGTACTGTATAGATTAGACTGGTGACTAAATGTCTTTGATTATCCATTTTCTTCTTGTGACATGATGACCTTTCCTAATAGGATAGAAATAGGAGTCCAGCATTCTTTTAATGTCATTTACTCAGCTACCTCACAGCTGTCTAATGCACTGCAAAATGTAATAGACATAGAGGCAGATTATACCCCATTTTGTATGCAAGACTGAAATAATATTTAGAACCAGTTTTGCCACCCAATTCTTCGTAGTAGTATTTGTCTTCTCACAGTAGAAATCATGCCCCCTCTGTGTATCTTTTACTTCAAGTATTCCTAAAGAATTAAATGAGTAAGGCTCTGCATTATATTTTTGTCTAACACAATATTTAGTAATAGCAAAACACACAATATCTTAATAAATAAACGGACTGAACCCAAAGTATCATGAAGGGCACAGTTATACTGCAGTACAGTTTATACATGGTACTAGAAAATAAATAACCTGCTTTCATGGTTTTGTATTTTTCGCCTCTTTCTTCTTTTGTGTCTTCTTGCCTGGCAGTTCATAAATTAATTCCCATTTTAATTCCCTATCAGACCAGGCTTTGGCATTGTTCTGTTAAAAATCAGATCATGTCCAGCTGAAGATCTGACAGTTACTGACTCTCTGAAAGTTCTCATTCAAATTAATTTAGTATCAAGTAGCTGGTATCCTGTCTGGCTGTTGGCAGGTTTTTAACTGATCATTTGATTATACACATTCCTTACTTTTTAAATAGTAGATCTCTAATTGTTGCTGTTGCACACAGCCAATACATGTCTTACTGCTGACATTGATACGACAATCATAGAGGTACTGCAGTTCTTTTATGTGAATCGCTAGCTATAAAATTAACTCACATACAAAAAATTAGATATTGCTGATAGACTTTCTCAAAGTTGTCTGACAGAAAATGTTTTCTGAATACTACATGCCATTCTATTGTATATTGATAATCATATGGAATAGCTAGACAGTCAAATATCTAACCTCCTTGCTGGCAAAAGAACAAGGAAGTTCTTTGTCTGCTGGAAATTAATAAAGGAGGATTGCCATTAGGAAGGTGCTGGGCTCTCCAAGAGCCTCAAATAATGTTGGCATTGGGCACCAAGCCATTCATGATAGAGAACTGCATGCACACTAATTAAAGTATGCAGAGAAGAAGGGGTTCTGCTGAGGTGTTCATCCATTAGGGGTTTTTTGCTGGCATCTGTTAACTTTTCTTTGATCTCTAATTTTCATGTAGGGTAGGTAGCTATCATGTTCAGTGGAACCCAAAAGGTGGAAAACTTCAAAAAACCCTTGCCAAATGCATTGCTCTTTGAAATTCTAATTTCAAGTAAGGTGTCAGTGCTATGCAGTACTCATCTGTAAAAAACAGTTTATTCAGGGAAGATGATCACTTTTTTACTCACTCTCTAATCACTTAGAAGTCTGATGATAGTTAGGATCAACCATCCTGAAAATTAGTCTGCTGGTAGGGTACTCTGCACAAACCCTGTTAGATCCCTCGGATTGAAACATGTGGCTGAGGTCACTAAATTGGAAACATGACCTGAGACTGTGTAAAAGTTTGCAGATCACAAATGTCTCCTGAAAATTCTGTATATCCAAGATGTAGGCACGTAAGACAGCACTCTCGTTAATAAAGGAATACAGCTGAATAAGTAGAAAGATAGAAATTATAGAAAAATCAAACAAAAGCTAAATAAATATGGTTTTTCAAGGTAAAAGTGAGCTGAGGGAGCAGAACCCTGTGGACTGGATTGATATAATTGTCAAATTAAATTTCATTTTGTCCTTCTGCTTAAAAGTCCATAGAATCTCTGATGCTGCCTTCTCTTTCTCCATTACTCGCAACAGAAATAAACTCTTACTTGGTTAAAACTCCTGGGTTAAAAACAGAAGTCAACAACATCTCTTCACACCAGAAGAGTTTGGGAGGGTTGGCAATTCCATTGCTGATCATTTTAAATGTTTGGCATTGTGGCTTCCCTATGGGCCTTTGGTTTGTGAGGCATGCACAAGAAATAGGAACATAGGAACAGCCATATTAAATCAGATCTGAGATCTGTGTACTACAGTATTCTGGCTCTGACAGAGATAATCTGACCCTATTTTATGTCTCATACAGATCTAATAATAAGAGATTGTCTTATGACTTGAAGCATGAGATATAATATCTCTTCCAAAATGTTTATAATTAATTTTAATAACAGGATGTCCTTGATATTCAAATTAAACTGTCAGATTAAAAAAAAAAAAAAAAAAAAGGATTGAATACCTCTTTGGCCTAAGCAAATTTCTGTGGCATTAAATTCTATAATCTAATTGTGCATTAGGTAAGAAGTATTTCATAGACTCATAGATTTTAAAACCAGAAGAAAGCATCATGTTCAGCTAGTTTGACCTCCTGCCCATCATTGGCCATACCTCACTCACTCATTCCTGTAAATGATTCAACATCTGACTGTATTACTGAAGTCCTAAAATCATAATTAAGAATTTAGTTTACTTAATTTTTAAACCTGAAAGTGACCCATAGACCATTCTGCAGAAAACAAAAAAAACACAGGATCTCTAGCAAATTGACCTGGGGGAATATTCCTTCCTGGTACAAAATATGTTGATCAGTTGAACCCTGAGCATATTGGCAAAACTCACCAGCCAGAAATATGGAAATAATCCTCCTCCAGAGCCCTCTAGTGTTCCCTTTCTGGCTATTTGCTGCTATCTGTCACAGATGGCTCCTATGCTGTAAAAGGCATCCCTTCCAAAAACTTAGTAGGTCTGACCTATTATACATTGAGTTTGTCCTTTTTTTTTTAAATTTTTGGTGGTTAAAGTATAATTTGACGGGCCCCAGGATCCTCCTAATCTCTGGGCCTCCTTTCATATTTTCTGGCCCCCTTCATGCACATGCAGGTCCCAGGCCAGGTATGATCTGCAACCACTTCTCAGTACTATATGAATTGGTTATCATGCCATAAAGTATGGTTATAACTCCATAAAGATACTGGCCCCAGTCCTGGCCTCACACGCTCTCCCCTCCACCCCCTGCACCTCCCTGATGATTATGGTCCCAGCCTCACACTCTTACTCCACCACCCTCGTGGCCCTGATCGTGGCCTCACACACTACTCCCTCACCCCAATCCTGGCTCATACACTGCCCTTTCTACCCTATACAACCATCCTGTCCCCACACACTGCCCCGTTCAATCCGCTACCCCCAATCCCAGTCTCATACACAGCCCCCTGAGCTTCCTTAGATGGCACTTGGTCCTGGCAAGAATGCAGAGGGCTGGATTCAGTGACCTCTCATGGTCCCTTCCAGTTCTATGATTCTATGATCAGCTAGTCTTAGCATCCAAAATATAAGTTACTGTCACTGGGCCAATGTGCACCTTGCTCAGTTCAATAAATCAAAGCCACATTAAAAAAAAAAATCAGGATAATACGAAGACAAAATCTAAATACTAAGAAATGTCTGTTGCTCTTGGTCATCCCCAAAGTGAGAGAAGTTTTAAAGATACACTTTATTAGACATTTTAGGAAGAAATTGGTAGTGGATTCCTATAAATAATAGTCTGTGGAATTTACATACAGGGCAAATAAGCACAGTGCAATAAGATATCTTAAATAATTCACATTTTAGTCTCTAGAATGACTGGGAATCATGCATGAGTCCTTGGGTCTGTTACGGAAGAGATGCTGTCTCCATCCAGGACAGCATTTCCTTATTATGGTCGAATCAACAAAATGGGAACAAAGAGATGGGGGAAAAAATCCAGAAAAATAAAATCATCTCATGAGTCATTCCTCTCCCAAGCACAACCAAAAAAATAATTTGCTACCTTTGGCTAGATCAATGGTTTCAGCATGTAGGAATCAATGGCTGCATGTCAAGTTGGCAACCAATAACGAGTGGTGTGCGCCAGGGGTTGGTCCTGGGGCCAGTTCTGTTCAACATGTTCATTATTGATTTGGATGATGGGATAGATGGCACACTTAGTAAGTTTGTGGATGACACCAAGCTGGGGGTAACGGTAGAATCATAGAATCATAGGGTTGGAAGGGACCTCATAGGTCATCTAGTCCAACCCCCTGCCAGAGGCAGGACCACTCCCACTAAACCATCCCAGTCATGGTTTTGTCCAGCCGGGCCTTAAACACCTCCAAAGATGGAGACTCCACTGCCTCCCTAGGCAGCTCATTCCAAGGCTTCATCACTCACCTAGTAAAAAAGTTTTTTTTCTAATATCCAGCCTCGACCTCCCTAACCGCAACTTGAAACCATTGCTCCTCGTTCTGTCCTCTGTTACTACCGAGAACAGTCGAGCTCCATCTTCCTTGGAGCATCCCTTCAAGTAGTTGAAGGTTGCTATCAAATCTCCCCTCAATCGTCTCTTCTGCAGACTAAAGAAGCCTAATGCTTTCAGTCTTTCCTCATAGGGCTTGTGCTCCAGCCCTTTGATCATTTTGGTTGCCCTCTGCTGGGCTCTCTCTAGCATGTCCCTGTCCTTTTTGTAGTGAGGAGCCCATAACTGAACATAGCATTCTAGATGTGGCCTCGCCAGTGCAGAATAGAGGGGAATGATCACATCCCCTGATCTGCTGGTAATATTTCCATCCCAAGTGCAGGATTTTGCACTTATCCTTGTAGAAATCTCATGAGATTTCTATTGGCCCACTGCTCCAATACTGGGCTGCATCAGAAGAAGTGCCGCCAGCAGATCAAGGGATGTGATCATTCCCCTCTATTCTGCACTGGTGAGGCCACATCTGGAATACTTTGTCCAGTTTTGGGCTCCCCACTGCAAAAAGGACATGGACAAATTAGAGAAAGTTCAGCAGAGGCCAACAAATATGATCAAGGGGCTGGAGCACAAGCCCTATGAAGAAAGACTGAAGGAACTAGGCTTATTTAGCCTGCAGAAGACAAGACTGAGGGGGGATTTGATAGCAACCTTCAACTACTTGAAGGGTTGCTCCAAGGAGGATGGAGCTCAACTGTTCTCAGTAATAACAGAGGACAGAACGAGGAGTAATGGTTTCAAGTTACAGCTGGGGAGGTCCAGGCTGGATATTAGGAAAAACTTTCTTACTAGGTGAGTGGTGAAGCATCGGAATAAGCTATCTAGGGAGGTGGTGGAATCTCCATCTTTGGAGGTGTTTAAGACCCAGCTGGAAAAAAACCCTGGCTGGGATAATCTAGTGGGAGTGGTCCTGAGTTTTTGCTAGGGTGTTGGAATAGATGACCTCGTGGGGTCCCTTCCAACCCTTTGATTCTATGACCTCTGAAATATATAATCATCCATGTAGATCCCATGACTCCCTGACCCCTGACTCCTTCCCTGACCCAGCCACCTGTCAGTTCTCTGGCCCCCTTCCCTGATCTGCTGACTCCCCAACATGCCCACCCTCCAGCTCTTGACCCTGGCCCTCTTCCTTGGCCTGCTGACTGGCCAAGCTCTGGGACCCTTCCCTGACCTTCTGACTACTCGACACCAACAAAACCCTTCCCCACAATCTCCGCCAGGTCAGTTCCATGTCCCTGCCCCAGGGCTCCTTCACCACCAACTCCCCAAGTCCCTAACACGTGAGCGCCTTCCTGCTCCACCTAACAACTCCCAACCACCCTGCTCCCTTCTCAGACCCACCTGCCTGCCAGTTTCCTGACCCTCAGGCCCTTCCTCAGTGGCTCTCCAATCCTTCTGGGCTCCCTTCTCACCTGATAGGTCAATGACCCCCTTTCCTGACCCACCCATGCACCCACTTCCCTCAACCCCATTCCCTTACCTGCCTGCCCACCAGCTCCATGATGCCTCCACCCTCTTTCAAGACAAACCAACCCATTGACTCCCTGATCCTCTGGGATCCTTTCCTGCCTGACCCCACTCCCAACCCCACTTCCCTGATCTGTCTGCTGACTACCTGACTTTGACCCCGACCCACCCACTCCCCCTTACCTGGCTGGAGCTGCTCCCTTGCCAGCCAGCTCCTGCCCTGAGCAAGTATTTGAGGATGCTCAGGTTGGGAGATTTGAAAACTCCCCCAGTCTGGCCACAGCTCAAGGGCCAGGGCAGGGTGGAACATGAGTTCCACCCAATTTTTCTCTTTCAGGGTCTCGGAATGCTGGTCCCTCAAATGTGTGGGACCCAGAATTGCATTTCAGGGCATTCTGGCTTACATTAACCTCTGTTTAATTTAACTCCATGTCCCCTTGTTCTTGTGTTACAAGAGAGGAAGAATACAATGTTCCTGATCTATCATCTTCTCAATACTATTTATTAAGTGTTCTATGTGTGTCATAAATGATGAGGAGCCCAGTGGTGTCTTAAAGACTAACAATATTAAGGTCATCAGCTTTTGCGTGCTGTAGGCCACTTCATCATCCCTTTTCTTTGCTGAAAACAGATTAACACAGCAACCCCTCTCAATCCTATGTGTATTCTGCAACCTTATGCCAGGAGAACACAAATGCAGACAAAAATGTGTCCAGAAGGATTTTCAGAAAGAAATTACTAGAATTTTTTAACCACAATGATCACATATCCAACAGAAAGTTGTATCTTTTTCTAAGAATGACGCAGTTCTTGTGCTTTCTAAACTTCCACCCACCCATATCCTTACCTTCCCTGGTTAATAGTTATTTTTTTCCCCTTCATTTCTTCTATATTTAACCATATTGAACAGGTATAAGTGGAGCTTAGTCTGTAAATAGGACTAGCAAGGGGAGAAAGATTTACACCAGTTTTATTAAATTGACTTCAATACACTTGTTCCTGATTTACTCCAGTTAAGTGAAAGGAAAATCCAGGCTTGTTACTGGTATATTGCACCTGCCTGCTATACACCTTTCTGTTATTGTTCCCATAACATAATTTCCCCTTGTCCTTTTTGGTATGACTTTGAAAAATACCATATGTATATCTGCAGTAACACAAAGCCCATACGGACTCAGTTTTAATGTATCCCCTTGCCTTCTGTATTTATCACCTTCTTTTTTATCACTCGGAAGAAAATAATTTCTATTGTCAATATTTCCATTTACTAAAAAATGCCTGCACTCTAGAAAGACCAGTCATGTCAAAACAGACTACTTAAAAAAGAAAAAAAGCTAGGAAGGGGAAAAGATGCATTTTTACCTGTTTGGATTGTCCTATAACATATTCCCTTTAGTCTTCTGGATTGCCTGGCTACCTCTGTCATTCCAGAAGCAACAATTTGGTCTCAGACTGTTGAAGGGGTTTTTTGATAGTACAATTAGTAGATTTGTTTGTTTGTTTGTTTTCTGGCTAATACCTTTGTCTTCTTTTTCTTTTAATATTGTGGGGATGGTTCTGATTGATTTATTTGGATTTTAACTTTGTTATTTTGTGAGTGTTTAATAAGAAGCTTTACTATGCTAGTGCCTGCTGTGATGATTCATAGTTTGGGATAAAGCAAAAAGGGTATTCAGAAAGATCTATACTTGATTTGTATAGTGGAATTCAATTATTTACCTTCCATGTAATGTGCTTTTAAAGGTCAGTTTTAATTTTGTATTTTAACGTGGAGATTTATCCAGCTTGAAGTGTTACAATATAAGCTTGTCTCGGTTAGAAATGAGGGGTATCAAAGAGCTGACTGCAATCCTAAATCTGGAGTTGCCCAGTTTTGGCATAAATTAGAGCTGCTCTTGACTGGCTCTAGCTTATACCAGTGGTTTTCAAACCATGGATCAGGACCCAAAACTCAGTCATAGTGCCCACTGCTACTGCTGCTGAAAGAATTTGGTCAAAGATGTTGGTTTGTGTGCATAAATTAGTTTTTTCAACAGGGTCCTGAGGAAAAAAAGTTTGAAAACCACTGACTTACACCTCTACTGTATAGTTCTCCAAAGACTTTTCACCAGCAGAGAGATGAGTATTGTCTTACAGTCTATGCCAGTGCAGGTTTCCACTTTTTGCTGTTGACCCTCTCTAGCTGCTCTCATGTACCACACAAAGTGACCTCAGTGGACTGAAGAATCCAATGATTTTATTTAGGTTTTATGTACTCACGTATTTTTTTTAGTACTTTTTCACTTCAAGAACCTTGTGAAAGGGTTAGACACCTAGAAAATAAAGTCTATCTATCTTATGGAGGAAAAAAGGCAGCAAATATATAAGTAGCAGCAGAATAGTTCAGACTGATATTTTGACTACATATATTTATTTTGGGAGTTTTCTGGCTTTTTTGTTTTTTTTGTAATTTTTTTAAACCAGGTAAACAAAGGGTGCTGTCTCTCTCTCTCTCTCTCACACACACACACACACACATTACCAAAACACATTGTTAAGAAATTATTGTGAATGGTGGCTTGAAATTATTAACAACAATACAGTACTAAATTGTCTCCAGTTCAACACTGTTTATTATTGACTTGTGATGAGATAGAAGAATATTAGTTTGTTAGCAATACAGAATTCTGATTGAGCTCATCAAGTGCTATGCTGTTTAACAGTTACGCACCTCATCTTCTTTACATTTTAATATCAAATGCACTGACACAAAATAGTTGTTTTTTTTTTAAGCTGAACTGAAAGCTGATCTGTTTGATTGAGCTTTTAATTAAATGGAACTTAATTTGACAAGTATTGTGCAGCACTGTTGGATGCTTGCATATAAGCAGTTATGTAAGTGTGATTTGCTTTGTATATTGGATTTTTATTGAAATAGCCCTGTTATTCATTCCTGTTGATGAATCAGTGCAGACAGCAAGAAGCTGAACAAAAATCTGAGGCAGCAAAAACAGTTTATTGGCACTGTGAACAAAAAGTGGCAGTGGCTTTTTATCTTTTATTTACACTCGAAATGATACATTTGTAAAAAAGTTTTGCTTTCTTTACGTTGCACATGATATGGCTGTTTGTGATTTATTTTTTAAAAGAACTTTGTCAGCATTTAATGACTCTTGAGACTATAACAATCATTATTTTAAGCACAAATATAACAGTCGTATAGCTCCTGTAAGGCCCCAGGCCAGGAAAACACTCAAGCACATTCCTAAATCTATCCATATTCAAGAAAGCACTTGAACACCTTTCAAGTTTAACCAGTTTTATGTCCCATTCACATCAGTGGGATTTAAGAATAGGCTTCAACTCTCCTGAATAGGGATGATTTCCTGAACTAAGACCCCCTACCTCCAGGAAATTATATCTATTATTATTGGCACAGTATGTGAAAGGAGATACAACATCTGTATCATCCTGTCACCTTTTTTGCTTAAAGAAAAACTGTAAAACTCTAAAGCTAAATCTCTCATAATACTTGGTACACTTGCCAAATATTAAAATTAGGATATGATTAAAACAGCTACCTCCCCGGTGAAAACACACATACACATCTACCAATGTCAAAGTTAGCTATATTAGCTCATTAAGATGTATTGTTGGAGTTTTGGTTTATGGGCAGCAGAAGCAGGGCTATCAAATATATGGAAAAGTCACACAGAAGGAAAGAGTTATTGAAAATTAATAAGGAGTCCTATGACACTTAAAGATGAAAAAAAATTCTCCCATGACACCTCATACAATAAATGTATTTGTTAGTCTGTAAGTGCCATAGGACTCCTTGTTTGTTTTACTGAATTAGGCTAACACGCCTGCCCCTTTGGCTATTAGAAGATTAATGTTTCTAGAAAGATTAATATAAAAGACTATGAGGCACATTGTGACTGAGCTTTTAGCACAGACCAAAGGTCCATTACTTGGTGCTCTTATGTAAAGGTCAGGGAGTGCAAGAACTATGATATCTAGGGGCAAGCAGGAAGTGGAGCTATTGTGTCTACACACTGGGTATAGGTTATGAAAAAGGCTTGCTAAAGAGAATGCAGCTGTTCACACCAGCCCCCAATGTACTCCCATCCTGCATGGAAGAGGAAATCAGGGGAAGGACTGTGCTTTTCTGAAACACTTTTCCTCTAAAACAGGGGTCTCAAACTCAAATCACCACATGGACAACATGAGGAATAGTGCATGGCTGCATGAGGACTAGTATGTTAGCCTGAGGGCTGCACCACTGAAACCTTTTCATAGAATGATATTGCAAATATTGGTAAAAATAGTGTCATTGCAGGCCTCAGGAAGTAGCTTTAGGGGCTGCATGTGGCCCTCAGACCATGTGTTTGTGACCTGCTCTAAAAGCTTCTTTTACTTGTGGTTGTGCCTAACTGGCAACAGTCCAATTCACTGAATGACACAGGGAGCTAGAAACTAGAACTCCAAAAATATTTTGGAAAAATAATTAAAATTTTCAGATGGTTTTCATTGCAGGATTTGAATTGGGCTCATATATAACTTGTTTTCAGATGCTTTTTTGAAATCAAAATCATTCTCAAAATGTTTCATTTTCCAAAAACCCATGGACTGTTCCCCTAACTGACACTGCAGTGTCAATTATGGAACGTAAGTTTTGTTTTAGGAAAACATCTTCCTTGTAACTGGGTGTGTGAGCATCTTCCTACGTCACAAGAAATAAGGGTTGATTTTTATTTTTCTTGTGAATTCATTTTTAGTTTAAATTCATTTGTTTTCATTCTTTTGCGATATAAAGGATTTGGGCCTTAATTCTGTAAACACATGCTTATCTTTATTAATATGAATGATCCTATTGAGTTCAACTGGACTATCTGCATGCTAAACGTTTTCAGAATTGGGGACTTTACTGGATAAAAAAAGGTTAAATGCAGACTTAAGGCCTTGTCTATGTCACAAAATTGTCTACCCAAGTCTACCACAGACATTATTGCAGGGGTAGCCAAACTTATGGAATTCAAGAGCTACACAAGTTGATTATTAAACCTTCAAGAGCAGTACATAGCCACATACCTTTACATACTCCACAATTACTAAGTTTAAAATTAATTGCATACTTTAATTTTATCGTAAAAAGAGAGCAAATATTGATCCTCCTAATGTCAGATTCTAATAATTACTTAAGGTTACCATGAAAACTAGGCCTATACAGTAAACAGTCTATTTTCTTCTTTATATTGTCATATCTTATAATTTGATGTCATCTTTAGAAGGACTTGTAAAAAAAAATATGTTAACAATGAGTAAACTGCTTAAGGGCCTATGAGAAAATTTGATATGCCGTGCTCCTGCCAGCGTGCCTCGACAATGTCGTGCTTCTCCCCGCCATTCCTGATGATGCCATGCTTCTCCCTCACATCCACAACCATGCCACCCCTTCTCCCCATCATCCTGACCATGCCACCGCTTGTCCCCACCATCCCGACCCCCTCCCTAATCCCCAGGCCCTGATGCTGCCTCCTCCAAGCTGACCCCCTGCTCCCCATGGCCCCCTTAATTGGCCACTCCAGCAGCTAGGCACAGGTTGGGGCTCCCCCTGAGCGTGCTCTGAGCAAGCTCAGAGCATGCTTAGGTTGGGGGATTTAAAACTCCTAGGCTGTGGCTGCTTTCCTCTCTCTGACCTGCATATAAGCAGAGTTCTTCCATAAGCCATGCTTTTTCATTCAAGAGCCACATGCAGCTCCAGAGCTGCAGTTTGGCCACACCTGAATTATTGCAATGGTTCATGTGCACACTACACTTCTTCTATCGGTGATGTACATACTCAACAAGAACACTTCTACTGACTTAACTATGTGAGGCATTGTTAAGTACTGGTACCTGGATACCTCCTCTGTTCTGGGGCTGACAACCCAACCCTTCAGTTCTTCATGGGGCTTACATTTGGGGCTGTACCACCCCAAGGATGACAGTTTGAGCCATCAACTCTGTGTGGGTTCACAGACCAGGCTGTCAGCCCCTCACAGTGGGGTTTCAGCAATGAGAAACCTGTGAAGCTGATAGCCATAAAGCAATGTAGACACTCTGCCTTCCTGACTACATCAACCTAAGTGCTACTCCTATTGTTGACCTGGAATTATTAGGCCAGCACAGTGGGCAGCTTATATTAGTAGGAACTTACAGGGCTGGATTAAGGCATAATGAGGCCCAAAGCAATGTCAGAGAACCCCATACCATAAAAAATAAAGATAGAAAAAGTGTACTACATTGTAACAGAAAGGGTAATGAGGGCCATGATAATGTGAGGCTTTAAGCCATGGCTTACTTGGCTTATTCCTAAAAGTGGCACTGGAGCAACACTGGAGTGTAGACCCAGAGTCAGATCCATGTAAGATGCTTTTTATTGACCTAACTGTAGCTTTAACCAAGCCTAAGGTCCAAATCCCAAAATTACCTTAGAGTGCAAATCCTCCAATCTAACTAGAGCCACTTCAGGATGAGGATCTAAGAAATTACAGTATCAGCAAAATGTCTGTGGCTGCTTTGTAGTCTAACAATAACTTAAAAATATTATTTCCAGTATACAAATTAAGACACCAAATTACTGTTCAAATGAAGGGAGAACTATAGGGATACTGTTGCCTTGAAAAATGTCCCTTTGAATGTCAGACAATCACTTTTTCATCCTGAACCAATTGTATCTCCTGGAAATGGGTGAAGCACAGAGGAGAGGATAACCATTTTTCTTTACAAAAGAGAAACATTAGGGTACAAATGTTTCTGTGGTGCTTTGTCCCTCTTGTTATGCTAACATAAAAGCCAAGCTCTAGATCTTATGTATGTTGTTTGCCAGATGCGTCCATATATGGGCTCCCTGAACAGCTGGCTGGAAGTAGGAGAAAGCATCTCAAAACAAACAACTGAAAATTGTATAGGATTAAAGGTAATGTCAAAACAACTCATTAAAATGTCTTCTGGAAAATGTACTGGATTTATAGTAAAAAAATATTTCTGTCAAATAGGGGTTTGTGGTGTTTTTTTTGTTTTTTGTTTTTTTTTAAATTTTAAGTGGTTTGTTAATTATAAAGTCTTTTCTTTCTTTTGTTTTGTTTTCCACTCAGTTATAAAGGTGTCATTTTTCCCCAGGAGGGGACAGATGGTATTTCTCTAAGTTTCATTTGCAGACAACTCTTTGGCACAATTTATGAAAGAACAGAATCGTATTAATAATATTTGAATAGTCCTTGCACTTTTAGCCGCTGTAATATCAAGTGTTCACTGAATAGTTTCAAGATATTGGTCAAATTCAGTTTAGGAACTCAAGTTTCACTTACTTTGAAGAGGGAGAAGATGATTCCTTGTGAAGCTGAAATACAATAAATAAAGACTGTAAATTACACTTTACAGAATAAAATCTCCTCATTCTGAGAACCCAATGCTAATTTTACAGATTCCAAGGACAGAAGGATCCACTGTGATCATCTAGTTTGACCTCTTATATAGCACAGGCATAGAGGTCTCCCAAAGATAATTTTTTAAGGCATATCTTTGAGAACATTGATTCTTGATTATAACATTTTCAGTGAGCAATGACTCTCAATGTTAAAAATATGTTCATGATCTACAGTCTGAATTTGTCTAGCTTCAACTTCCAGTCACTGGATTTTGCTATATCTTTCTCTGTTTGATTGAAGAACACATTATTAAACATTTGTTCCCCCAGGTAGATGCTTATAGAATGTAAATAAGCCACTCCTTAACCACCATTTTGTTTAGCTGAGTAGTTTGAAATTCTTGAATCTCTCACTATGGGTATATCTACACAGCTAAGAAGAAACCATGGCTGGCCTGTATCAGCTGACTCAGGCTCATGGGCTTTCAACTGAGAGGTTGTTTCATGGCTTGGTAGACATTTGGGCTCCTCCTGGAGCCCAGGCTCTAGGACCCTGTGAGTTGGGAAGTCAAACTCAACACAGTAATAAGACAGCCAATAGCCTTAGCTCTGCAAGCACAGGTCAGTGGGTTTTCCACTGTTGTGCAGACATACCATCGGATGGCAGGTTTTCTAATCCTTTAATCATTTTCATTGCTCTTTGCTGAACCCATTCCATTTTATCAATATCTTTCTTCAACACGAGGCATCGGAACTGGAAAAAGTTTTGGAACAGCACTTGCACCAGCCTCAAACACAGAAATAAAATAAAATTTCTCAGTTTCTACTTGAGATTCACATTTATTCCTCCACAATTATGTTAGTGCTTTTGCTACAGCGTCTCCTTGGCAGTTTATTATCTACGATAACCGCCAAATCATTTTTCAAACTCACCGATTCCTCAGGATAAAGTCCCCCATCCTGTGAATATGGCCTATATTCTTTGCTCCAAGGCTTACACCCATATCTTTAGACATTTTAAAATACATTTTATTTTCCAGTATTTAGTTTATCAAATGATTTCAATCACTCTGAAATAGTGGACAAGAACTGATCCATTTGGGATCCTATCAGAAGCACACCCACTTGTTGACAATTCCTGATTTATATTGACATTTTGTGACATGTCCGATAGCCAATTTCCAATCCATTCAATGTGTGTCATGTTAGCTTTATATTATTCTATTTTTTAACTCAAAGTGTCATATTGTTACCAAGTCAATGCCTTACAGAAATCTAAATATATTACATAAACACTATTACCTTTATCAGCCAAACCTGCAAGCTTTTTTTTTAAAGATAGTTTGACAGCATGTATTACCATAAACCCATTTGACTTGCATTAATTACATTATCCTCCTTTAATTCTTTATGAATCAAATCCTCTAACAACTGCTCTATTGTCTTGCTTGAGATTGATGTGAGGCTGAACAATTCATAATTATTCAGGTCACCTGTTCCTCCTTTCTAAAAAACTGACTAATTATATTCTTTCAGTCTTATGGAACTTTCCCAGTGCTCCAAGGACTTACTGAAAATCCATATTAACAGTCAAGTGAACTTCTTAGGTGACTCTTTTAAAACACTTGTATATAAGTTATTTGCAAATGCAGATTTAAAAATGTCTAATTTAAACAACTTCTAGTTAACAGCCTCTAGTAGTGAAAACAGCAGAATTGAAAATGTGTTATCAGCACCCATATGATGAAACGCCTTATTGTATTTAATTCTGATGGTCATAGATTTATCCTTGTGTCCATTTGCTTTACTTATGAATTTTCTACATTTTATTTTTTAATTTATATTCATTACTACCAGTTTACTTCCCCTCCACATTTTTTTACGCAAATCATCCAATCAGGTTTAACTAATACCAAACAGACTGAATTTGTGGCCAATTTTAAGTCCTCCTGACTGTTATATAGGCTCCTAGCATTGCTATATAGGCAATTCAGGAAATTCTTCTCTTCAACTCATTGCGTTCCATGAGTCATTTTGCTTCCCTTTGATTTTGTTTCATTTGGATTTTGTGCCGAGTGGCCCAATCTTCCCTCTTTTTACCCTCCCTTTTTGTTATTTACACATTCCTGACTACTGTAGACAGCTTGCCCAGAGAAAATTTGTTCCCCTTCTATCAAGTTGGAAGCTACCCAAAATATACATCCCTCAGAAGCTGAACCAATTTTCCACAAAAATCAAGTCACTCCATCCTGTGTCATTTAACTAGTTAGTGGTTCATATTCATAATCATCTGCCTTACATTACTTAAAATACAGGAAGGATCTCAGAGAAGATCACCTAGACATTCTTTTTCAGCACAATTTACCTAAAGTCATTCATTGTCTGTGAATGATCCTGTGATAAATGTTCATAATGACACTAATGAAAATGTATCAATGGATCTCGCCTGTTGACTTTAGAAGCCTATCCACAATCTTAGAAGTATGTCCATACTTAATCTTTAAATCAAAATAAGGCTGATTATTTCTATTTAAAGAGGGGCTGGTCCACATTAGTTTTCCTTAAATCAGAATGAGGAGCTCCCTTGTTTTGCTATAAGGAAAGGTCATTTTGATATAATGAAACCTAGTTTTATATCGAAATGATGGTGAAATTGAAACATATAAAAATACTGCAGTGTAGTCACATTATTTCTATTCAAACTTTTTTTTTCCAATTTTGACCAGGTTTGACCTTGTTCCTCCCAGGGTGCATGGTCCAACCAGCCATGGAAGGAAGGGCCAGCCTTGGGGCCCGGGCCAGGGGAGTGGCAGGGGTGGTGTGGGGGGGACCCTCGTGCCTGGCTCCCTCGGCAGTGGCCAGGCACTAGGAAAAGAGCCCCTGCACCCGTGTCCACCCCTGCAGGACCCCCATGCCCTGCTCCCACAATGCTGGTTGGGCAACAGGGTAGGCACCCCCATGCCCATCTCCCGGAGAACTGGCCAAGTGGCAGGGGAATGCACTCCTGTGCCTGGCTCTTGAAGTACTGGTCAGGTGCCGGAAGAAGACACTCTTGTGCCTGGTCCTGGAACTCTTGCCGGGCATGGGATGGAGGGATGCTGTCTGTGCTGGTTGGGCAGCAGGGGAAGGCACCCCTGTGCCTGGCTCCCAGCCTGCTGGCCAGATGGCAGAGGAAGGCACCCCGCACCCAGCTCCCAGCCTTCCCAGCCACCCGGCCAATGCTCCAGGAGCCAGACGTGCAGTGCCTTCTCCCTGTCTCTGGCCAGTGCACTGGGAGCTGGGCAGTGAGGTGACTTCCCCCACTGCCTGACCAGCACTGACAGAGCCAGGAGCTAAGGCTTCTTCCTCATGGCCAGCTGAGCAACTGGGGCTGCAACCAGGTGGGGAGGATGCCTTTTCCCCCACCAGGCTCAGCATCCCCAGAGCCGGGTGAGGGGGTGCTTTTCCCTGCCACCCAGCTCACCAGGCAAGAGCCAGGCAGGTGATTGGTGAGTGGCATGGCCCATCTCGAGGACCATGTTGCTACATCTCCCATTGTGCCCCTCTCCTAAAGCAAACTAGCAAGTCCTGTCCATAGACATGTTACTTTGATTTGGTTTTCTTGTAAGGACCTGTTAAATTAATTCAATAATAAATGCAAAAAGTATAATAGAGAGAGACTCAATTAATCTAAAATATAAAAAGGCCTACTAATACAAATCAAGAACTTCATTGAAGTTATACTGTGGAACCAGAAATTAATTATCCAAAAAGACTATAGGTCTAATTGGTGAACAAATGAAGGAATTTGCTATTACTCCCTTTGCTTTATTTTGGGGTGCTTCAAAGAAGAAACTTTGTAAGGAAAATATGGAAAAATAGTGAGAGGCAAGCTTCACCATTATCACTGCTACCCCCACTATCTCTGGGATCCTGGAACTTCTCTGTCTTAATTCAGAGGGATGTCCTGACCAGAGCAGGCCAGAGAACAGAATCCAGATGACGCCAGCATTCCTACCAACCCCTGTGAATCCTAAACATCACCTGAGATGAAATGGGACCAAACTTTAATGGCAGCATCAACAAAAGCTTCAGTGTATCTCAACTAACTTCTCTCTTCCCCAAAAGGACAGTTATTATCCTGTCTGATAATATGTCAGAGACTCAAAAAATAAGAGGTCATTAATTTCTCAAAACTCTCCAATTTAAGGGAAAGAGAACAAGAAAATGTCATTAAAATGAAAACTTTATTTAGCACTTCACATTTCAAAGACTAATTGTTTTTCCCTCATCTGTCTCTTTATGAAAGGTTAAAAGAATTTTTAAAGATTTATTTGGCATGGTACTAAGGAGACTAAGATCTCAATATACAAAACCCAAATTGTGCTTAACAGTAATGTTTAATGTTGGCCAGTTACTGGGTGATGTTAACATCTTTGGTCCAAATGTTCCTTTTAAATTAATACAACAACCTCCCCCCCCCCCGCCAAACATACACACACACACACTGATGTTTTCTCCAAGTTTGATAGTGAACCATTGATAACTGCTCTTCAGTTATGGTCTTTAAAGCAACAATTCCCTTGCCGTATAGTATTTTCATTTTGATTAGGTGATAAGGTCAACTGGATGGGTATAGAAGAGTGGTCGAGGGTGTGTATATTAGCCTCAGAATTAGTAAATCCCCATTCCCTGGGTTAAATTAACCAGGGTTACTCCTGGTTAATTGGAACCTCCTGCACTGCTTAAACGCCTCCTTCTCAGGCAGGCGGGGACAGCTGAAGAGAGGTCAAAAAGGATTAGAGCTGCTGTAAGAACAGTTGGAGAGTTTGTTTGCAGTTTTGCCACAACACCAAAGAGGTATGGAGGAGGTGGGAGAACCCATATAAGCAAGGCTGATAGACCCTGAAGCTTGAAGGTTGACCTGGTTGCTCAGGAAACTGATCAAGGGAGTGGAAGTGGGTCAATCCCACCTCAAACAAAGAGGAGGCCACAAGGACTGAGGCTTCAGGCCAGGAGACTGTGGGACCTTCTCAGCTCCAGAGGACAAGAGCAGGGCAGCAGGTCCACAGATTGGTGACTCAGGGAAGAAAGTACCCCATGTGGACTCAGTTTGGAGGCTGCTACTCATAGGGTCCTTGGGTTGGGCCCAGGGTAGAGGATGAGACTGCCCCCCCGATCCCCTCTGGCTCTTTGGCCCCACTAAGGGGTAGCTGAAAAAGGGAAAAAAAAAAACCACAAAACAATGAAAGGACCAGCTGGGCTATAACTTGAACTCATGTCAAAAACTGAACCCCTCACTTTGGGGGAGATTGAGAGGGACCAACCAGACTTTGCCTGTCTGTAAGATAAGAGTACAAGATCTCCAGGAGTGAGACTAGGCCTCGTTTAGCCACAACTGCTGTCAGGGGAGGGATTTCTATGCAGAGGCTTAAAAAGGAGAATGGGAAAGGGAAAGTCCCCCCTGACAGACACACAATGGCGGATGTAGTAAAAGCACTCATACAGGCTACGGCAGCCCAGAAAGAGGCCACCATGGCCCAGATCACCACTCAACAAGAATCCATGTGGTTAAGCAAGAGACCAATCAGTTGATCTACCAGGCAAACCAGAACCAGGCTCTCCTGTGAGAAGTAGTTTACCAGCTGAAGACCCTGGCTGCCCAAACCCCTGGAGGGAACTATGAACCACTGCGTACTGCAAAAAATGACAACTGAGGATGATGAGGAGGCATAGTTCCTTGTCTTTGAGAGGATCGTTGCTTGTGGGGCTTGGCCCCACACCCAATGGGGTAGTATTCTTGCTCCCTCTTTAGGTGGAGAAGCCCAGAAGGCTTATTATGATCTACCACAGCAGCTGCAGTTGACTATCAGAAGTAAAAAGCAGAGATCCTAGCTCATTCAGGAGTCACTATAGCCACAAAAACTCAGAGATATTACGACTGGCTGTACCAGGAGGGCAAGACTCCAAAGTCACAGCTATTTGGTTTTGTTCATCTGACACAGAGGTGGCTGTGGCCAGAGATCCATCAACCAGAAAAAAAATGCTAGAAATTCTTGTCATTGACCAGTACCTGAGGGGGTTACCACCAGACCTCTGCCACTGGGAAGGCCAGCGTGATCCCTCCTCTTATGACAAATCAGTTGTGTTGGTAGAAGGATGGTTAATGGCCAGAGGTCTGTCCTGAGCAGCCGGAGAGGACCTGCCGAGGCTCAGACAGCCTAACCCAGGCCTTGGGTCCTGATCGACTGAAAATCTGGGATGGGCCAGTTGGAAGGCAAAGGAAGCAGAGGATCTGGCAGGTGGTAAAAAGGAATGGGGCCCCTTGGGCAAGGAAAGTGTGCTCAGACTCCCAAGCCCAAAAAACAAAGTGGCACCTAGGGTGTCCTATTGATGTTATGCACGTGGGGAGCAGGGACAGCTGTTTGGAGGCTGCTGATCATAGGGTCCCTGGGTCAGGGCCCAAGGTAAAGAGAGGGACTCCCCACTCAATCACCTCCAGGTGTTCAGTTCCACTAAGGGTAGCTGAACAGGGAAGAAACCCCAGTGAAAGGACAAGCTGGGCTATCACTAGTACTTATCCCAAAAAGTGGACACCCAACCTTGGGGGAGATTGAGTGGGACCAACCAGACTTTGCCAATCTGCAAGATAAGAGTGCAAGACCTCAAGGAGGGAGACTAGGCCTCACTCTGCCACAACTATTTTTTTTCTAATTTGCTTGCTAAAGACCATGTCAGATGAGACTGTTAAAAGCCCTACTAAAATCAAGATATTATCAAATCTACAGCTCCCTCCACCATCCACTAGCCAGTAATCCTGTTTCATAGATTGTGTTGACTTATGCTAATTGTGAACATTAAATATTTTTTTAAATTATAGGTTTCACTACCAGGTATATTCAAGGGAAATAAGAACAATGAGGTGGCCAAGTGTTTAACATAGCCAGAGTAAAGCATTACATGGATTTGGAATGCTGCATGAAAGCACAACCTATGTTTGAAAGGCTTCCTGATAAATGATTCCACATACAAGAAATTAAAATTCCTCAGCAATTTTTATTAATTAAAGAAAACCAAGTAAATTTCATGATGAAAACTAGATTATTCTATCAAATCAAGAATAACATATACATCAGGAGGTACATAATTAAGATTTAAAACTTAACCTTAATTATGCAGCATCTTGCATATGGTCTGAAATGTAAAGGGGCCATTGGGGGGGGGGGAGGAATATAAAGGTGTGTGACAAGTTACCACAACTACTTTTCTGTTGAAATGGAACAAATTTTCCCTTCAGTACTTTTCCATTACCTTAGGATATATGGAGGACAGACAGCAGAAATTTTTATTAATATTTCTCACTCTAAAATTATATAAACATGAGGAATAAATGCATCCTTATGTGGTAGAACAAATATTTCAGAGGGTATTTAAATTAACATGTGAAAGCCTTCTACTAAATGCCAACAAAATTATGAATGTCTTAATATTCATAAACCTTGTAGAAACAGGGGGTAAAAACTGCATTTTATACATGCAGCTATCACTATTTCACACTTCCAAATGCTACCCATAAACTTTCCCCACAACACAGACTAGTAACAACAAATGTGGCACAGATGTTTCTCTGTTTTAGTCAGATACTTTAGCAAATGAAAGTCTGTCTACACTGTAATTAAAAACCCACAGCTGGCCTGTGCCAGCTGACTCACGCTTATAATGCTCAGCTGAGCAACTGTTTAATTGCAGTGTAGATATTTGCAGAATCCTCGAGCCTGGGCTCCAGCACCACCCCAAACATCTATACTGCAATTAAACCATTTGATAGGGTGAACTCCTTAAGTCCAAGTAAGCTGGCACTGGTCAACTATGAGTTTTTAAATGGAGTATAGGTATAAACCTGAATGGCCCAGTTCAAAATTGTCCTGCAATTTGTGCATTCATTCTGCACATACACAAAAAATAGCACTGAATAAAGTACATGCAATGGTCTACCAGATCAGAATGGTGGAGATTTACCTCTACTTAGCCATGGAATAAATTACAACACAAAGTGAAGGAAAAATAAGATCAGTCCCTAAGTTTCATTATGAGATGTGAGGCTTGTGTTTGTACTTGTACTGAGAAAGCAGCCTTGTAAAACACACTTTGAAATAAGTTATACATATGTCCAGGTATATAATTTTATAGTCCCACTTAGTACCTTGAACTTTTGTAAAACAGATGGTATAGAAAATAAAATAACTCATTAGGTTGGCAAACACAAATGCATTTGTAATGAGGTTGTGTGATCTTCAAGAATGTTATGTTTTGGTGAATTATCCATATGCAACATTTCAGAACAAGGACAACAAAATGTGAGTGGATGCAACAAACACATGTATGTCTACACTGTGGCGAGGTGAGGCCTCAGGCACACCTGTAGGTCCTGCGCTTTCTATCACGTGGCGAGATTTGGCTGACCCTTCTCAATTTTTCCTTCCCCCTGGTAGTGAGGAGTTGGCTGATGGGAGGGATTTGGGGGGCCCAGTCCCACCCTCTACCCTGGACCTCGACCCAGGGACCCTATTAAGTAGCAGGCTCCACACAGTCCAGGAGGGCTGCTTCCTTCCCTGGATCACCACTCAGTGGCCCCACTGCTCCTGGTCTGCCTTCAAACTCTGCAAAGTCCCACAATCTCTAATTCTAAAGCCTCAGTCTTCAGGCTCTGGAAAGTTCCAGTCTCTCTCAATTAAATATAGTCCACCCTCAGGCTGCAGGTCCTAGTGACCTTGCTCATAGGGTTTTCTCTCCCAGATTCCCCACTGTACCTCTTGGTGTTGTGGCAAAACTCCAAACAAACTGTCAGTGTCCTCTCAGCAGCTCTACTCCCCTCTAATCTCTTTTCAGCTGCCCCACCTTGCCTGACAATGAGGCTTTAAATAGCAGGCCTGTTGATTGGGACACCTGGGGCCAATTATTCTAGAATGTTCCAGGGAACAAAGCTTTATTAAGCCTGGGGCTAATATATACTCTCTCCACCTCTCTCCTATACCCATCCAGCCTGACCCTGTCACAACACTTAGAATTGAATTTGAATGGATGACAATCAATTCAAAATCAATTAGGTGCATGGCTACGCTTGCTTTCATCAATTCAAACCAAGGAACTCCTTAGTTCAAATTGATGAAAGGTGACTTCAAAGTGGTCAAACCTCATTTGCTATTGAAGTCATGGTCAATTTGAACCCAATAGTTTGAATTGACGCAGTGTGGTCATGTTATGTCAAACTCACTGTTAGTTTGAACACATGGGTTGACCTTCCTCCCAGGACACATGGCACCCTGTAAGGAAGACCAGCCCTTCAGCACCTGGGGCCAGCAGCTCCAAAGATGCCTCCAGCACCAGCCAGTCACATTAGGCTTGCTCCAATGGGGTTCCTGTCCCCTGGCTGGGGAAGTAACCCCGGGCACCACTTCAGCCTGGCTTGCCAATGCAGGGAAGGGATCCCTGTACAGGGCTGGAGCTGCACTTCCTGTGCTTACACACTAGATCCACAGGTGTGGAGAGAAAAGATCCCCACTGGGGGCTGCAGCTCTGCTCCCCCAGTGGGGAGAAGGGATCTCTCTGCCAGGCTGGAGCTCTGCTCCCCAGGGAGGGGAAGGAAACCCCATGAGTGGTTGAAGCTGTGCTGGCCATGCACAGAGATGGGAGCCCCATGTGCGGCTGGAGCCCTGTTGGCCACATGTGGGGGTCTCATCCCCACATGTGGCCAGTGGGGTTCCAGCCCAGTGTAGGGATCCCTTCCCCATGTGACAGATGACACTTGAGATATGCACCAGGGTCCTTGTCTCCAGCCTGGGGAGCACAGCTCCCACCTGGTGTGGGGATCCCTTCCCCACACTGCCCCAGGCAGGGGGAATCCTTTCTCCCCCTGCCTAGCCAGGGGAAAACATCCCCTGCCAAGCTCTAGCCTTCTGAGCTAGGCATGGGGAAAAAGTACCTCCTGCCCAGCTCTAGCAGCTAGAATCTAGTGGCTAGAGCTGGGCAGGGGATGATTTCCCTGTGCCAGGCTCAGAGTGCTGGAGCCCGGCGAGGGATTGGATGGTAGCATGACCCTTCTTGAGGGCAGTGTTAGCACACCTCCCATTGTGCCCTTCCTCCAGTTCGAATTATCAAGTCCAGTCCATGGAAATGCTTGTTTAATTGGAGTTTCTAGTGTGGGCATGTTAATTCTAATTGACTGAATTTAAACTAATAATTATTAGTTCTAATTGATGAGTCTGAATTCAGTCAATTTGAATTAACACTCTAGGTGTAGACTTAGCCCATTTGATTTGTAATGGCCCTTGAGTGACAGAAAAGTCAAAGTTACTTCTGTATGTTTCAAGACCATCAATATTACTCTCCAAACGTTTCCTAGCTTCTCTCATTTGCTTTAGCTACAGAAACACATGCTATGGCTTGTGAAGACTTGTAGTACTTTAAATTTAATTTCTAAGGGTATGTCTACACCGGAGCCTTAGACTGATTTAACGTTCCCTAAGTCAACCTAACAAACACTCTGTTCATATTTGGAATTTATTATTAAGTTGACTTAATGGCTTCCTAAAGTTGACTTAATAATACCACCTGTTAAGGTCAACTTAATAATTATGTTGACCTTATTAAGTCAACTTAAGCCAATGTAGATGCTTAGGTTAACTTCATTAAGTTGACTTAAGCCAGGGGGTGCTTAAGTCAATTTTATTAAGTCAGCTTAAGCTAGTATGTAGTAGTGCAGATGCAGGCAGCTGGGACTCTGAAAGTTGACTTAACAGGAGTGTGGAGACTCTAAGTCAACTTAACAAAGTTGACTTAAAGTCAATTTAAAGTCAACTTTGTTAAATCGATTTAAAAGAGCCCACAGTGTAGACATACCCTAACTTACTAATATGAAGAAATCCAGTTTGGTCCAATTACAAATATTAAGGGAATGGCAGAGCAAACTATCTGAAATTCTAAGCCTTCTGAGAGAATTTTTTTTCTGTCTCCTATTCCTTCAGTTATCTATTAATATACAGTGTATCTGTCTTCTGTGGAATTTCATAATCTTTGTATTCAGATTAGACATCACTTTTTCCTCACTAACTTCATATTTGGTTTTTTTCTTCTTTCTCGTAAAGAATAAAAGAGGAAAACTAAACCTGAAGTGAGACTTAACAAGATTTGCCCCTGGCTTAAGTCAACTTAATGAAGTTAACCTAAGCATCTACATTGGCTTAAGTTGACTTAATATGGTCAACATAATTATTAAGTCAACCTTAACAGGTGGTGTTATTAAGTCAACATGCCCGAACGCCGTTGTTTCGAAACAACCATTTTGAAAAAACAGCTATTTCAATTAGATGCGAGGTTTAACAGTTTCAAAATAACGGTGAGTCATGTGGACATGCCGCTTATTTCAAAACAATGGCTATTTGGAAAGCAGGCTGTTAAACAAACTGTTAATTTGAATTAACTTATTTTGAAATAAGGACTTTTTTGAAATAACTCATTTTGAAATGGGTTATTTCAAAATAATGATGTATGAGTGGACATAGCCTATGTTCCCCAGTTTACAAATGGAAAGATGAGGTGGGGGGAGCATATATCACCCATCTAAGGTCACACAGCAAATCAGTGCTAGCAAGGAAGAGAACCCCTGTCTCCCAAGCTAATGCCCTAATCAGCACACAGCCCATCCTTTCTGTATCATAATCTTTTTTTTTTTTAGTAGAATTTCTCTTTCCCCTTAATCCCTTTCCCCTTCTCAGCATATTTTCCTCTGATCTGTGCTTCATTTCTCACTTAAGTTTTTACCGCATATTCTTCTCTCTCCCTCCTGCTCTTTTTTTTTCTTTTACAGTACCTTTTAAATGCAAAGTGAACCTAGCAATGTTTAAGTTACAGTCAAACTTTCAAAGTCATGATGTTCAAGTGGATTCACAGTTTGCTAAACTAATTTTGCCCTCACAGCAAACAACCTTCCCCCATGGGTAATGACTTTTGAAGAAATTGACAAAGTCTTTAGCAGCAAATGCAGCCAAAGCCTATAATATATTTTCCCATGGGTCCTCCATTCCACTCAGCTGCTCAGTTTTGTCTGAAATTTGGTGGCTATCAAGTCTTAACTTTTCTTCAAAGAGCTAGAGTAAACTCAGAGCTAGCTAAATACTCCTAATTTATCCTCTTAAATCGAAAAGCAGTGAATCTTCCTCTGAAAATGCAACAGCTAAGTAGGAGGAATGATCTGGTATTTCCCTGTGGAAGTTTGGCAGCCTGAGAAGTACTGACTGACAAACTTTACACAAGGAAAATAAACAAACAAATAATAAAACCCTGTTGGCTTCAAACATCAAGCAGCTGGGCTGCTTAGAACTTTTAAATTGTATGTGAATTACTTCAGCACACATGAAGTATGAATTTACATTTTTCAATACCACAAAAATTGTATTAATCACTAGGATTGTCCCCTGCCTTGCACCATGGCTAGTCATGTAAATACATTTGACTAAATAATGTTTCACATCCACTTTGCATGAGGATAAATAACTACACATTGTGAAAAACAGTGGTAAAATCTGGCCCACTTTGTCTGCTTTGATTTCCTTACTTTCTTTGCCCTTCTCTTGATTTTTGGTTTCTTTTCATAATATGTACAATATCTCTGCATCTTTGCCATTTTCTTTCTCAAGCAATTTTTATTCTACAGTCTCATTGTTTTTCAGTAATGCTTGAAAGTTTCTCCTCCTGCATCTCCATATCATTCTTTTCTTTTCTATATTTCCCCAGGTTTCCAATCTTCTCTACTCTTCTCTGTCCCAGATACCCTACACACCTTTTTGTTCATAGCCCACCTATCTGCACTCTCTTCTCTGTCTGAAAGTGGCCAGTGTGGTCATTTGATCTGTATTGATTATATGCTTCTTTTACATCCCTTTGATATGTTCATACATTAATCATTAAAAAAAGAATAAGGATAGTTCTTAGTAAACCAATATAACATTAAAAAAAGCAAGAAAAATAAATATTTAGCAGGTTCTGGTATCATTTCAGCATAGAATCCACACTGCCAGTTACTTCCTATCTAGGTTTAGGGAAATACTCTGGCCTAATCTTAAAATTTGTGTTTACATCATTAATATGCTCAAGGGTATGAAACATCCACACCACAAAACAACAATGCTATGCTGACCTAACACTCAATGTTGGAATCACATTGATGAAAGAATATCTGTGATCCTGATCACCATTACTCTGGAAATTGGAGCTCCAATAGAATCTAAAACACCTCATATATTGGTGGAGGCTGCGGCTAGACCATATGGTGATAATGGCATTATTTCAGTGTTGTACCTATGTCACTATACTTCCCATTTTTAAAATTTTAAAAATAAACTTGGTTTTAAAAAAAAAAAAATCACACTTTATTTGTCTCAGAAGTCAACCACTAATATTTTTCTGCGTTGCCTATTGAGGTCTCTACTTTATGGAGTCGTTATACATTAGTTCCATCCTGACTTACACAGCAATAGGACCTGCTAAATCAGAGAGAATTAGTGAAACAACCAAACCTTAACAAACATGCAACTCTCCCAAAACATCTTTTATATACCAACATAGGGTATTATTCATGGAACTATGTACATGGGCTAAGTCTGTTAGAATTGACTGTACATCAGAAGAGATACAAGAGGGCATCTTTCTGATTCTTCGGTGTAATAATGTTTCTACAACTTTATCGACTGACCTGGATAGCAAGTGTGAAAAATTGGGACAGAGGGTGAAGGATAATAGGCACCTATATTAATAAAAAAAACAAGCAGTGTGACTATGTAAAATTACAATATATAAAATTGGGACATCTGGTCAGCCTATAAGTGGATGAAGTCATCTGCTGTACTAATTTGCTATGTGTGTGCTTGTGTGCCTGTGTGCGTGATGTGAAGTGTACCATGTGACAGGCCATTGTGATATCAGAGGTGACTCAAGCAAATTGTTCTTTATGAGCAAATGGTTGAGTCACCTCTGACGTCACAATGGCCTAGGATTCTTGGCAAGGCAGAGATATATATCTTATGGTAGCTCCATACCTCATTGTAGTTTATAAAAGTAAAATGGCTGAGGATTTAAAAATTGGACAGTGAAAACCAGGGATGGTTCACCCTGGTGACATGGCTGCCCCTTTGGAACGTCTAAAAATTACAAAGCTCACAGCTATGCCTTCAGCTGTTTCCAATATTTCACGCTGACTCTTCCAACAATTTTATGTGGTGCTCACTGGAGGAAGAAACCATGAAAATCTGAATGTTTCTGTGAAGGATATGAACTACTAAGCAGAAGTTTTAGCTGACCATAGAACTTTTTTTCAAAAAATGTTGTAATTAAAGAGCTATTAATTGATTAAAATAAATATTTCATAAATTCCCTTGGATTTCCCCCCTTCATTTTTGACTGGTTACAGATAGTATCAATAATAAATAACAGGTATAACTGTAACATTAATCCAGTGATTCCAAAGTTGGTGTCCAGGGGCCAAAAGTGGCTCCTGGGAGCTTTCAAAGTAGCCCATTAGTACCTGCCTACTCGCTGCAGAAGGGAGCTTGCTGCATAAGGATGTAAGTGAAATGCATTCCCATGGGGTCAAAAGACCCATGGAGGCTCCTTGCTGCAGCCAAGGAAATAGGTAATCAGTACTCTCCTTCCCATCTGCAGTAGGGGCCATGGCAAAACACTCTGCCTCTGTCCAGAGTAGCTGGTGTCCCAACTGGAATCAGAGGGAGGGAAGCACTGATCTTATATCCCCCTGACTGCAGAAGGGAGCCACCACCCAGGGCTCCAAGTGTAGTGCACAGAGCTATAGGACACGTGGGCTATGTCCACACATACATTATTTCAAAATAACCCATTTTGAAATGAGTTATTTTGAAATAAAAGCCTTATTTCAAAATAAGTTAATTCAAATTAACAGTTTGTTAATTCAAATTAAGGGAAAGCCTGCTTTCGAAAGAGCCATTGTTTTGAAATGGTTATTTTGAAACAAGGCCATTAGGATATGTTGTTTCGAAACAACGGTATTTTGATTAGATGCAAGGTTTAACGGTTTTGAAATAACGGTGTGTTGTGTGGACATGCCACTTCTTATTTCGAAACAACCTCTGTTGTTTCGAAATAAGAAGCCTGTGTGGACATACCCATGTAGTTTCCCTGCTGCAGGCAGGGAGATGGGACATCATCAAGGAGATAGCCTCCTTTTTGAACTCCTTCCATCTTGCTGCATTGGGGAGGGAGGGTGCTGCTGACAGAGACTGCTGGCCCTTTAGAGTTGTAAAAATGTCTGTGGCCCTTGAGCCAAAAGGGCTGAGGAACACTCTCATAAAGGCATCACACTGAGAAGTAGCTGGGGAATTTTAACACAGGCATGTTTAGATGAAATTCTGAAATGTGCCTCTATTTGCCTAAATTTTATTATCCATCTGTTTTCAAGTACCAACAACTGTGTACATCCTGTAAATCAAAATGTATATGGAAAGAATTCTTGGTGTCTCTTTGTTAATTTCTTTCCCAGTGGAAAATTAGCCAAATCCAGAAGCATAAATCCTTTATGTGAACATAAAACTTATTAATAGTTTACAACTGACAATGGATAAGATATGTAATGGAGTGGATCGGCAAATCTAGTTTCAACCTTCAAGTGATACCACTATTAATTAAACAAAGAGTCTGGTGGCACTTGTAAAGACTAATAAATGTATTTATCACATGAGCTTTCATGTGAAAGAATCCTACTATGGCAGACACTTTAAGATGGGGAACTTTTCTTATTCTAATTCTTATTCTTAATTTGTGAGAGGGCTTGAGGGAGCATAACGCACAGAAGAAATTATATTGTTAAGGAGGTATTAAGTGAGAAAATGCTCCATATTTAGAAGGCAGCATGGAAGAAAACAAAGCTGAGGCAGGGAAGAAGGATTAAAAACAAAACAAAACAAAAACACCTTGTAGAAAATGACTTGTATGTACAGAAGGGGATGAGGAGGGCAGCCCAAGATGTCTCTGTCCTCTAAAATTTATGACTCTGGGTCTGTCTACATTGCAACTGAAAGATGTAATTGAAGCATATATAAGCATACCAAAGCTATCTGTCATCTAGCTGGATCAAACCTAGTTTATGCAACAGTAGCGGTTAAGCTGATTCTGCATAGGTACCGGCTGCTTGACTATGTACTTAAGAGCCTTGACAGGTGGGTCAAGCCCAGGCAGCTGTCTGTGCTGTACCCGAAGTGCCTTCTAGGACTCTCTTCCTCTTGGTATGGTGTGTGATTTTGACAATAAATGACAATAGACATTACCATCAGTTTTCCTGTGCAGTCCAATTGCCCCTTCTGTTTTCTTTGTGGCATTTGAAAGAGTGAGGAACATGTTTGTATTACATCAAAACAATGCCTGTAAATTTGTCATATTGTATTTGAGTGTGGTAGTTATTGTAGAAAATGTGTTGAGTAGCAGACCATTGTAGCCTTTTAAAAAGTGGATAGTGAGAACATAGTACTGCAGCCTAATTTTAAGCCTTTAGAGTTTTATCATATCAAGAATCCCATGAATTAGCTTGTTTACCTTTTTCTGTTTCTTTGCACAGCATTGATACATGGCTGTCGTGAATATTTTGAACTATGCTTCACTATAATTACAATGTATATCATTAATCTGCCAGCATCCTGGAATCTCCTGATCCACTGTATGTAATTCTTCACTGCAAGACAAATAATTGCCTACTGATATCTTCAATCTTATGCCCTAAAATAAATCATTCATATTTCTAAGAAGAAGTATAAAATAACTGAAGCCAGCCAAATCTTCAACAGCTTTTGCATTTCCCCATTTGACAACTGGCTGCACTCAAAGCAATGATTAAAGTAACTAGTGGTTGGTCATTCCACTGCTGAATATATTGCCTGTGATTACTTCGCTTGAGCTGAGCCCTACCTCTTTGGCCATATCTACACTGGCAACTTAGTCCAGACTAAGGAGACTTAGTCCTGACTAACTTAGTCCCAGGACACACTAGGCTTTCCATAGTCTGAACTAAGAAATGTTTTTCAGTTCAGACTAGGGAAAGCTTAGTCCAAACTAGTTAGTACCAGGGTTAGTTCAGATTAACCACCTTAGTTCAAACTTTAGGTTGAACTAAATATGGGCAAGACCCAAACTAAGGCTTAGTTCAACCTTAAGAAGTTCAAACTAAGACATTAGCTTGAACTAACCACATGTTGAAGTTCAAACTAAGTATTAATTTGAATAAAAAGTTCCCACTTAGTTCAAACTAACCCCAGTTTAGTTCCAAGTAACCTAAAACTTCTTAGTTCAGATTTGCGAGTCTGAACTAAGTTTGGCTAATGTAGACATAGCCTTTCTGTTTCACCTTTTGAAACAATCATAGAATCCTAACCTCATAGGCTGCATCTACACCAAAAATCTTAGTTCAGACTTCGTTAGTCCAAACTAAGTAGCTTGAAAGTTAGTTTGAACTAAGTGTTTTTTTTTAGTTTGACTTAACTTTTAGTTCGAACTAGCTGCACTTTTTTTTTTTTTAGTTCGAACTAAAAAAGCACAGGTAGTTCAAACTAAATGTTAGTCTGAACTAAAAAAGTGCTTAGTTTGAACTAGCATGACTACATCATTCTAGTTTGAACTGAAAATGCAGATAAGTTAGAACTAAGCAGTTTGTTTGGATTAAGCAGCCGAACTAACTAGTTTGAACTTAGCTTTGATTAATTTGAACTATTTTTTTTTATTTTTTTACTTCAAACTTGCCAAAGACTAGTGTAGACATGGTTCAAATTACTCTGGACTAAGCTTGCTTAGTTCAGACTAATTTGCTAGGGTAGAGATAGCCATAGACATGCAAGACTAGAAGGGATATTGAGAAGTCTTCTAATACAATCCCCTGCACTGATACTTCTGAATCAATGCTTTTCAAACTTTTTTTCCTTGGGACCCAGTTGTAAAGAAATCATTTATTTCCACAATCATTCCAGTCTTGTGGCAAAAGGGAGTACTGCAGCACAATGCCTGAGGGTCTGTGACCCAGTACTGGGTCATGATCCATAGTTTGAAAACTACTGTTCTAGACCATCCCTGACAGTTGTCTTCCTAATCTGCTCTTAAAATCCTCCAGTGATAGAAATTCCACAATCTCTTTAGGCAATTTATTCCAGTACTTAATTACTTAGGAAATTTTTCCTAATGGCCAGTCTAAATCTTCCTTGCTGTAATGTAACCCCGTTGCCTCTTCTCCTATCCCCAGAGGTTAACAAGAACAATTTTTTACCCTTTTCCTTGTAAAAATATTTTATATACTTGAAAATTGTTATCAAGTCCATGATCAGTCTTCTCTTTGTGACACTAAACAAACCCATGTTTTTTGATCATGCCTTATAAGTCATGTTTTCTAGAATTTGAATAATTTTTGTTCTTCTCCTTTGGACTTTCTGCAAGTTTTTTTTATATCTTTCCTGAAATATGGCACCCCAACTGGATAGAACACTCCAGCTAAAGCCTTATCTGTGTAGAATAGGTAGAAAAACTACTTCATGTTTTTTTTTCTTACAAAGCTCCTCTTAACATGTCCCAAAATGCTTGCTCTGTTTTGCAACCCTGTTACACTATAGACTTGTATTTATCTTGTGATCTTCTATAACCTCCAAATTCTTTGCCTAGAAAGGAGTACTCTTGAAGTTATTTTCCATTTTGTATGTGTGTAATTGATTGTTCCTTCCTAAGTGGGTTATTTTGCATTTGTCATTATTGCATTTCATCCTATTTAATTCAGAATGTTTCTAGTCTGTCTAGATCATTTAATATTTTAATCCTGTCCTCCAAAGCACTTGCAACACCTTCTAGCTTTCTATCATCCACTAAGTTTTTAAATATACTCTTTCTGCCATTATCTAAATCACTGATGAAGCTATTGAACAAAAAGTGACCCTTGACCAAGTCCTGTATGACCCCACTTGACATGCCCTTCCACTTTGACTATGAACCACTTACTCTCTAGAAATAGTTTTACAAGAAGTTATGCACCTACTTTATAGTAACTCCATCTAGGTTGTATTTCACTAGTTTGTTTAGGAGATGGTCATGTGAGAAAGTATCAAAAGCCTTAGTAAAGTCAAGATATACCACACTTACTGCTTCCTTCTCCTTTCTAGAAGTCTGATTACTCTGTTAAACAAGGCTATTAGGTTGGTTTCACACAATTTATTCTTAACAAATCCATGCTGACTGATACATATCACATTACTTTCTTCTTAGGTGTTTGCAAATTGATTTCTTGACTTTTTTCGCTGTTTTATCTTTCTGGGTTAATGTGACTCATCTGTAATTCCCTAAGTTGTCCTTATTCCCCTTTTTATAAATTGGCACTCTATTTGTGCCTTTGTAGCCCTCTGGTTTCCCTCCTGTCTTCCATAATTTTTTAAAAGATAATAACTAAGGGCTCAGATATCTCCTCAGTCATCTCCTTGGGTATTCTAGGATGTGTTTCATCAGATGCAACCTGAAGATATCTAACATGTCCAAGAAAAATTGTAACCTGTTCTTTCACTATTTTAGCTTCAGATTCTGCTTCATTTTCACTGACTTTCATTATGCTAGCCGTCTAATCACTACAAAACATTTCACTGAGAATACCAGAGACTTACAAACTTTTTAATTTACTCTTCCATTTAATCTGTTCCCTGCTGTGATTTTTTTAAAGAAAACATTTTCTTAAAAAACAAACAAACAAACAAAAAAAACAAAAAAAAAACCCAAAAAACAAACAAAAACAAAAAAAAAAAAAAAAAAAAAACCACCACTTGAGAATAGTAGAGTACCTTTTTCATGCAATTCACTTCTTTATTTAGAATTGAAGTGTTTGTTCTTAGGTTCAGCAAAGCATTTGGGAACATGTATAACTTTAAGGAGATGCTCATTAAAATCAACAGGACTTACGTGCTTAGGGTCTCGGCTGAATAAGAATGTGATTATTCAGTTGCTTTAAGAGCTTGACTTTTTACATGTGACTAAGATTTTGGAGGACTGACATTCCACCAACAGCCTTAATTTTGCGTCACAGCTTCTAACCACACTATCCCAAACCAAACCTACTCACTTAACTCAACACATAGGATCACTAAATCCGTGGAGACTCAGATTTCATGATGCGATTTGCACAGCTGCTTTTTGCAAAAAGCAAAAAGCTATTGTACCTCTTTGCACATCTGGTCCATCTTCAATCCCAAATCCCCACTACATTGTGCTTCCCATGAAGTTACTGCACTGTACCACGGTGCTGTGGTCAAGCATGGAGGGTATATCTTTGTTCAAGAGGCTGGAAAAGGGTTGCATCTACCTGGGAGATGGAGGGATGCATCCCACTCCACAACCTTGGCTTCATGACACCCGCATCTCTGCTGCCGCTCCATCTGCTGCTGCCTTGCCTGCTTGGGGAGTCGTTTTTAAAAGCTGCCATGGAAAGTTCAGAGGGGGTACTACTTTCCCTAAGGACAGTACAATCCTTATCCAATTTTCTTTTCTCTTTGGTTTAAACTTTCTCTAAGCAACTTTTCTCTAGGACATAAGAAGGATTTTAAAGGCTACCACAATATCCACATAGTGCATAAATAACTAAAAAGTTCACATTTGCTAGCAGATACTGCAGAGGTATCACAGATATCTCCTTCTCCATGTACAGTGAAAAACAATAGTAATCCAAGATAGCATTGAAGGTTAGCTATTAGTAAACATTAATATTTTAGTGACTGAATGCATAACAGAGATACATACACTGATTTTTTTTTAAATAGTCAGTTTATAAATCAAACCTACATAATACAACTGCTGCATCCTTTTGAAGCTTTCATCTGAACTCAGAGGACAGAATGCTGATCCTGCTAAAGTTAATGCTAAAGTTCCTATTGATTTCAAAAGGGCCAAGAGTTTCCCCAATAACTTAAGTGGCTATCTAACCCTACAAATACTGTCAGGGCTATTCTAGGAAGGAGCTTGAGAACTGAAAATGGAACTAAGAAATGCATGTGAAAAGGAATATATATGGAGTGTGTGTGTGTGTGTGTGTGTGTGTGTGTGTACATATTATGTGCATTATTTTTTTTTTTAAGTTGATTCAGGTTGATGCCAAATTGAGGAAAACATGGATTTCTGTTTTGGTCATGGTTTATGCTGCAGATGCTCAAGGAAATGCAAAACAAAATTCTCTCTCTTTTATAGGGGACAAAAGAAAATCCATTATTTGTTTATGTTGTGGACTGTCTCATGCTTGGAGTGAATTATCTAACATTGAATTATGGAGACAAAGATGCTGAAAGTAGCATCTCCCCATGTTTGTTTTATTTCAGTCTTATGACAAAAAAAATCTAACTCTGCAGTGTGAGAAAACTAATACCAGACTTGGCTAGCTATTAATCCTCTTCAATAAGAGTAAATATAGACAGCTCCTTACTACTGTTGATTAAAAATAAAATAAATATTTTAAAAAACCTAGATAATTTGATTTCTGCTTAGGAAAGCCTCTTTAGTTTCCCCTAATCTCTTCCTTCAATTGCTTTTTTTTCTTATTTTAATCATCTTCATTTTATCTAATAAAACACCATTTGAGATAGGTTAATGTAGTGGTTCTGTACCATTTTGGCTTGAGGGCCACACACAAACAGATATATTTTTTACAACCTTAAATGCCTCACAGTTTCTGCCAGCATCCCCACCCCCAGTGCAGCCAAACAGAAGGAGTTCAATGAGGAGAATGCCTCCTTGCTGATCTCCCATCTCCCTGCCTCTACCAAGGAAACCACTTGTGTCCTGTAGACCTCTGTTCACCACTTGGGTCCCTAGACAGTGGCTCCCTTCTGCAGGTAGAGGGATGGAAGATGACTGCTCCCTTACCTCTGATTCCAGCAGAGACTTGAGCTACCATGGACATAGGCAGAATGATTTGTCATGTTCCTTGATACAGACAGGAGGATAAGAGCACTGATCATGCATGCCCTTGGCTTAAGCAAAGAGCCTCCAGGAGTCTCTTGGCCACATAGTAACATCTTCCCCCTGGATACTTAGACAGTGGCTCCCTTCTGCAGCCAGCAGAAGGGGAGATTTGGACCACTTTGAAAGCCCCCATGAGTCACTTTTGGCCCCTGGGCCACAGGTTTTGAACTGCTGCTCTATGGTAGTGTTCCCAAAACTGGTTAGTTTGCATGTGATAGAAGTGGTGCTGGGGTGTAATGATTTATATTGTATGTTGATCAGATTATTCAGATACATACTGTCTAAATGTATTGATTTTATTTAACAAGAGTTGTCAGGAAAAAGAAAAGTGAAATAGGGTTAGCTGGAAAACAGGAATTCTGTTCTGCCGGGGGGGGGGGGTTGGCTTTGGATCAATGCCAAGAGCCAAGTAAAGTCAATAGTCCAGTGGTTTGGGCACTCATCTCAGAGATAGTAGAAATGAGTTTAAGTCCCTACTCTGAATAAGGCACCAGGCTATGGAGTTGGTCTCTATCTAGCCTAGTAAATATATGAAGTGGAACAGCTCCAAACAGAGTGTGATCAGAGCAGTGAATAGGATGGCTCAGGCACTAACCAAGCTTATTAACATTCTGTTTGGTTTCTCTTTTCTGATCAGAAATTTCATCTTCAGTCTGGAGACTCCTTCTTGAGCAATGTTTCATCAAAACTGAGGCTTCCATAAAATTATTTGATTTTGAGGAATCAGCATTTTCTGAGGTGGGGGGGGGAAGGTGTTTCATCAAAATTTTCCTGACGAGCTCTTGCAGGAAGAAAAACAAATTACTCACGATAAACCATTACTTTGGCAAGCACTTAAGAGTTAAAAGAAAATTCAAGACAAGAAAAAGCCTGGGAACTAGAAACTTAAAAGAGCTAAATGGATTTTCTCTCTGTCTCTTAAGATAGGGGGGTGCTGTTCAAAAGAACCACACTACTGCGCCTGCTGGAGATTCCAATTAAACTAGACCTGCTTGCTGTTTGAAAGCCTTTTCCTCTAACTGATTTGTTTCTACTATTAAATAAAAACAGTGCCTTGGTCTTGAAGGCTGTCCAGTCATAGCAGATCATCGGTCACAAATTCTTAAAGGGAAGAAGAGCAGGTGTGGAACAAAGATAAACCCACCGGGTAAGCCTGGTTGATACACAAGATAGTGTAGCCCAGGGTCTGGGCTATGAGTGAGAGAACTGCAGAATTCTGATCAAGGGAGGTAAACACACAAGGCCTCCCACCTCAGGGATCGTACTGAGAGAGCTAACAAAGTCCATGCACACAGTTGCAGATAACTCTGTAATCAAGATCGCTTTCATATGAATTCTTCCCAAAAACTGTTTGTTATAAAAATGCCACAAGTTACTTTCCTCTAGAGTGACAGATGTGTACAGTCAGAATCTGTATCACTTAATCTGGGTTTCTCAAATTGGATTAAGAAAATACCAATTCCTTTTCACAGTGTCAGACAAGGACCACTACCAAAAGGCGACATGTCTGAAACACAGGCAATTGATGTGCAAGAAAGTACCCCATCCCAGTAGTAATGACATCAGCTGAAGGGTTTAGCTGCAATAACTGTTAGCTCTTTCTAATCCCAGCTCAAACATGTCAGTAACTTTATTAGCTTCATTTTTCTGCCACAACAGGTTCTTCATGGCGATCAATCACAGTAGGCTGTGCCGCTGAATTCATTTTGAGCAGCAGCAGCACCACCACCAGACACAGCTGTTTTCTTTGGAATTCTTGACTTGTAACTTTCAAATGAAATTTCTAGTATTTTTGTAGGAAAGATATTCATTAATAGAGCCATGCAAACTGTGTGATCAGATGGCAGTATCTCTTTATTTTGGTGCTTTATCAGTAAAAAAGAGTACAAAAGTTAAGTGTAGTGGGGATGAAAAAATGTCTCGGCTTTTTAAAAAAAAAAATTATTTATTTATATTACAAGCAGTGACTAGGAATAGCAACTGAGATCAAGGCCTCAGTGTCCTAGGAGCTGAACATGTGCTTAGAAAAAGACTTCCCCTACACCCAAATGATGGGACTGTAAAAGTACAAGGGGAAAATAAAGTAGTGTGACACTCATTTTGTAGGTATGGAACTAAGGCAAAAAGTTGAACTGATTTCTAACATCACAAAGCCTGAGTGAAAGGTCAAAATGAAACCCAGAACACCTGACACACAGGCCCATGCCTTAACCATAAGACAATACTTTTCTCTCAAATGAGGGCAGATAGTGGGGAGGCCTGAAGGAGCCTCATGGTGGGATATTTCCATGTAATATCTGAGATAATGTTTTCCTATTTGAAAAATGTTTGGTAAAAAACAGTAACTGAATTTCAAGGTGCATTTCTTTAAAGTTCTCTCGGTCTCATTTTTTTTATTTAATTCCAATCAATAATATCTCTACACAGCCTTAATTCTCTAAAGACTAATATTGGAACTTTTCCTTTAAGTTAATGACCATTTCTGTGTATATTATTCAGTTGTATATATTAAAAATTAAAAGGCACCTATGCTTAGTTAGAACTAACCAGGAGGTCTTACTAGTTCAAACTAAGCTTTCATTAGTTCTAATTAAGGAATTCATTAGTTCGAACAAATGAAAACCTAGTGTAGAAAAGTACTAAGTTAGTTCAAATTAAGTTTTCTTAATTCAAACTAACTTGCAAGTGTAGGCATACCCTTAAAGAGTCCCAACTTTGCTTTATAAGACTCCAAGTGGGAATGCTCTTCAAAGTTTTCAATATGATCTTGGCCCGGATGTGCAATTAACCCAGGGAAGTAATCACTTCCCTTTTCATCTTCTTTATGGTTGAATTTACTTTCTATATTGTTTGTTGCAGTTACCAGATCTAAAAAGGAAAAGGTTCCATCCAAAAAACTGAACCTAGCAAGTGTTGCAGTGTTAAGCAATGCCATGTTATACACAGTGAACTCTTCCAGTCATTTGACATTATAATCAATTTTCCTGCTTCCCTTGGATTCGTTCTGGCTATTAATGTCTCCACAAATAAGAACCTTTGGTACCCTTAACTAACTCTTCCAAATCTAGATTTTCTAGGTATTTTTACAAGGATTCTGAAAATTGTCATTTTAAATAAAGATATTATTCTGTAGAAGAATCTCAATGGTACTGTACTCAAAACAAAAGTTAAACAAACAAGGTGTTCTGTGGCACATTTAAAGACTAACGCATTTATTTATCTGACGAGTTTGTGTGTGTGTAATTCCACTTCAGAGGCATGAAAATGAAGTGGGATTACACTCATGAAAGTTCATGTGATAAATGTCAGTCTTTAGAAGTGCCACAGAGCTTCTTGTTTGTTTTGCTGAACTAGACTAACATGGGTATCTCTCTAAAACTAAAGTTGTATACTTCTATGTCATTGTAACACAAAGTTTCTTTTATACATATACAGGCATTTTCTCCTTTTGTTATTTCTCTGTCACATCTGATCACATCATCTGTTGAAAGTCTTGTATTCTTATCACATCAGGTTTGTTTTTGGTACTGTATCAGACTTTTTTTTTTTTTAAAATTCCTGACCATATGTTTAAACTACATGATTACTATCATTTAAAACATCAGAAATGCATTCTGCCAGACTTCTTCTATGCAAGTATTTTTCTGCTGCTTTTGTTAAAAATTTGTATTCTTAATCTTCTTCCCTGTATGTAAAATTAATTAATTATCATAAGTGCTCTACACTTCTCTTTGCCAACAAGCAGTACATCTTCATCTATGTCATTTATATTATCTTTCCTCTTCTGGATTGTGTGGTGTTGTACTAGTAGCTATTCTCCCTTAGTCAACTTTTTCTCCACCATATTCCAGTGTTAATAACTGGTCATAGCTTCTGCATTGGATATTTTATGGATAGCTTTATTTTTCTTTATCCCTCTAGCTTGTTCCATTGCCACAATACCTTTGTATGTGCACAATGCTTACCCCCAAAATTCCTGAATTTTAAGTCTGTTCCTTCCACATAGTTGACATTCAAGGGTTCTCCTTCACATTTGCCACACCTCATTTCCCCTTACAGCCAATTGCCACATTTTCAAGTTTTCTAAAATGTATAACATCTCAGAGGGACTGGGGAATATGACAACTCAAATAGTGGATCGTGTATCCTTGTTGGATATTGTTTTACCTTTAAGTGTTGCTTGGATGGCCATAGATGGTTTGTGTTAAGTGTTGCTTGGATGGCCATAGATGGTTTGTGTTCTCCCCTTCTCTTGCCAATCAGTAGCTTAACAAACAGTACTCATTTATAGCCTTTTAATTTCATCTTCAGTCATGCCAAAATGGAACTTAGTACATCATCCTTCTTGGTTCTGTCATAAATTTAGTAGCTGCACATTACTTTTCCTAAATTTGTACATCTGAGAATTCCTCTGACTATCATATGCTCAGAATCTTCTACATTCTACTAACAAATCTTCACTCTACATTCCGTTAGCTCTTAAGATAGCTCCAAAACTTTGCCTAATTTGTTTTGCTATTTTAAAGGGTTAACCACATCCATTTTTACATCTTCTGTTAGTATTTTCATAATTATAAGATGCAAAATGTTTTCCTTACTCTATTATCCAGTCACATGCCAGGCTAGTTTTGAGGGAACTTTTCACCACAGTGTACATACATAGTTTAGGTAACTGTACATACAAGAACATACTAACTAATGCTCATATGAGTGAAAGAAACCATGTTCATCCTCAGGTTTCTGTACTGAAAGATGAAACATTAGGATATTCATTTTGAATTTATCACTCTCCCTTTCTTCCATAAAGAGCTCTACCTGTCTCCACTCATCTGATTTCTGTCTTCTCAACACAAAGAACCACCCCCTTTAACTTCTCATATGAGTGGTGAATAATTAACACACTATACATAGTGTGCAGTATTCATATGTCTGTACCGAGGCACTCTAGGATCAATGTTTATTTCCTTCTATGCCTAAGCTTTGTGGTTGATTTATAGACCTCCTCCCTTCTGTTCTGAACCTGAGCAAATTATGAAAACTAGCAAAAGTTGGGCAATAGAAGAGAAGGTCAGAGAGGGAATGAAGACTTACTATGTGGGATGATAGGCCATTCAGGATTCACTTGAGAGAAAGCCCACTCGTATCTCATTCTTGAGGTGAGTTTTTCATCTCTAGTGTATACATTTGTGGTAGGTTTGCTGCTTGACTGAGCTATGCAGTGTGCTATGTTTGTTTGAGGGGGCATGTGCTGAGCCTAACAGCCAGGCTGACAAATTAGAGAGCTTCTTATCAAGGCTTTGATCCCAAAGTCTATTAGCACCCACTATTACTTAATTAGGACACAGTGCTACTCAGGAGGAACAGGGGCTTAAAAAAAAGAAAAAAACTAGCCTCAGAACTACCAGATGTAGTAGTAAACAGGAGCAGCTAACAAGGAGGTTTTTGTGAGTGAACGGAAGAGTTAAATAAACATGATAAATATTCTCTAAACTTAATGCAATATGCACATAACACCCTAATTAAGAGGAAAAAGGAAAACAAAGCAAACAAAAAGCTGCAGGACAAAATGGAATGTGGTCAGAAGTCTATTAATGGAGGAGAACTTTCCAGTTCTGAAATAATATCCTGGAATTTTACATAGGAAAACATCATCCCAACTATAAATACAAAATCACAGTCTAAATTAGCTGTTACCATTCAAGAAAGAAAGAACAATCTCAGTGTCATTGTGGATAGTTTTCTGAATACATCCTCTCAATTCTGAGCAGCAGTCAAAAAAGGCAACAAAATATTAGAAACCATTAGAAAAGATAGACAGAAAATATATTGCTGTTCGATATAAATCCATGCTACACCATCATCTTGAATACTGGGTGCATATGTCGTTACCATCCTAAAAAAGATGAATTAAAATTGGAAAAGAAATATGAAAGGGCAACAAAAAGAATTGTGGGTGTGGATCAGCTTCCATATGAGAAAGGGGAAAATGACTAAGGAGATAAAATAAAGTTTATAAAGTCTTGTCCAGTATGGGGAAAGTAACCCATATGCCTAAGAAGGTGCAATCTCTTTCAGGGAGCCCTTGTGGCTGGGTTATGTTGCTGGGCAGATTTTGCAGCCCAGAAACCAGAACTTTCTGGTAAGAGGGTGTGGGAGTACATTGAGCATGCTCCACAAGTTTTATTGTTATGATGGAGTTGCATGTCCAGGGAGAAGCCTAAGCACAGGAGCCCAGAGAGGGGCAGTCATGGAGAGCTGCAGTGTCCATATGCCCAGTATTTGAGTGAGAGGAGCTGAGCCTGGAGTGGACTGCAGTATGTTTTCTCCCTGCTTTGGACTGTTTTTACAGGGGAGTTTTCTGTTGTGGACCTAAAAACTGGATGGCCAGTGACCTGATTGCATGGTGCTGGTTGAGGAGAGGAAAGGAAGGACTGCATGGATTCCAGCTGAAGATTCCTGCAGCCAGAGAAGATTAGGATTGGTTGTCTTTTGCATTCAAGCCTCAAGGATTTAAAGACTGCAATTGAGATAAAGGTGACTCCACCTGAACATTGGGACTCGTGGGTTTTTTACTGTTTAGTTTAAATTTGTCATGTTTTCTTAGAATAAGGTTTGTTTAGTTGGTTAATAAAGTTAATTGTTATATTTATTCTGAGTGGTAGTTTAATGTGGGATGGGAACTCTGAACAGTCTTCCAGCTGCTTTCTGCAGGGGCCCTCTCTGTGAGGCACTGGAGGGGTACAAGTAAATGAATTTGAGCCCACCCTAGCAGGTGACAAAAGCAAATAAGGAAAAGTTATTTATTTCTTCACACAAAAGTAGGGGTTCGCCATGAAATAAATAGGCAGTTGGTTGAAAACAAAACAAAAAAAGGAAGTACTTCTTCCCACAATGCACAATCAACCTGTGCAAGTTGTCACCCGCAGATGGTGTGAAGACCAGGCTTCAAAAAAGAACTAGATAACTTTGTCAATCACAATTGAACAGGATGATCAAAGATAGAACACCATGTTCTCAAAGGGTCTTTAGCCTCTGTCTGCCAGAAACTGGGACTGAACAACATGGGATGTTTACCTGATGATTTCCCATTGTGTTCAGTCCATCTGAAACATTTCACATTTGCCTTGGGATAGTGTGAGGAGAGCAGGGGTGGCCAAACTTAAGAGCTGCTCAAGTTGATTATTAAACCTTCAAAAGCTGCACTGAGGCATATAACCACATACTTTTACCTACTCCAAAATTACTAAGTTTAAAATTCATTCTACACTTTAATTTTATCATAAAAACAGGGCAAATATTGATCCTACTAATGTCAGCTTCTAATAATTACTTAAGGTTACCATGAAAACTAGGCCTATACAGTAAAAACGTAGTGTTGCTGGATATAGAGCACTGGAGGCTAGTGGCAGGTTTTTCAAAATCTGGGCAGTAACTTGTCAATGAAGTACGTAAAAGCTCTCTCAGGTGCGATCTGTAAGTATTGCACTATGTTTTGATTTAACAAATTTCATTGTAGAGTACAATGCTTCACTGCAGTAAGTTGCACCAAAAATTGAAAGTATTTTACATTCAGTTTTAAAATTTGCTTCATATTTTCATTTTTTATTATTCCACATCATGTTTAGGACTTGTAAAATACGATTTTATTTCAACAACGAGTAAACAGCATTAGAGCCTATGAGAAAACCTAAATATGCCGCAACTTCCCTGACCATGCTGTGCTTCTCTCCCCTCCCCCGCCCCGTCTGACCATGCCACTGCTTCCCTGCAATCTCTTACTATGCTGCAGCTTCTCTCCTGTCCCTGACCATGACACACTTCTCCCCACCCCCCCACCACGCCTCTGCTTCCCTGCAGGCTCTGACGATCCTGCCACTTCCCCCTGCTGTCCCTGACCATGCCACACTTCTCTCCCCTGTCTCTAACCATGCTGCCGTTCCCTGCATGCGGCTTGTGAGGCTCAGTTTGGTCATGCCTGGACTAGAGGGACCATTGGTCTACCCCAGTACCCACTGTGACAATTCTTATGTTCTAAGTTGACTCAGTCTCCAAGCAGTTTGTTCTTCCATCCTCCCAAATTTAGCTGTTGAAGATATCATCTTCACTGGAATGAAAAAATGTACTTTTCCCCCAAATGTATCCAGTTAATACAATTTTAAATATATGTAAAATGAATTAAATAAATTTTACTATGGGGGAACAGATAAAAAAGACATTCATCAGGAGTTCAGTCAAGCTCTTGGAAATTAGCCCGTCAGTAATGGACATTAATACATTATCAGGATGTGGCCAGTTGTAAGGGTTAAGGTTTTCACTTTTAAAAGTGCCTGGTATTCAGAATAAGAATTACAGGGAAATGGCATAGCGATTTGGTAAAATATGAGACACAGAAGAAAGAAATAATGGGTAAAAATACATTAAAAAAGTTAATAGCTGGGCATTAGTTTTGATTGTATAGCAAATAAATGTTGCCATTTGCTGCCTAAGCATGTCTAAATTATAATAAAAATCTGTAATCATAATTACCAAATTTCTTTTTTTCCTAGCAAAACGGCACTGTTTTTTCTCTGCTTGGAAAACCTGCCATGTCATAAATGTTGAATTATGCCCTCAGTTACAGCTTGACTAATTTTCCAATCACGTAAAAATTTGATAATCATCACTAGAAATCTATTAAATGAAGAATATCATTTTATTATATTATTCAAAAGGTAATATGCTCTAATCATTAGCCTCACTTGGTTATCAAGCAGTATATTGAAAAATAGCCTTAAAATAAAAGAACACTACCACACTATCCTACTTCTGAGCTCTAATTAGAGTGTCAGAACCTAGAAATGAGACATACTGTCACTATTGAAAACATGGGTATTTCTATTGTTTTCTTTGATCTAAACTCATTTTGAAAGCTGTCTCTCTTGTCCTTTCTTATCCAAGTCATTCTGCGCATGATCTGGAGATCAGAATACTATCAAGTGTGACAGTGTTGCAAATGGAGTTGGACATCAGCATGAATATGTCTATGAGGGGTACCTGGAACATAATTGTGAAGAGATTAACACTTGCTTAGTTTATTACCCAACCAATTTAATAGCATGTGCAGTTTGTGTATTTGAAGGACTGGCTGAAACCTCTGTTCAAAAAAGGCAGCTGAACAGCAATATGGTCCTATTCCCAGAGTTATGTCAGAATTAAGATGAGTAACTGAATAGTGGTTTTGGCCATGGAATCATATTGTATGTGAGTAATATGGGACTTAATACTGTTCCCAAAGAAAACAAATGACAATCTCATTGACATCAATAGACTACATGGTTGAAGCCATGGAGAACCTCACTCTTCCCAAACATTCCCTGCTGATTTTTGATTTGCTATTTGAAATATCCTCCCTCCCCTTTAAATATCCCTGCCATGCATCTAGGATGACAAGGTGAATGAATAAGGACACAAATCTCAGCACAAAGTTGGGGGGGGGCATTAAAAGAGATGCACCTGATAACTTGCAGAGTTTGGGCTTGGTTGAAATAAACACAAATGTTTGATTACTTTTTGAAATGTATACACATGTACAAACTTATGTTTCGTACCACACCATTCTTCTTCACTCAATCACCATCCTTGTTCATGGCTTTAGGGATAGAATGGCAAGCTGGACATCACTTTCGTTTTCCTGCCATTGAATGAATAGGTATAAGGATTCTCATTCCCTTCCTAATAGGCACAAAAAGAAGTACAGGGAATTTTCCTCATTGACACCTTTTCTTCAAATAACGGCATTCAAGTAGACTCCTCATACCCTTTGATTGCATTGTATGCTTGAGGTAAGCTCGGAAACCAATTCTTTTTTTTTTTTTTTTTTTAGTAACAAGGAAGGGATGTTCCTTATTTTGATATTTGCTTAGGCTACAGGAAAACCGTTGCAGTTCCTATTAATTCACCTCTCTTTGGATATGTTTACACTGGAGTCTCTGTTAAGTTGATGTAACACTCTGTGTTAATCAACGTAGAGTGTCCAGATTCCAAACTTCTGTAGACTGCCAGTGTCCACACTGGCAGCTGCTAGGTCAACTTAATACCTTAGTTAACCTTATTAAATCAATTTAAGCCAGTGTAGATGGGGCATGGGCCTTAAGTCAACTTAATAAGGTCGACTTAAGGGCTATGCCCCATCTGCCCTGGCTTGAGATGACTTAATAAGGTTGACTTAAGAGTTATGTTGACCATAAGAAGTGGCGTTATTAAACTGATGTAATAAATTTCCAATGTGGACAGAGCTTTTGTAGCAAGGGATTTTTGTCACCAAATTATTTAAGCCTATATGGTAATATGGCCAAAGGCAAACTGATAGTAAAGATTTTAAAGAAGATCTCTCCCTAACTTAAGCTAGTTCGAACAAGTATAAGACATAACAAATGTAGCATTCAGTGAAGGATTAACAATTGGTGATCAGGATCATGCCCATACCTCATTTTACTCTTGTTACTAAATATAGACATCTCTAGGACTCATCGTTCTCTCCCCAAGCTAAACATAGGCACTCTATTTTTTAGAGGTATGAGTCCTTCTAAAATTAGATAAAGGATGAGGTCATCCTTACTGTGATTGGCTGTTTGATCCAGAAGGTTGGCTGACTTGACCTTTAGAGTTGCATAAAAGCAGCACTAGTTCCAGCAGAAAATTGGAGATCCTCTCCTAAGGGCACCCTAGCATCAGGCTTGTCCTGGTGGCGTTGAACTGAGCTTGAAAGTCCTGAGTGAAACATTACAGCCCAGAGGGTACACTGAATGTCTGAGTGATGCGGCTAACTGAGTACTGCCTTTACGCTCACAGTCTCAGTGGGGGACAAGAGTTCAGAACACACAGCTGACTGAGTCCTGCCTTAAGGTCTGAAACTCTGAATCTCACTGTCTCTGGTCAGGGTGCATGAAGGTCTCGTTCCAACGGAGCTGTGCCAATCAGCTGAGTCCTGACTAGAGACACAGTTTTCCTGAGGAAGTTCCATCTGGTGTGTGAAGGTTTAGTTCCAAAGGGGCCACATCACTTGGCTAACTGAGTCCTGCCTTAAAATGTTGGTTCTGGAGGAAGCCTAAAACAAAGGGTGTAGACCACGCAGCTAACTGAGTCCTACCTTAAGGTCTGTTACTCTGAGTCTCAGCACCCTAACCCTGCATGTATGCTGAAGGGCCTGAGCCACACAGCTAACTGAGTCCAACCTTAAGGTTCAGATTCCTAAAGCTCTAATATCACACTCATGCTGCTAAACTCCCTTCCAGACAACTAGCATAGTGGAGACCCCTGTAGGATCAGAGAAGTGCTTTGATAGAACTCCATAGCTGTGAGTCTTATTGAGCTAATAGAGACACCATAGCTCTGTTGCTGAGGAGACTGAGAAGGAGAGACAGGAGCATTCAAAGACCAGCATAAAAAGGGAGTGAAAAAGAGCAGATTTCCATCCATTTCTGGTAAGAGAGGGGTTGTAGAAGGGTAGCTAACTTGTCCTAAAGTAAGATACAGCAGAATAACCATGCACACCAACTATAAGAACAGTGGGGACAGCCTCGTCAGAGAAACAGGCCAGCAGAGGCTGAGACTACCAGACAGAGCTCAATCCTGACCAGACCAGTCTGCTGTACCCATTAAAAAGCAAAGGTTCTGTGAGTATGCTCTCCCCATTCCACAGGTGACTGGCCCTCACTTGTAGAATGCTACAGTTTGTAATTTTTGTTAATGAATTCATTTTATTAAGTCTGTAATTATATGCATGTAACTTTAAGTATTAGAACCCAGTAACACAGCAGCCAATTATAACTGTCAACATTCTATTGTAACTGTCATACTATTTAATGCTCACTGCAATGCTGTGATGTATAGTTATTGATTATTAAGATACATATTTTAGTTTCTGAATATTATTATAATCATGTAAAATTGTAAATAAATGTTAATCCTGGTGTTCGAAGAATTTATTGCTCTAAGATTCTTTACTGCTCTGAGTCTGTTCTTGATCAGCAGGCTGTAGCTGTATTTTCCATTAGGGGTGTTTACCCATTTAGGCAGCACTGGTCCCACACTCTTTATCCCAGGATTGTAAATATCAGGAATAGACTGCTGGTCAGTCAAGATTTTAAATTCTAGGGTAACTCTTTCCTTAGGTCAACTTAATGAAGGTTGAGTCAACCTAAGGCTCCAGTGTATGCATACCCTTTGAGTTAAGGTTGGTGACTTTTGTTCCCAATTTCTCTTCTCTCAAAGTAACTTCTCAAAGATTATCTTCTCAGATTTTGGGCAGTAGGAAGAGATCTTTGGTAAAAACACATGTAAAGGAAGTGGTAGATAACAAGATGGCAATGTAGTTACCTTGCTCTGACCATCTCAAGGATCTTTCTTAGGGGAAAAAATAGAGATAGGGATAAGTGGGGACAGTGAATTTCCTACATTACTGGGATACTTTTTAAAAATCTTCCTTAGATAAGAGTTTTATTGTGAGCTTCTATCCTTGATACAATTATTTTCCTTCCTCTGTCCTTACCTTCCGCTGTTCTGTCTTTTCTAACTCTTAACTTACAGAACTGTAACTTATCTGATAGCATGAAAAGCTTTTATATTTTAAATAAAGCATGTGATTTTTTTTTATGTGACTGATTAAATGGAGGAAAAGTTAGAACAGAAGAGAGAAGCACGTGTAGGAAAACATTATCCTCAGTAAGGATTTTGCTAATGATTGAAAAATTTGCAGTTTCAGACCTTTTTCTACCACATAGTTAGGACAATTCCAGTCATGGTCAGAAACAATGCCTTTATTTGCATAGTACTGGAGGGGAGTAGTATTATCCCCATAGAACAGATGGGGAACAGAGGCACAGAGATGAAGATGAGAAGCCCAATCCAGGATGCCTATGACTTTATACTTCAGAGTACTTAAAGTGGTACAGCATTCTAAGTGCAGGACTCTGCAGTTCTTTTTGAACCTCTGATTTCTTTTGGCTCAATCCTCCAATTTGCTTGCATCAGTCTGTATCCTTTCCCTACCCTCCAGTTTATTTCCAGCTTGCCACACCACTTTAGTGTCATATGTAAATTTGCTCAGGGTATAATTAACTCCATCCTCTAGATCATTAATGAAGATGTTGAACAAAACCATACCCAGGAGGGGCGTTCCTCTTGTTACTGGCTGTCAACTAGATTTTGAGCCATTTATCATTACCCATTGAGTCTGATTTCCATCCACACTACAATCCATCATCCAACCCTTACTTTAACTTTCTAGCAAGAATATTATGGAGACCATATCAAGTTCTTCGCTAAGATATATCATGTCCATTGCTTTTTCCATATCCACAGAGCCAGTCATCTCATCATAGAAAGCAATCAGGTTGGCCAGACAGGACATGCCCCTACTGAGTCCATGCTGACTGTTCTTGTTCACCTTCCTTGACATCAAGTGCCTCAAAATGGACTCCTTAAGGACCTGCCCCATCATATTTTCATGAATTAGGTGAGACTGACAGGTTTGTAGTTCCCTGATACTCCTCAATCCTGTTTCTAAGATGGGCACTATATTTATCCTTTTCAAATTGTCTGGGACCTCTCCCAATAGCCATGAGTTTTCAAAGGCAATAGCCAATGGCTCTGCACTCACAGAAGCCAACTCCTTCAGCACACTCCAACGTATTGCATTCAAGCTCAGTGGCTTCTGGATGTCCAGCTTTTCTAAACAATTCTTAACATGTTTGTTCACCCCCAGAGGACTACTCACCTCTTCCTGATACTGTGCTGTCCTGCACAGTAGTCTTGGGAGCAGACCTGGGCTGTCAAGACAGAGGAGAACTAAGTACTTCAGCTTTCTTCCACATCTTTCATTAGGCTGCCTCTCTTATTGAGTAAAGAGCCCATATTTTCCCTATCCACCTTCTTGTTGGTAACATATCTGTAGAAACCCTTTTTGTTCACACCCCTGCTAGCTACAATTTCAGCTGTGCTTCAGCCTTGCTGATTTGACTTTTGCATTCTTGAACAATATTTTTATATTCCTTCCTAGTCACCTTTCCAAACTTCCACTTCTTGTAAGCTGTCTTTTTTGTTTAAGATCACAGAAGACTTCTTAAGCCATACTGATGCCTGCCATTTTTGGTATTCTTTTTGTACATCAGGATAGCTTGTCCCTGCTCCCTCAATAAGATTTCTTTAAAAAAGTCTGCTCTCCTAAACTCCTTTCCCTCTCACATTATGCTCATTGAGGATCTTGTCCATCATTTTCCTGAGGGAACCAAAAGCTGCTTTTCTGAAGTTTGGTGGACACCAGACCGGTGGGCTGCTGATTTGAAAGCCACAGGCAAAGCTCATAAGCTGCACTGTTGGTCACAGCCGTTTTAGCACTGGGCTGTTCTATCACATTTCTCTCTCTCTCTCTCTCTCAAAGAAACAGTTCTGATGTCTGTCACTCTGGAGATAACATCCAGATGTGGTAAATATAACCTGATCAAATTTGGGTTTAAATTGGAAAATGCTTTTTGGAGTTGTGTGTATGTGTATTATTACTGCTTTGAACCTATTAACCTCACAGATCAGAAGCAAGCTGGTGTTCCACAATCAAACTGGGAAACAGCAGTGTAAAAGAGTGTGATGAAAGAATAAATCCACTTATAGTCCCTGCCAGGCACCCCAGTTGACTCTTGTAACTCCTAGCAGCAAACAGTCCATGGCTGGCCTCACCGGGCTATGACCCATGGTGTCTGGAGAGCAAGGAGGAGAAGCAAGGTGTTTGTGCTGTCCTGGGCTGCACATGATGTTTTAGTGTGTGTATGTGTGTGGTAAATAGCAAAGCTCTTTTGCCCACAGATTGTGTGCTCTATCTTCCATAAACCACATTCTGCTGAATTATACAAACCAGGATTGGCGCTGGGGGTTTAATTCAGGGTTAGGCACAAGGACTGGGGGGGAGGGAGGAGTCATGTGGCACTTAAAGACTAAAAGATTTATTTTTCGCATGAGCTTTAGTGGGAGAAAATCCCACTTCCTCAGATGCTTCAAAGACGGGTGAACTTACAGAATGGAATGAAAATAAATGCATGGGGGTGTAACACATAGGATCAGGTCATACAGTAACAGCAAATCAGTGCATTTGTTAGGTTCAAACCATGGGAAACCTGAAGTCAAATTTCCTTTTGTAATGGGAAAAGAACCCATAGTCTCGATTGAGTCCTGCTTTCACAGAATTGAGCCTGCATATTAATTTGAGTTCAGCTGTTTTGTCTTTGAAGTCTTGATGTCCCAGCCACATCTCTGATGACGGTCATTAACAAATCATTTATCAAGTGATTAGAAAGATGGAAGTGATCAGCAACTGGTTTCTTTGTTTCATGATTTCTGATATCAGCTCTATGTTCATTTATTCTTTTGCGCAGGAATCATCCTGTTTGTCCAATGTATAAGGTGTTGGGGCATTTCTGGCACATGATGGCATAGATCACATTATTAGATGAGCAGCTAAATAAGCCTTTGATGGAGTAGCAGGCTTGAATTAAACCTATGATGGTATCTATTGTTCAGATATGTAGGCAGACTTGGCAGCATGGTTTGTTGCAGGGGGTAGGCATTGTAGTGGTATTCATGTTCTATTTTCTGTTTATTGGGCTATTAATTTGTACTGAGAAGATATTTAAATGCCTTCAAGAAATAGGGTATGTCCACACACACTTATTTCGAAACAGAGGTTGTTTTGAGATAAGAAGTGCCATGGCCACACGATGCACGGCCATTTCGAAACAAGCAAACATTTTGTTTCGAAATGGCCGCGGTTTTTTTTGGAACAGCTTCAACCTCCTTTGGTTTCGAAACAGCCCTGTTTGGACATGTTGTTTCGGAACAAAGTGTTCCGAAACAACATGTGACCTTTCTCCCAGGGTGCTTAGCACCCTGGGAGGAAGGGCTGCCCCCTCAGCACCCTGGCCAGGGTGCTGAGGGGTGTCCGCAGTGGGGGGGCACGGGGCTGCGCCACACTTCGCGGGTGACTGCAGGGAACTGCAGGCACCGGCAGAGTGAGGCGCAGACCCGCACCTCACCTGGAGGGTGCCTGCAGTCCCCTGCAGGCACTGGCTAGGAGAGGTGCAGCGGGGTGCCTCACCCCAGGGGTTTTAAAGCCCT
>ML682060.1:17605619-17651130 GCA_007922195.1 Podocnemis expansa
CCTGCAGTCCCCTGCAGGCACTGGCGGAGTGAGGTGCAGCCCCGCGCCTGACTCCGCCGGTGCCTGCAGCCCTCTGCAGGCACCTGTGGGATGCAGTGCCCCTGTGCACTGCACCTTGCGAGTGCCTGCACTCCCCTCCCCAGGCGAAATAGCAGGTCCACACTGTGGACCTGCTATTTCGCTCCCTTCTTTCGCGGACAAAGTTTTTGTCCTGCAAAATAAGGTGTTTTGAAATAACATGTTATTTCGAAACAGCTTGTTTCGAAACAAGCCTGACCTGTGTGAACATAGCCATAGAGTTTTTAAACCAGTTTGTGTGAGTTTTGATAACTGTAATCTAATAGGGTTTGCAAGCTGTTTTTTTTTTTATTTTAGTAATAGGATTATTAGTAATTAACTAATATTAACCTCATTTTCCCCCTCTTTTTTGTAATTCTATTTACCATAATAAAAGTTACATAAAAAGTGGTTAACCCAAAAAATTGTAGTTTGGTCTCTTGCCTCTCGATTGGGATTGGCTTGCAGTGTGGGGATCTTGCCCTCTGCACCCACTCCCCCAGAACAGAGGGGGGTCATGAAAATATTCAATTTTCTTCACTTCTGATACCTGAATTAAAACAACCAGATCTTAACATCACTTTGCTTGGTGTAGATGAACTCCATTAATCTGAATTGAATAGTTTTCATGCAACATCTCTGTTAATGGAGGTTTCAGGCATACTAGCCAATTCAGGACAATCCTCTGCTCTGTGTGTGTGCGTGCGCGAGAAAGAGAAATCTAGGGCTAGACATGAAGTTCAGCATACTGCACTTCAGCAGGACCAAAGTAACCCTAGACTGTCTGACAGATATTTGTACAATATGTGTTTAAAAGCTGCCAAAGATGGAAGTTCCACAGCCTCCCTTAGAAGCCTGTTTCCAGAATTTATCCACCCATATAGGGACAAAACATTTTCTCAATATCTAATCCAAATTTCCTTTTCTTCAAGTTAAGCCCATTACTTTTTGTTCTACCTTCAGTGGACATAGACAACAATTAGTTACCATCCACTTAATAACAGCCCTTAACATATTTGGAAATGGTTTTTAGTTTTTATTGTTCTCCCACTTGTCAGTTTTACTCAAGACTACATGGCTGTGTTCACACAGCACTCTTATTTCAAAACAAGAGAAGCTGTTTCGAAATAAGAAATACCCTGTTCACACAACACAGTTATTTTGAAACAACGGAGCCTGTTTCAAAACAATGGTGTTGCTTTGAAACAACTTAAACCCCATGTGGGGATGAAACAATGTTGTTTCAAAATGATTGTTTCGAAACAATGCCATCTGAACATGTTGTTTCAAAACAATAATGACTTGTTTTGAAATAACTGTTGCCTGAAACTGCTATTTCACTTTGAGCTTTTTTCCTTAATTCGAATTAACAAACTTAATTTGAATTAAGTTATTTCGAAATAAGGCATTATTTCGATACAAGTTGTTTTGACAACTTGTATTGAAATAATGCCTGTGTGTGAACACAGCCCACATGCCCAGGTCCCATTTATCCCCTTACTGCCAACCTTTCTCATAGGTCAGGTTTTTCTAAATCTTTTTATCATTTTTGTTCCTTTTCTCTGGACATTCTCCACTTTTGTCCATGTAACCTTTCTGCCAGCTGGAGTTAGCAGTAAGAACCAGGTTCAATGTTTAGGAATTTTTTCTTAACACTACAGTATAGGACCCATTTGGACTCTGTTTAGATAAAAGTCAAACCCTGCCCTTGGCTCCTGTAAGAGGCAATAGTTCCTGTCTCTCAACCACTCCATCTATGTACAAAACAAACACCATCACAATACAAAACACCACTTTTAATAAAAGGCAAAAGAGCACCTAACATTAATTTGAGGCATCCCCATAACCATTGCAAATAGTGCAGTGACTAGCACCTGTGCTTATTAGGCAGAAGGTCCTGGGTTCAAGCCCCATGGGGTTGGATGCAATGATCTCATGAGGTCCCTTCCAACCCTATGATTTCATTTGATTTTATTCTATGGCAAACCACTAGTCATAAGCATGTGACCACAGGTAAATATCTAACCCACATTATAGTGGGCAGTGTTCTTTGCCTCAGTTTCTCACATTGCAGTGTGAAAGTCTGACTAACAAGTTTTCTTTAACATACCACTCCTCTTTTCCTCCACTGCACTTAACTCACAATTGTCTATCCTTGGTTAGGAAAGACCCAAAGTTCAAAGGTAAGATCAAGGAGTCACCTCTCACCATAGCAGAGAGGAGGTATAGAACACTTCCTTAGCTGCTGTGGCTATGACTCACAGATGTCACTGTTCACACTGTCGGTGTTGTAGCCACCATGTGCCATTCTGCGGCTGTTGGCCAATGCACCACAGTTCACTCTACATCCGCTGCTTCTCTGCTTCCCCCTGCAACTCTAAGATAACATTACATTCTTAGGTTCCATCACTTAACCCAGGTCTCAAGGACCTCAGCATGCACTGGGGAGCCTCATTGCTAGTGCAGACTTTTTTCCACTACAGTACAGTCCCACAACAGTTGTAAGGCTACTAATAATTTCATCTCTAATGACCACTGAACAAATCAGGGGTTCTCAACAGGAGTCTAATCATCTTTTCCTTTATACAGCAGAGAGGAAAGAGTCAAAGAGTGCTTTGGACTTCTTAGGCAGAACCCACACAACAGTTAGGAATGGCTATCCCCAGCCTCTTTTTTCCTGGTATTTGTCATCCATGGGTATACTCAGCAAATGAGGTTCAATTTAGGGTGACACCCTCAAGCAGGGCAGGTCAAGGGCAATTCTGTTGCCCTTTACTCATACAATGTGGATAAAATGTAATTACCAAGTCATTAAGTGCAAAAGTGATCTGTAATTTAACACCAGCCAGAAGTGATCATTTTGGAAAAGCAGCTCCTTCATACTATGCACCTTAGCAGAGTTGTCATGTCTAGGCAAACGGTCTGTTTCTAATATCTTTTTCCTCTATCTCATGACTGGATGTCAGAGGAGACCCTAATTACATTCTCATCTTTCTAAAATGTGTCACTCAGAATTGGACACTACTCCAGCTGAGGCCTTGCCTGTGTTGAGCAGAGCAGGACAATCACCTCCTATGTTTACATAACATTCCTGTTAAGGTGTTGCAGAATGTGATTATTCTTTTCTCAGAGGTTGCAGCTTGGTGCTCACTATGAACTCTTTTTGCTAGTATTCCTTGTATATCCCCTCTTTCGTAGCTTGACTCAATGAAATTAATGGTATTGCTCATATGCTAAATTAATAATGCATTTTTTTCCCACCAGATTGGGGCCTTTGTTTCACCAGATTGAGGCCATAATATTGATTGGTAGGAGTTTGTCTGGATGAAAGGAAAGCAATTGTGTAAGAGCCATCAGAAAGTACAGTTTTCTTATTCATGTACTTTCAGGACAGCACAAAATGCTCGACCTGAGTGTAATGTGGAACAGAGGATCTACACACAGGGGTGTCAAAGGTCCATCCTGCAGGGCTGGATCCAGCCCACCAAGGGTGCTGATCTGGCCCATGGAGTTGCTGCCTGGACTGTGCCTGGGAGCTCTCTGCAGCAGCAGCAAACAGCAAAGACAAGCTACCGCTGGCAAAGTGGGGGTGAATTTGTTTCTGGCTCACTCACATGATCCGAATCACAGCACATGGCAACAAAGGAAGCACTCCAGCCAATCCTGGCTCAGCTCTGCCATGTTCAGCCAACCAATGAGAGTCTCAATCACAGCAGACTGGGTTGGACTCCCAGAGATCCTCCACATTGCCTTCTAAGCCAACTGTTCATTGTCAGCATGCAAAATTGTCAGCATGATAATTTGATCTACAGCACATTGCACAAATCACAAATAAGAAAGGAAAAAGTAGCAGGGGCTCATGTGGTAACAAGCCAATCAAAGGCCAGCTGGGACTGAGCCCAGCCAAAAGCCAGCAAGCTGAATGATTGACAGTGAGTGGGAAGGGTTAGATAGGAGCCTAGCCTGCCTGTGTCTGTGACTGTGACAACAGATTGCGTGCTGCCATGTGGCAGGGGAAGAGGAAGGGGTGTCCAGGAGCTGCCCAGCAGGAGAAGGTCGGGGAGCCAGAGTGAGGAAAAGGATCTCACAGGGCAGGGAAAATGGAAGGTGTCTGAGCCTGTGGGTAGGGAAGGGGAAAGGGGAGCCCATGCCACTCTCAGTGTAGCAGGGGAAAGTGTCGGGGAGCCTGTATGGACACATAGCCCTCACCAGGTGTCCTCCCCTCTAATGTGGCTCCACACACTGAATGAGTTTTACACCTCCTGATCTACAGGTTGTGTGAACTGAAAGTAAAATTCCACTAACTGGATTATCCTTGCCAGAGACTTGGCTGCTGAAATGTGATGGAACCATGAGGAGAAAAAACACTCAGGCCTTGAGGAGAGGGAAAAAGCAGATGGAAAGAAAAGGAAGAAAGCATAGATGGGGTGGGGTTGGGAAGACAGAGATAGAGGGCCTTGTAGAGAAGACAAAGATTTGAGGGAAAAAAAAGAGTGGAGCTGAGAATGTGTGGAAGGGAGAGAGTGAGAAAGAGAGGAGGCATTCATTATCACTACTTCATGAAACTAAGGACATTAAGGTTCTTCAACCATTTCCACTTTTGGATTTGCAGAACTTGCAGATGTATAAAGACCAGTCTGTTTACAATATCTTAAGTGTCATTTGGTAAAATTTGTCCTGTGCAAAGGTCCAGCACAAAGTTCATGAACTATCTAAGTCCCATTTGAGCCCTCATCACTTGACGTGTAAGCCTTCCGTTGGCTCTCTGTGCAAGGATGAAGTTCACCCTTAAGTGTATGAGGACCATGACTTTTCATAAAACCATTATTACCTAAAGATTATTTTGTATTAGTATGTTACCTGGGCCTTTAAAACACACAAACACACAACTTGACGTTTTCTGCCACACACTTCATATATCTGTGTAATCCAATTACATTTTCTTCAACATTAATGATCAAAGATCATAAATGCATTCTGGGGTTGACTCTACTCCACCCAAAAAGAATGGCATAGCAAGTTTTCCATTGAATTCAGAGAGAGTAAAGGGGGGGCATGTAAATATTGTTCCACAAGAGAAAGCAACTTTCAAAACAGATGCTCCTGGGTGTATTTTTAAGAGAGATTTTAAAAGCGCCTTGAATAATTCCAGCTTACTTTTAATCACCAGTTATGAAAGTTGGTATTTGGTATAAGTGTTTTGGAATGCAGCATAAGCTAGGGTAATTTCAAATTAAAGAGATGTCAGTTACCATCGCATAAAGCCAGTGTCATTTTAAAACAATCACCGTCAGAACGTTCTTCTTTTGCTTCTGAGGAAACATAGCCTTTGAAGCTACATAGATACAATCAGTAGTTCCAATTATACTGAGGTAATTAGCATTTTTGTAATCCATAATGTTTGTCACTTTTGTAGCACATATGTGCATGTAGAGTCAGGATTGTGGAAAATAAACTCATGGGGATCCTTTCGTCCATGGTAATAACATCTGACTGTTGAAGACTGTTAAAGACAGAGTCCTAATATCACTTACATTAAGTCAGGAAAAAATGCTTATTGTAAAAATACATTTTTGTTTTAAAAAAAGCCTTCAGAAAATATTGAGGGAGATATGATTCCCCCCATACACCAAGACATTGGGTACTGACATTTCTTATTGCATTTAGCAGAAGAGGATTTTCCAAAAACCTAGTGCAGAAACTCACTGTGGGAAGGAAAGTGTTTGGGAAAAAAGGAATAAAAAAGAGAGACCACATAGTAAACATGGAAAAGAGAAAAGTTTAAATGGAGGAGGGAAGGAGAAAAATGTGAACTGAAGTATGAAGAAGAAAAAGAACAGGGAAGAAAAGGAGGAGAGATGCATGACTGAATGCACCACTGTAATTAACCCCACATAACATTGTACAAAAATATGCCTTGAGGTATCATTTGAAGACTAAGAACTTGCTGGTTAATAATATCATGCATCAATATCATTTGTAAATGATATTGTAAATGAGCATACACTGAAATTAGATCTGAAGTGTGTTTACCCAATAATTTTGAGTAACCCAGTTTCTCGAAAGAAAAGAAAAACCCAATATTTCTTACTAGATGTACAGGTTTGACAATCACCTATCAAGTGGCCATTATTTGGCAAGGAAGGGATGTAGGAACAAAAAGATCCGGATCTTAGCAAACAATATGGAACTGCTTTCCACAGGAGACTCCTTGCCTTTGTCTTCATTACAGGATTCATTTTTATCTAGGAGTAATGATCAAGAAAATGCATTTCAAAGGGGGACTGGACTTTCAAGGGGATGCAAAAAAGCCCCCACAAATATTCCTCCCATTTCCATCTGTCTCTCTTTCACCTAAGGCAACAATATCCTATTGACTTTGAAGTCAGATCCTGGCATGGAAGTTTGGTCAGCAATGTTACTAGAAAGACATGGTAAAGGGATTTTCTCTTAAATCCAGTCTAGCTTGTTACTAGCATTAGAAAACATTTTAGCTTTTTCTTTTTCAACCATTTCTGTCTAATAATATCTTATATTTAAATTCACTTAAAACTTATCTCCTTGTAGTTAATAAATTTGTCTTATTCTTTAAAAAAAACTTAATCCAGTCTTGTGTCTAAACAGAATTTTTTTGGATTCCATTTTAAAAAGTCAACTGTTGGATACTGATCAACAGACCTAAAATATATGGACTGTCTGAAAGAGCTGGACAGTGCAGAACACACATTTTGGGGGAAGTTGGGGAATCAGAATGCGTTGGGGTCACCCTGTCAGTGATAATGAAGGCTGGTAGAAACCAGAGTGTAAGTGATGTGTGGCTGGCAGGCTGCAGAGAAGCTGAGGGTGTGGCCAACATGTTGTTTGGCTATTTGTGAGGGACCCAGCTTGAGGGCTATAACAGCAAAGGACTGTGAGCCATCCCAGGTTGCAGGACACAGATGATGCAGTCCCTCACCGGTCTGTATTGCACACTAGAGTGAAAGGAAAGAACAGAAGAAGAGCTGAACTGGGGAACTTAGGGGCTCAGGAAAGCACAATCTCTTCTTTGGATGCTTCATGCAAGTTAGGAGTGTGTAATCAGCTCCGGTCACTAGAATAAAGTAGATTGGGGCTTGAAGGGCCACAGTCCAGTTTCCTCTCTATTTACTGTTTGCCCATGAGGGAACAGACCTTACTTTCTAGTGTGCAAGGATTTCTATTACAGGTCTGTATGCACCCACACAAGAAAAAGGGGAAGCTTTTACTCACCCCTGTGAAAGATCCTATTCACACTCTGACTTTTCATAATCTTCCTCACCATAACTCTAGAGAGGTCACACACACACACACACACACACACACACACTGAAAACGGTACCATGAGAAAAGCTTCAGATGAAAGACATCCCTTCCTTATAGGTGGTATCTGGATCTTTGTGAGTGGCCTTCAAGTCCCATTGCTTTAGAAACAATGTAGATAAAAAAGAAATGTATTCTTAAAAGTGCCTCAAGACTAACAAATTTGTTTATCACGTGAGCTTTCATGCGAGAGATCAGATGCTTGAAAATGGAAAATAAACAGTTACAAGAAGAAGGGATAAATGCAATGAAGTTAGTGTACTCACAGGATCAGGTTAAATTACTTCAGCAAATCAAACAGGCTCTATTAATTCAAACTGAGGGAACAAGAGATAGGAAGAGAGAGAGATGACATTTACTGTTTATAATGAGAAAAAACAAAGATCCCTCTTTAAATGGAAGTTGATGGTATCAGATTTGCATGTGAATTCTAACTCTGATGCTTCTTTGAACCCTTGACCTATAATAAACCTGTTTAAGAATAGTGACAGTTAAATCCACCACAGAGTGGTTGGGGAGTTTGAAGTGATCTCCTGTTGATTTTTGAATGTTGCCAGTTCTGATCTCAGATTTGTGTCCATTTATTCTTTTATGCAGATACAGTCCAGATTGTTCAATGTATAAGGCCAAGGGACATTGTTGGCATGTAATGGCATATATTACATTGGTGGATGAGCAGATGAATTATCCCCTGAGGGATGTAGATAAAGATATAGATTAAGTATGCGTGTTAGTGTGAAAGGAAAATGACAATGCTGGTTGTATAAAGCGTTATTCCCAGGGACAAAAGCAGGCATTAGATGCAGATGTTGATGGATATGTCTACGTTACTCAGCATTTTCAAAAAAAGACTTTGAGATAATTATTTTGAAATAATTCTCACCCCCCCCCCAAATGCTATTCTGGTACAACAGTCCATTGTCCCAATATACCACAGCTTTTTTTATTTATTTATTTATTTCAAAAAGGAAAGTCTACACCAGAATTTTTTTTTTAAATAAAAAAAAGCAAGTCAATGCATGAGATAGGGAGGATTTAAAAAAAAAAAAAAAAAAAAGCCTTTTCTGTGTCCCACAATGGCTTTTTTACAAAATAGCTAGCTTGAAAAAGGCTTTTTATTTTAAAAAAGCTGGCAGGTTTAGCTTTTTTTAAAAAGTGCTCCGGTATCTTGAAATACTGGAGCACTTTTTCGGGACTGTTAAACCTTGTTTAATATCAAAAAAAGCCATCAGAGGGCACAGAAAAGGCTTTTTTTTCCCCCAAAAAAATTCTTCCTATCTTATGCATAGACTTGATTTTTTTTTTCCAAAAAAGAAAGTCCAGTGTAGACTTCTTTTCAAAATAATAATAATAAAAAAATCCATGGTATTTCAGGACAACGGGCCATCCCCAGACTGTTGTCCTGAAATAGCATTTTTTGAAAAAACTTTTTTTAAGATAATTATTTTGAAATACTTATCCAAAAAACAGGTTTTTTTTTTTGAAAATGCTGAGTAATGTAGACATAGCTGATAGTTTTATGTCTACTGTTAGAGTGGTATGGTATAGAAACATCTGACAACAGAAGATTTCTGTAAGTTTTCCAAGGAAAGCAAATCACAATGTGTTAGTCTCATGCATTTCTTTTCTTATTTCTGTCTCATTTGTGATTATGTATTGTACATGTTATTGTGGATTGGAGAGTTATTTTAGTTTGTGCTGGCTTTTAGTACAATATTATGACAGTTGCCTTTGATGTTTTTATTTTAATCATTAAGTACATTTTTTAAAGATATTTAATGAATTCTGGATATTGGGCAGGAAGAAAAATAATAATTCACTGTCTCCCAAGTAACCTAACATCTCTATCATTATGATTAAACACTTTTTTCTTTAAAGTGCATCTTTATATCATAGTTATATCTACTTGTTTAACAACTACTTTTAAATCATTACCCTGATTTTTTTCCCCATATAAAAGTAGTAAACACCTAAATCTTAAAGCACTCATTCCTTGTTCTTAAAAGCACATACCTCACAGTCCCCATAATATGTGAATTATTTCCAAATTTCTGAACACAGTTCGCCAATTACATTAAAAGTCTAATAGAGAAAAATGCATTTATCAATGCCAGTAAATTGTACAGTACTCTCCACATCAGACAGCACTCAGACACTACTTTTACATGCTCACCAACAATCAAACTAAATTATGAAAAATTTTAGATAAAATCTGAGTGTGACAATACAACAGTCAAGCTAGTTCTATTTCAGCTCGAGCTATAGCTTTGACTCAAATTGTGCTTTTTATAAGATTTTAATTGTGATTATGCATGACCATTATATCAGTTTTTTAATTAATATCTTGTTATTTGGTAATATTTGTTTGTTTATTCTTGTTTTCTTTTAATAAATCAGTTGTTGGTAGCTATAACATCTTTTCACTGGAACTGATGCCACATATGCACATAATGAAGATACATCTGGGAAAAAATGTAGTGCATTGTTCTGGTTTATTATTCACTACTGAAAAATAATATTAGGATGAGCAGTTGTTTTAGGGCAGGGGAGAGCTGATGGGGATTAGCAGATCATTATTGGAGGGGTATAGCAGCCAGCCAGCCCAAGGGGGTGCTAGCCCCAGTGGGCAGGGGGAGTTGGTTGGAGGGGGAAGCTGGCACCAGTGGGTGTGGCAGAGAGCCAGCCAGCCCCAGTGTGGTAGCACAGAGCTGGCTGGGGGTTGGGGCAGTGGAGAGCCAGAGTGGCATGGTGGGGGGAACTGGCCCCAGGGTGGTGGTGGACAGCTGGCACCAGGGCAGCGCAGAGCCAGCTGGGCAAGAGAGGGGGGTGTGTGACAGAGATCCCTGGAACAGTGCAGAGCAGGCCCTGGGACAAAAGGGGGTGGGGAAGAACCAGCCAGGGGTGGTGTGCCAGAAAGATGTTTCAGAAAGGGGCTTCACTGGCCCCTGGCACATGGGGCATGTGTAGAGTCCCAGTGCCAGTCCCCTGACTGAAAACTTCTGTTGACTGCCTGTGTGCACACTGGCAGGTGCTAAGTCAACCCTTTTCCATGGCTAGGAGCGGGTCTGGAGGCCAAGTAGGTCAACTTAAGGGCTCTTCCTCATCTACAATTGCCTTAAGTTGCTTTAATAAAGTCAATCAGAAGAGGTGGAGTTATGATGTCAACTTAGGGAAGCCCTTAAATTGACTTAATAAAAGCCCAGTGTGACCATGGGGGTCTGTAAGTCAATCTAAGGCTCCAGATTCCCACCTTTTAGTAATTCTCACCAGCAATTATGTAAATACACCTTGAATGCTAAAAAAGTTGAGATTATATTTCCCTTGTTGAAAAGGTGTTGCAACTGATTCCCAGCCCTACCATCATTGATAAAATATTACTTTCAAAATTATGTTGCAGCAACTTTTTTTTATATTTAATAGTGTGCTAAGTATACTATGAGAAGAAATGGTGAAGCAACTGAAAATCAAATTTTAGAGCAGGGGCCTCAAACTCAGATTACCATGAGGGCTGCATGAGGACTAGTAGAGGGATGCAAGAGGACTAGTATGTGAGCCTGAGGGTCGCACCACTGAAAATTTTTCATACAACAATATTGCAAATATTATTGACAATAGTGTTGTTGCAGGCCACAGAAAATAGCTTTAGGGGCCGCATGCAGCCCACGGGCCATGTGTTTGAGACCCCTGTTTTAGAGGGATATTTTGGGGAGGGAGCGAGGTGAGATGTCATAATGTTACTCCTCTATGGGAAAAAATAGTAAGGCTTTTGCTACCATGTCTAACCAGGAGTTAGAGAAGACTACCATAAAGGGCCTGAAGAGTAAATGCTGGTTATAAGTGTATTTCCATTAAGCATTAAAACACTTACAGAAAGGAAACACATTATTAGGACTCATAAAAAAAGAAAACGAAATCCAGACACAGTGTGAAACTGGGTGAAATGTGAAAAAAACCTTTTTTCTTGACTAAAAGATTTTGACCATTTTTCATCTAGCTGTGGTACAACGGTTTAAACAGTTATAATAAAAGATAAGTGGAATAGCTCCCAACAGTCCTATACCAGTCTGAAAAAATAACCTTGTCTCAGTGCATTCCATTACTAGAGAACAATTAAATGTTGTTTTGTTGTTCTCAATGGCCACAGTTCATTCTCATTATAGGCTGTTTATTTAGAGCCCTTCTCTTGCTACCAGTTACAAGCAACTGTCAGCTCTTAGAATGCTGCTTTCACCAGTGACCCTTTCAAGAGAGTCTGCAAGCTCCCATGCTGCTGCCCACCCCCCCAGCTTGTTGTTCCTTCTCTGCTTAACCTTTTCCGATTATAGGAGATTGGTTCCTAATTCTATATTACATCTAGTGACCAGAAACTCTAGCTAGTGCTCAAGGTCCCTGCCATTCCCAGGATGTCCTTTGCCTCAAATAAGGCCTCTTCCTTCAAATTCATTCATCTGACAGTAGGAACCAAATCCAAGGTTAACAGCTTTTTATGTGCATTTATAAACCACTATAGGCAAAAGGATTCACTTAAAAAAAAGGCTCATTAATAACTTGAGGGTAATGGCAGTGAAATACTCAAGGAATGTCAGCCTAGAAGATTTCTAAACACATCAACAAGGTCACAGTGGCAAAAGCCCTGAAATACACCTCCTTACCACCTCCCTAGGTGGTTCACAGGTCATCACTGATCCAACACAGACACACTCTGGAATAGATCTTTGAGGTAGTTATTAAGAATAAGAACATTATAAACAGAGGATAAGTTATAATTTGGTGGGCCCCAGAACCCTCCTAAATTTGTGGGCCCCCCTCACACCAGTGCAGGCTCCCCTCATGCAGGATCGGGGCCCCCTCACACACCCCAGCTACTGCCCCCCATGCATACCCCCACCCCACCTACTGCCTCCCACATTCCTACGTCCCCTCCAGTTACTGCCCCCAGCCCCTGTCTCATTGCTGGTCCCCTCAATCCTGCCCCAGCCCCCTGCCATGCCATCTTCCCCCACTGCCCAGGGCCAACCCCCTTCCCAATGCCCTTTCCCCACTAGGTCAGCTTTCCCATCCCCAAAAAACAGCCCCCCAGGTCCCTCTTACCTGGCCACCATGGGGAGTGGCCCCATCCTGGGCTGAGGCTTTGGCCTAGGGCCTTGTCTCACTGAGTATACTCAGACTTTGAGCATGCTCAGTGAGACCAGGCTGGGGAGGGAGGTTTAAAAAATACCTGCCCTGCTGGAACGCAGTGGAACACTGTTTCGGGTCTTGGTATTTTTAGGGTCCCAGCATTTGGGTCCCTAAAAACAGAAGATGGAGCTGGAATGCTGTGTTTTGGGGCCCACTGCTTTTAACTGGTGGGCCCCAGAATGCAGCCTTCTGGCTCATTTTCTAATTTTGGGGGGGGCTTGGAATGCCGGTTGCCAAAAAATAGTGGGCCCCAAAATGGTGTTCTGCTGTGTTCTAGCTTACTCCAACTTCTGATTACAAACTAGCCATTGTCTTGGAAAGACTGCTTACATACAAATTGATCAGAGATCTTTCATGTCCCCCACAAAACAGGAAAGATACCAATGGTCTTGATTTAATTATGACGACTCCCAGACTCCAACCAGCTCCAAATCTGTTAAGAAGGCAGGAGCACTTGCAAGCTCAGAGAAGCAAGCCAAAGTCAACTACAAGCTCATCTAACTGAAATTATTATGGGTCCAGAACTATTTGAATGAAAGCCAACACATAGAACTTAAACTGTTTCATTGGGACTGAAAGTTGATCTATTGTTGATGATGGATCAAGGACACACATGCATTATCCTTCTGGAGCTCTTTGCACTATTTGACCCTGTCAGTCATAATATCTCCTGAAAGAGATAGCAGGGATCCAACATAATGCTATACAATAGTTTGAGTTCTTCCAGAAAAGGATGCATTCAAGCATCAAGGAAAAATGCTCCTCCACAATTAGACTCCTCACTTGTTGGGTCTCACAATCATCAGATCTCTATCTGGTCCTTTTCAACAACTGTATTCAGTCATTAGGTGAATTGGTTGGACAACATGGGCTCAAATGCAAAAGATTCATGTTATTTGATATCAATTGCTCCTCTACCATGTATGCCACCAATATGACAGTGATGAATATGATCAGCTCATGGATACACAGATGCCTGAAGTTGAATGCAAGCAAGATTGTGCTGATGCTGGTGGGCAAAGGATTTATTTTGAAGTTATTAGGGCCACTGTGCAGTTTCCTCTGGCTGAAACTATATACTCATAATTGGTCTATTCAGTCTGTAGTTTATTTTGGAAGTACTTTTGGATTCCGTAGCGGGTGAAGTTCTCACATGCTGCTAACCATGCATCATTCTTTTTATCAGTTCTAGTTGGCTAAGTGACTCCATCCTGTCTTGGCACATAAGGATTTTGACTCAATTAGTCACACCTTTGTTACATCTCAACTGGATTACAGCAATGTAAGTTACTTTGCATGAATATAGAAGGTTGCAGAACATTTTCTCAGCAATACAGGCTAGTGCAAGCACATTTATGCTTCACTGGCTTCCCATAGAGTATAAAAGCAAGTTCTGGTCTCAGCATTTATATTCAGGGTATGCTATGTAGCTAGGTCTGGTATTCAGATCTTATTTCTTAGAAGATATGATTAGCGAGGTGAATGAATCTCCAGCATAAACATCTTTTCAGCCTAAGATAGATAGATAAATAGGCCTGTCTTTTTAGCCTACTATGTCTGAGCTAGCTAAGATAAAGAAAACACCCAAGAAAATATTTACTATTAACAAGCTAAATTAGGAATGTAGAGATAATGTAAAGAGCATGGCAATGGATGGAGAGAACATTCTACACAGGGATTGGTTCAGGTAAATGAAATGTGTAATATATATGAAAAGCTAGAGGTTTCTATGTAACTGGAGCTGCAGTGTACCCTGTATCCATCCCCATGTTTGAGCTACCCTAAGGATGGCCCTGCTCACCAACACCTACAGATCTAACAAACATAAAAACAGTCACATACCCCAGCAATAAGCCATATTGCCAACTTTCCCCACATATCTGTACAAAAGATATAGGTCCTAATCAAGCCAGCTCCTCCATCAAAGGCTCATTTATCTGCTCATCTACTAATGTGATCTATGCCATCATGTGCCAGAAATGCCCCGACACCTTATACGTTAGACAAACAGAATGATCCCTGTACAAAAGAATCAATGAACACAAAACTGACATCAGAAATCACAAAAAAGAAAAAACAGTTGCTGAGCATTTCCATCTTTCTAATCACTCTATAAATGATTTGTTAATGACCATACTCAGGGACATCAGTGAAACAGTTCAGTTGGAATTAATATGCAAATAAGATTGTGTGAAAGCAGGATTAAATTAAGACTATGGGTTCTTTTCCTATTACAACAGGTCATTTGACTTCAGTCTTCCCCGAGTTTGAACCCTAACAGCTGCTCTTACTGTTTTGCTGTTACTGTATGACCTGGTCCCATGTTTTACATTTCCTTGAATTTTTTTCATTTCATTCTGTAAATTCCCCCATCTTTGGGGTGTGGGGGGAATCAAGGGGTGTGTTCACACAGCACTCTTATTTCAAAACAGAGGTTGTTTCGAAATAGGAATTCTGCTGTTCATATGACGCACAGTTGTTTCAAAACGACCGTGGCGGGTTTGGGGGCAGACCGGGCTTTAAGCTGGCGGGGAGCAGCGCTGCCCAGCGCTGAATGCCACCGGAGCCTGCAGCCCTGCTCTGAAGGCACCCGCGGCGTTCAGCGCTGGGCAGCGCTGAAGCCCCAGGGTGCCTGCAGCCCCCTGCGGAAGCAAAATAGCATGTTCACAGTGTGAACATGCTATTTTGTTTCCCGCCTTTTTCCTTATTTAGAAATAACTTGTTAATTCGGATTAAGTTATTTCGAAATAAGGCTTTATTTCGATACAAGTTTGTTTTGACACAACTTGTATCAAAATAATCCCTGTGTGTGAACACAGCCAAGGAGTCTTGTGGCACTTAAAGACTAAGATTTATTTATTGCATAAGCTTTCATGGGAGAAAATCCCACTTCAGACCCTTTGAAGAGGAGGAATTTACAGTAAGCATCTGATGAAGTGGGATTTTCTCCCATGAAAGCTCATGTGAAAAATAAATCTGTTAGTCTTTAAGTGCCACAGGACTCTTTTTTTTTGCTTGACTACACTAACATGGCTGTCCCTTTGGAACTCTTGAAAATGCCTTTTAGGATATTAATAATTCTTTCTTGAGAGCAAGGTTTGAATAATGTTCCATAAATAAAGTCTGGGGTCAGACAATGAACAATAAAGAAAAGAAAATATTGAAAAGCTGCTCAGTAAGCAAACACCATCACTGCTGTACACTGAATAATGCTGGGGTCTTGGGTGGGGGGAGAGTATAGTATCCCAAAGGAGCTAAATTAAAATAGCAAAAAACATTGTTAAATTTGTCACATTTTTCTTTGCAACCTTATTAATGTACTTTTAACATGTGTCCACATGTGCATATGTATATCTGACTTCTTGACATATGAAAGAATAAAGTTAGTCTGTCAATTGCATGTGAAGAGAAATAGATCTGTGAGCTGCAAGCTTTCCCACAGGGGCTACAGATTCAATTTCCAGATGCATGTTGAAGCATACTGTGCTTCTCAGCCCACCCTTTGGCTTCCGTATGGGCAGTCTGTTTTCTGGCCCACCTTTTGGTCTGAGCCAAGGCTCTCTTCAGTGACTGCATCAATTTTAACCTGGCTTTTCTAGACAATGATTATGGGTGGGATTTTCCCAATTGTCAATGGGAATGCTGAATTTCTAGAGTGCTTGTTTGGTCAGTATGAGTGTGCTGGCCTTCTCTGTCTTAAGCTGGTCACAGAGCACAGGTTTTAGCAGACAATCTTGAGGTATGCACTCCATTTGTCCCAATAAGTAAAACAAATGTCCAGTGTATCCTGCATAAACTGTTGGCTAGGATCTTGTTATTGGACATCTTTTTTTAAGATATCAGAAGTGAAAACTGTTTGATCTCCACTTATGCTTGGAGTACTTAATCCCACTTTCACAACCATAAGAGAGGGCACTAAGGACACAAGCCTGATAAACAGATACCTTCATGTCCTGGGGCCGGTTCTGTTCAACATTTTCATCAATGATCTGGATGATGGAATAGAATACATTCTCAGTAAGTTTGAGGATGACACCAAGCTGGGGGGAACAGCAGACACGTTGGAGGGCAAGGACAGGATTCAGAGAGACCTAGATAAGTTGGAACAGTGGGCCATTAGAAATCTTATGAGGTTCAATAAGGACAAGTGTAAAATCCTGCATGTGGGACGAAAAAAACCCCATGCACTGCTACAGGCTGGGAAACATTCAGCTAAGTAGCAGCAGTGTAGAAAAGGACCTGGAGGTCATGGTGGATGGGAAGCTAGGTATGAGTCGGCAGTGTGCTCTTGCTGCCAAAAAGGCCAATGGCTTACTGGGCTGCATCAAAAGAAGTATTACCAGCAGATCAAGGGATGTGATCATTCCCCTCTATTCTGAACTGGTGAGGCCACATCTAGAACACTGTGTTCAGTTTTGGGCTCCCCGCTACAAAAAGGACAGGGACATGCTAGAGAGAGTTCAGAGGAGGGCAACCAAAATGATCAAAGGGCTGGAGCACAAGCCTTATGAGGAAAGACTGAAAACATTAGGCTTATTGAGTCTGCAGAAGAGAAGATTGAGGGGGGATTTGATAGCAACCTTCAACTACTTGAAGGGATGCTCTAAGGAAGATGGAGCTCAACTGTTCTCGGTAATAACGGAGGACAGAACAAGGAGCAATGGTCTCAAGTTGCTTTTAGGGAGGTCGAGGCTGGATATTAGAAAATAACTTTACTAGGAGAGTGGTGAAGCCTTGGAATGAGCTGCCTAGGGAGGTGGTGAAATCTCCATCTTTGGAGGTGTTTAAGGCCCGGCTGGACAAAACCATGACTGGGATGGTTTAGCGGGAGTGGTCCTGCCTCTGGCAGGTGGTTGGACTAGATGACCTATGAGGTCCCTTCCAACCCTATGATTCTGTGTTCACAGTTAGTAACTTCTTGTTCCAAAACATGTGAAGTAAGTTTGCCAAAGTTAACAGAAATTCTTTGGTACTAGTATCAGGTTCCCTATCAAGATGAAGTGATCTGGTGAGAACTGAGGGGAGATAGCATAAAGGATCCACTTTGTCCAGAGCTCCATTGACAGATTTTAGGTGGAATATTGGTGCTTTGTGATATGGTACCTGTTTTCTTTATGCCGATTACAATGCCAAGCTCTATGCATGCATCATAAAATTTATTCATAATGACCTGCAGTTCACCAGGTAAATTAGACAAATGCAGCATAATCTCCAAAAAACAAATACCAGATAGTAAACCAGGTGACATGCCTTCTGCACTGAAATAGTCTGATGTTCAACAAGCTGCTGTTCATTCTTGATTCAATTAGTACACCAGATTGATCATTTCCAAAAGGTATACGTAAGAGTAGAGAAGATACCAAAGCCAGTGGGTACTAAAACTCAGCCTTGCTTCATACCACTATCAATGCTAAATTCAGAGCTGGGGAATGGTAGCTAAGGTAGTATCGCAGATAATAGAATCTTCAGTAGGGAGTTCTTTGTAATGCTCCATCCACTGGGCAATTTGGTTCTGCTTCTCAGTTAATATGGTACTTTCTTGCTTTCAGGTTTGCAGTCTTTTTACAAGGTGGACCAAGTACCTCTTTAAAGTCATCATAGATACTGAAAAAGCCCCCTTCTTTCAAAGCAGACCTGAATCTCTTTGCACAGTCTTGCCAGTTCTTCTGGGCACATTCTCAGGTGACTTCCAGCACTGCAGCTTTAACTTCTAAACTTCAGAGGTCACAGCTAGATGGTTGCCTTCCCCCATCCCCTTTCTTTTCTATAAGTGGGAGCTAGATACCTAGTTGGCATTCATGAAAATGCTTATGATTCCTGAAATTTCCTCTAAAAGTTCATTTATGCATTGCAGGCTTAGAAAGAAAACAAAAATAGCAACAACAAAACAGGCAACTTGGTGGATGCAAGATGACAAAAATCCAGATTATTCAATTCAAAACTATTCAAAGAAATTGTGAATTGTGATTTATTAAATGGGGAAAAATAATGAACTTGTTCTGAAGGTAGCTCAGTGTATTAGGATTTTTCAGAAAATGCATCTTCCCTCTCTGTGACAATACAATTAATTGCACACCAGTGCAAATCCTGAATAAAAATCTTAAAACATCTTGTTATTACCTTGTATTATTCCATATTAGCTTCCCCCTCCTCCTTGAGGGGCTAATTGGTCTAACTTAATGAGTTCTTAGCTACTTCAAAATGTGTAACTGTGTTAAAAGACTTCATTAGTGGGCCTTCTCTAAAGCATGTTCTCCTAGAAGTCTTTTCAAATGTGTGTAGGTGTGCAGTAAGTATACATTAAAAAAAGGCCAGAAGGCTGCAAAACAAAATAATCTTCAATTTTAAATTCAGAATATAGGAAGAGTTGGTTTCTAAAAAGGATATGAAAAAAATCAGTGTCTTAGCAAGTGAAATGTAGAACCCAAATCTAGTTCCACTGAAATCAGTGCAAGATTCCGAGTGGTGTCCATGGTATTGAGACACCAAAAAGAAAACAGTGGTCATTGCACAAATCAAGGAGAAGACAATAGAAGCAGCTGTCTAGCTACTGGAACATCACCATATTTAACTGAAGACTATGGACCAAATTAAAATCGAGCAACAGCTTGATGTAAGCAGCACAAAACTGCTTCAAAAATCTCTGGGACAATTTCTTCAGTGATACAAAACAGTGGTATTAGTCAGGTATAAGTCAGTGGTATTTTGTTAGGTATAAGTCAGACAGTGAATCTAAGTAGGCCAAATTCAAAGGAGCTTTATTGTGGTGCAAGGAATGTATTGGGCACAAAGTTGTCAGAAAACATTGGTGAGATATACATGTAGGCAGTATATAAACACACATTTTACAGGGACTGATGGTATATTACAGGCTCCAAATTAGGAGGATATGTTGCTAGATTTACACTTTAAAATATAACTGTAATGCCTGCCAAGAATACCTAGAACACAAGCTATGGAATCTTTTTTGCTTTTTATAATTGTATATATCAATAAAAGTTAAATAAAATTCTAAGTCAGCTGCAGAGGCAGCTGCAATGTGAATAAATCACTGAACTCTCTTGCCAAAAGTTTCATGTTCTCACATGAGTATGGGAGCTTTTGACCTTTGCAGCAAAGAACTGCTATATAGAAAAAGTGAATATAGATACTCAGTTGGACCTTTCCCATTTTTATATTTGGAAATTAGAAGCCATTCTAAATGGATGCACATGGGAAGTCAGGGTGGAAGGAAGGCAAGAAAGTCAGGGTTAAAAATCAGGGAAAACCAGATGAAAAATAGCTTGTAGAGACTACAGGGTATACATGATTACAAAATGGCTCAGAGAAATATGCTAGAGCTCTGATGTTATACAATTATGCTATATTGTGTTTACACTATTGTGGACATTCTTTCTTGGAGTGGAAAAAAGTATATGGTTTCAATGTTAATTCATTGGTGTTGATTTTAATGTAGTTCAGTGTTCCTCAAGCAGTGAGTACCTGATTCATGAAATCTTCTAAAAGAATTAGAAAGATTGGCAATTTCAGGCAAAGCTAATAAAACATTTTGTCTTCTAAAGACGATCTGAACAGATTTGCTGTATGCCCTCTCCCTGTGTTTTCCTATACAGGAATTCACAGCAGTCAGCAGTCACACTGCAAACAGAGCTTCATCTTATCCATACTATTCACTGGTAAATGTTTGCTACAACACTTCCATAGGTTAACAGCAATAGTTCATAGTTGAAGAACTTATTTAAACAGTACTATATAAAATAGTTGCTTGTAAAATACACATGAGTTCATGGACAAGGATTCAAAGTAGTTAAGGCGGGGGGGAGTGGGCAGGCTCTCAAGGCACCCAAGGATGGCCTTTGAAGGGAAATAATTCACTCCCCAACCTACAGACAGATCATGTGGCTGCATCATTACTCCTCTGTATCAGCTATTGCAACATACAGCATGGGATAATGATCATTGCTCCTCATCTAATGAGTATGTGAATTCACATATAGCAACCTGGTAGTCTGCCAGCAGAAGGCCTGGTACAGCTTCTCTGAGAAGGATTTCACTTACTGTGAACACACTTAATGTAGCAATACATGGCACAGAATTCAAGAAAGTATATGTGAGACTATGTGAAAGCCAAGAAAATAAAAGTACTGGTGAAGTTTCACATTCTCATTAAAATCTTAGTCATGTGAGATTTGTCCTACTCTATCAAATAAACGAGGTATCAGAATGTTAATGCTATATATATTCTGAGGATAGCCATGTGCTGTAATAGTTTGACCTTTTCTGTATTATTTATTTTGATTGGATGGACATCCCGTTCCTCTTTTGCAGTCTGAAGGCAACATTGAGGAAAAAATAAAATAGCCATCTGATCAAAATTTGGAATAATGAAAAGGTCAAAGTAAATGATCATAATGTGCAGAAAACCATACACTTTACAATTCTTCATTTCAGTTTGCTGACTAAGATTCTAACCAGAACATAAAATAACAGGAAGTTAATCAATTTCCATAACGTGCAAGTCCACAAGATGATAATGTTTGTGTTATTTACTGCACCCTCCCACACCCCTGTAATTTGATCTATGCAGCTTTCCTGTTCACCATTACAGTGTAATTATGTTTGGTGTAGTGCAAAGTATCCCATGTTAGGTGTTTTTGGAATGTTCATGACATGTTTTACATTACTGTCATGACAGCATGTTTCCTGCAACATCATACCTATGTAAAGCTATGAAATATATCCATAAGTGTATCTCATGTGGCTTGAAATGATGGAGACAAACAAAGCTGGGTTTGCACACACACAGTGAAGGTACGCACATAAGACTAATGCAGGTCAAGTATCTTGGCCCAGGAGGGAAGAATCACCATGCTGCAAGAAGGGGGACTGAGGAGCCTTGAAAAGAGAAAGAGAAGAAGGCATACTCTGAACTGGTTTAAGGCTCTTCTCTGGAAACCATTTTTAAAGCAACATCAAGCACTGATATCTGTTCTCATGGTGAGAAAAATATGGCTATAACTTCATCCAGTAGTCATGGATGGACATGGACCGTAACAGTGATCTCAGTTTCAAAAGCAAGTTCTCTTTTATTTGATTGTGGTTATCTGGCTGACTGATCAATTGCTTGTATATTGATTTGACATATAGACATTTAAAATTGTGTTTTAATCAATAAACATGTTTATTTTATCTAAAGCAGTAAGATGTTCCATGAGTATGTGTGAAGGCCTTACTGAGAGCAAATGCTGGTACCTATCAGTGTCTTTGTTAAATTGATGAATTGGTTTAAATGAGCTTGCAAGGCCCAGTGCCTTTGATCAAGTGTTTGAGAGGGGGGGTGGCTTTCTTGTAATTTTCTGCCTTTTTTGCCTAGAAATGTTAAAATATGTTATCTTGCCCTTTAGAAGCATCTTGGACTCCCAGGAAGTTTTGGCTATTAAAATTATGAAGCTCTTGGGATAAAACATAATCAATATACTGCACTTTCTGGTAAATTGTTAGAACAGAAGTTAAGCAAAGTGAAGTTTCTTCTTCTAGACCTTCCTTTTAACGTATCCCTGTACAATTGAGAGTAGTATGTATATATAGGGCACTCTTACATGGGGAGAAGAATATGTATTGAGTTCACAGCTTCCCTCAGCAGAAGGAGAACCTGGTGAAGAGACTAGATAGAGTTGATAGGAAGGCTTTAAATTAGCATCTAAAGGGAAAGGTTAAGAAAGTGTACATTTGGCCAAACATAACTCAACACAAAATAGTATGAATGTACAGCAATGTAAAATGATGCCATTTTTCAATTTCCTGTATACTAACAGTAAAAGCCTAAAAAGACAAATTGCTGAATTATGCAAATAGATTTGTGCATGTCTAGTTTTATTGAATTCTGGTATATTGAGTCACTTGACTAGCATATTGAAGTCAATGGACATATCCTTATTTAGGAAAGGAAGAGTGGACTTAGATATGGAATAACAATGTGCATTAAAGAGGCCATTACACTGGTATTTCGTATTTTAAGTCAGATATGCAGCTGTATACTTCTGTGCAAATCGGTACCTTCCCTAGGGTGTGACCATGCTCATAGGGTGCACCTGAGGCCATGCACTGAAGGATGACATTTTGTTTGGGGACCAGACAGAATTATGCACTGTCCACAGCTCATCCTTGGGTTTGCCATTACCTGTTTTAGAATCACTGACTATTCAGAAAAACAAAATCTGGATTGCTTGTACTGACTACTCACAAGATTGGATAATGGTACAACTGTTATAGATCATCAAATCAGACAAGGGAGCAGGGTGAATAGCTTCTTGACCTCAGTCAGTAATACATAAGCAAAACTGCATTACTGGGGGGTATTTAAATTCAGGGCTATAGGCTGGAAACGTTATGATGCCAGAAATAAAACATCATTGATGTTTATAAAAACACACACACTTTTCTAACATGAAGTATTGCAAACAACTCAACGTACTTCTGTATTAGACCTCATTTGACAGGTTAAGATAAGACACTGAAATAAAAATTCATGGTTGCCTATGTATGATTGATCATGATCTAGTTTTATTTCTTACATGTCTGTAAGTTCCTACTGCTCCAAGCAGTAGCATATCTTCTTGGGGCTTTAAAAAGGCTGAATTTTGAAAGTTGAAAATTTAATACAAGAATATAGATGACAACTAGAAACTTAAGAATGCTTCATTAGATGAACATAAAACTGCTATACTAGATGAGAATGTCAATCATGATGGGGAAAAGGCAGAAGTAGTCAATTAATTTTCTGTCCTGTATGAGGAAAGCAGCAAGATATATTCGTATCAGAATGATAAGAAATTACTTTCTATGTCATATATATATATAAATTCCAAAGCAAGAGGAAACCACAGTGATCTATTTGGACCTCCTACATAACACAAACCATGTAGCTTCTCAAAAATCATTCCTAGACCATATCTTTTAGAAAAAATATCCAATCTAAATATCATTGATGGTTAATCCACTGTGACCCCTGATAAGTTGTTCTAATGACTACATACTCTTACTGTTGTAAAAATTTATGACTTATTTCATCAATGACTAAGGAGAATGTTAGATATTTCCAAATTTGCAAAAACTGTATAACTCATAGTCAAGAGCATTAAAATAATTAGCTAGCGAGTTCTCTGGACTATCAGTGGTTCCACCATTCCCCCCCCCCCGCCCCCAACAGCTCTTGGAACATCAGTGACATTCCAGAGGACTGGAAAAGCTAATTCATTCCCAGATTTTAACAGACTTAGAGAATGTCCTGTTTCACTATTGGCCAATTGGTCTGACATCAATCCCAGGCAAAAGCATGGAAAGGTTGATATAGAATGCTATCAGTACTAATTAAAGGACAGTAGCATAATTCATGCCAATGAGCATGACTTTTTTTTCCATAAAGTATGTCATCATACATTTTATGAGATCCCAAGTTTGGTTGAAAAATTATTTAGAAGTCATGATAATTAATCAATTGAACATGGTCACCTAGTAAAACATTGCACTTAAGATTAACTATGGTTCTCACAGCCTAATTAGGAGAATATTTACAGGGAGTGAGCAGGTGGGAATGGACTTTTTCCAGGGCATTAGTGAGACCAGTACAAAAGTACTGCTTTCAAACTGAGAGCAGCAAAGCTGAAAAGGGTGTTGAAAACTTGGGAAAGTTTCAGGAAAAAAAAACAAAAAAACAAACAAACAGCTACAAGAATTAGTTGAGGTCTAAGGAACACAGAGAACAATTAAAGAACCTCAGTCTATTTTGTATACCTAACAGAGGGTGAATCATAATCTGTAGGCCTACATGCACAAAAGGAGCCAGGGACCCAGAAAAATGAGATTCAAAGTTTGAGTTAGGAGCCTACATTATTATACAAACAGCAAATAGACACCAGAGATAGATTCACAAAAGCCAACAAATTAGGCAGCGAGCTGTCTAACTAGCCAATGGCAGACACCAATGAGGGAGATGTGCTGAAGCCCATGACCTTATTTCACAAATGGATGCCTAAGTAGACACTGCAGAAAAGTGTCTGAGCACGTCTACACAAACTGTTTTATTTCAAAATCGGTCCTTTTGAAAGGACCAATTTCAAAATAAAACCCTTATTTCGAAAGGGCTCTTTTCGAAATAAGGGAAATCACGGGATCGAAAAGACCGTTATTTCGAAACGGATGTTTCGAAATAACGCCAATGGATCTGCTGTTTCGAACTGCTGTTTCGAAACAGTGTTGTTTCGAAACAACGGGTCTAACGCCATTATTTTGAAACATCCGTTTCGAAATAACGGTAGTTTCAAGGGGGGGTAGGTTTTACTTTTTCAGGATGACGATCCTTATTTCGAAAGGACGAGGTCTGTCCTTTCGAAATAAGGGAATGTCGTGAAGACCAAATCATTTTTATTTTGAAATAACGAGTGTTATTTTGAAATAAAAGTGCTGTGTAGACGTGCCCTCTGTGTCTGCTTGGGATTCTCAGCTGCAATCTTTCTTGGTATAGTTCACTAAAAGTTAGGAAAAAGCCAGATAACTTTATGCCCAAATGGTTAGAGGCCTCCTTCTGGGTGTGGGAGACTGCCAGTTCAATGCTTTCCTCCACATTAGAATGAAGCAGAATTTCATCTGGGATATGCTACATCTCAGTGCAGTGTTCTAACTAGTGGGAAACAGGATATTCTGGTTTGAGGCTCCCTCAATCTCTCCTGCTGATGCTGTTGAACTCAAGATAAATTACTACAGAAAAATTGGACCAGGGGAAATGGGATTTCTGACAAGACTGTTCTCATCAGTCTACAACAGTGGTTCCCAACCGGTGTGCTGCGGCAACTGCATTAGTGTGCTGTGAGAAGACAGCAGAGTTTGAGTCAGTGCCGTAAAAGCCCTGGGCAGTCTCAAATGCCTCAATAGAGCCATGCTATTAAAGGGGTGGCTTTGCAGCACAAGCTGTAAGCGCCACTAATGCAGGGCTGTAACTACAGAAGGGTGAAAGGGGGTTTGCCCTGGACCCCAATTGAAATGGGCACTGCAGGGAAGCCATCACCCCTGCTGCCTCTGGCCACGGCAGGGAAGCAATCCCCCCTGGTGGGTCCTGCTGCGGCATGAGAAAACAATGACCCCTGCGGCCTCCAGCCATGGCAGGAAAGTGAACCCCCCCTTTATGATTCTGGCCGTGGCAGGGGGAAGTGATTCCCCCTGCCACGGCCGGAGCTGCCAGGAGGGATCACTTCCCTGCTGTGGTCAGAGACTGCAGGGGCAATCATTTCCTCCTGCTGTGGTGGGACCTGCCAGGGGGAATTGTTTCCCTGCCATGGCCAGAGACAGCAGTGGAGTGTTCCTTTCTCCCCATCGGGGCAGGGTAGGGATGCCCATTGCTGGCAGGGAAGTGATCCCCCCTGCCTACTCTGGCTGTTGTGGGGGATCACTTCCTCCTGTCGTGGCCAGATGCAGTAGGCGGGATTGCTTCCCTGCTGGCCGTGGCCAGAGGCAACAGGGGGTCCCCTCGCCCCATGGTGGCAGATTAGGAACCCCCATTGCCAGCTCTGGCCATGAGAGGAAGGGTGACAAACCTTCTCCCCACCACTGTATAGATGGGCTCTGGATTGGGGTTGGGGGGCACCTTTGGGACTGCTCCTCCAGGCTCCAGAACCCCTGCATAGGGCCCTGCAGTAATGGAAAAGGTTGGGTTCCCATCAGAACACACCCCGGGTGGCAAAACGCCACCTTGTGGCTCTAGATTTCAAATCTCCCTCTCTGTGCAGTCCAGCCAGGTTGGCTGTGCAGGGTGGGAAAGCCTTGTGCAAATGCATTTCACATCTGCTGCCTGGAGGTGCAGGCTGAGGGAAGCAGGGTGAATGGAGTTGGGGGGGGGTTCAAGGGATTCATTAGGGTTGGGGGGGGGCCTGTGAGACCCATGGGGAAGTGGAGAACTGGCGTTGGCACCTGCTGGCAGCAGGGGCCAAGCTGAAGCAGGAGCAGGTCCAGCCATCTGGACACTGACCAGCAGTGAAAGTAGCCAGCCTTCGCTGCAGTCCCAAATCCAGCCTCCTCCCACCCCACTACCCTATCCAGCTCCATCTGGTGGAGAGAGCTGGCCCCAGTGGTGATCCTGGAGATGCTGCAGGTGGCAGTGGTGAGATCCAGCCCCAGCTGCAGTTCTGGGGACACCAGGACCTGTGGCAGTTGCAGCAGGGGGATTCGTCTGCAGTTTGGGGATGCTGCATCAGTGGCTGCATGATTCAGCACCAGCCACAGCCCAGCACGCTGTGGCCTTGGCAGAGGCCCTGGTGATGCCAGGAAGGCTGATGGGGGACCTGATGAGGTCAACGAGACCTGATGGGGGCAGTGGTGAGGGCCCAAAGACAGCCAAGAAGGGCCCAGGTAAGGCCCATGGAGGCTGGTGCAGGGCCGACTAGGGCAAGTGGGGGCAGGGGCCTGACAAGTTCGTCCCTGGTGAGACCAGCAGCGGAGCTTGGCAGGAGGGGCAGGGTGGACCCGATAAGGGCCACTGAGCTACCCTCCCGGTCTTATCAGTTTCCATCTGCTCTACTGCTTTTCTTTCTTCCCTCCAGTTGCCCTGCCCTTTCACTCTCCAGGATTTCCCCCCCACCAACCGTCCTATCCCCAGGCTCCTCCTGCCATCACACAGAAACACCCCTATCCTTCCCTCACCTTTCCTTGCCACCCCTTCCCTGCTCCCAACATTTTGCTTTGCTACCCACATGGCCACCCCTGCCCTCCCTGGTGCCACCTGTTTTTACAGACCTTTAGAGAACAAAATAAAGTTCATAAATGGGTGTTTATTTTTGATGATTTGATTTTAATTAACATCAGTTTCTAAAAGCTATACTTCATCTATCCAAAACTTGCTTGCTGGGTCCTGATTGGGAAAAGAATTGCAGTGTGGTCCCTTACCCAAAAGGGCTGAATACCTCTGATTTCAAGAACATTATCTAACCAAAATTACAATTCTTAGCACTCATGAAAATTAATTCAATTAAAAGTGAGGTATTGGTCTTTGAATTTTAAAAATGTGAACTTGCTAATGCTGGTGACCAAAAAGCAAAGTTGAGATGATAGGGTAGTTATTAGTGACCATGTAATGAAACAATGACATTCACATGCTTTGTTAATACTAAAGTGAGACCCCCCCCCCAAGCCTAATGTTAACAGATATAGCTAAATTGAGTTTATCTTCTTTGCAAAACCTATTTTATTTCCCCTGATCTGAGAAGAAATGGATAAGTTTGTTGTGAAAAGAGGTGATTCCATAATTCCAGTCACTGATGAAATATCTGAACCCCAAGGGGGAAAAAAAAAAGGAAGACCTGTTCATAGACAGTATAATGAGAGCTATCTGGCCTTTGGATTTTCATGGACAGGAGATGCTACTTACCCCTTACCTGAATGTCTCATCTGCAGAGGGAATTTGGCAAATGCTGCAATGGTGCCAAGTAAGTTAAAACGACATGTGCAGACAAAACATCCATCTTTTGCAAACTAAGGCATTCAATACTTCAGGTGCTTAAAAGAACAAAAAACGTGAAGCAGACCCAACCCAACATCTAATGGATTGTGTGCGGGTATCAAATAAAGCTCAAAAGGATAGTTACCTGGTGGCTGACCTTATAGCAAAATCAAAGAAGCCTTACAGCATTGCTGAAACCTTAATTATGCCTGCATGTAAAAAAAAAAACTGTAGGTGTGATGTTCGGAGCTGATGCTGCAAAAGAGACTGACAAAATTGCATTGTCTAATAACACAGGGTTTGGTATGTTGATGGGAACTCCATTCAGGAGAATTTTTTTGTTTTCCAAAGAGCTACCGAGTCATGCAACCGGTGAGGAAATATTGAGTAACAAATACTCAGTTGAAGGAAAAACAACCTTACCTGGGCCACGTGTTGTAGCATTTGCACTGATGGAGCAGCCTCCATGACAGGGAAAGTCAAAGCATTTGTTAGTAAGGTGAAAGAGCAAAATCCTGACATTCAGACCAACCATTGCATGCTCCACTGTGAAGGTGTTGTAGCCAAAACAATGCCACTAGAGTTAGCTGCAGTATTAGAGCAAGCTGTTAAAATTGTGAATTACATAAAATCATGGCCAGTGAAATCAAATTTGTTCACTATTTTGTGTAAAGAGATGGGGGCTGAGCATCAGAGTTTACTGTTACACACTGCAATGGTTATCATGGGACACGGTTCTGTCCCATGTTCATGAGCTGTAGAGACAACTGACAGTGTTTTCAACAATGCATGAATTGCCTTATAAAGACTTCCTAGCTGATTACTGGTGGGCTAAGCTGGCATATCTTTTATACATTTTCAGCCATCTGAATGAGCTGAATACTAAAATGCAGAGGAAGAATGAGAATCCTGACCATCACAGATAAACTTCAAGGTTTCAGCTCAAAACTGGGCCTTTGGAAAGAGGCAGTGGCAGGGGGTTCACTTGAAATGTTTCTGCTAGCACTGTCAGTGGCAGATGTAGCTGTCAAGGCACAGAGCCTCATATTTCAACATCTCAAATCACTTCAAGAGAAGCTTGACTACTACTTTCCCTCAACAAATGTGGAAGACTATGACTGGGTACGTGATCCATTTAGTTCACTTTCTTGTGATTCAGGAAAGAAGCTGACTTTAAAAGAAAAAGAGGAATATGCAGAGCTACAGATGGATAGCACAATGAAACTGAAGTTTGGAGAGGTGTCTTTCAACATCTTTTCGTTGACTGCAGGATATGAATATCCAACTATCTCTGACAATGCTATTGCTGTACTCTTGCCATTTCCAACAGCATACCTCTGTGAGCTAGCATTCTCAATACTGACATACATAAAAACAGGATGGAGCTCTTGTCAATGGAGCAAGATTTACAGGTGGCCCTCTCATCAGTTCCTCCCAGGATCAAAAGGCTCTGTGCACACAGGCAGGCCCAGGTTTCCCAATAAGTTGGTAAGTTGCTATTCAGTCTACCTTGCATTTTTCTTTGATCAACTGAATTTTAATTATGCATCAGTTCAATTATTTAATTGAAAATATATTTTTAAACATTACATATATGAATGATCATCCACAAAATTCAGACGTGAACTGAAGGCTGCATATGGAACAGATTTAGGGCCGTGAATAGTTAGAAAGAGTTGAGATTTTGAAAATGTATCTGATGGTATATTCTTTCCCTGATGGATTTGAAACACTATGCATTTGATCCTTCATTAGATTATATATACTATGTACCTCTCCAGTAAGACCATGTGACATTTATGAGCCATCAATTCAGCTGAAACAAGTCAGTGTGTCTTGGAATTTTTTCGTCTCACTGAAGTGTGCCTTGTTACCAAAAAGGTTGGGAACCACTGGTCTACAAACTCAAACTCATTCTCATGTGCTCTCACTTTCTCTTAAAAAAGATGTTCACACACAAACTGCTTGTTTTGAAACAAGCTGTTTCAAAATAATGTTTTATTTCAAAACACCTTATTTCGAAAGAAAAAAGTCTCTTTGAAATAAGGGAAACCTCTGTTGTTTCGAAATAAGAAGCCTGTGTAATACACCCAAAGAGTCATTTGGATAACTCACATCCCAGTTGATTACACTAACCACAAGGTTAAAATTATGAGTGAAGTCCTGCTTCTCCTCCCCAGTGCCTTCTTTTCCTTTACTGCTATGTGTGAGCTTCCCTGAGACTTCCCCATTCTGGTGTGTCCCCCCTGAGTAGGCTTATCAATTAGGCCCCATGTCTGATTTCACTGGTTGACACCTGGCTGTGAATTGCCCTGAGGCTTTGGTGGGAGATAGACACCTAGCCCCATAGAAGGGGGCAGCAGTGTGCATGCCCAGAGGTAGAAACCTAAGTAAGCAAAGTGGTGGCTCTCAACTTCTCCAGATTACTTCACTTCTTTGAGGAGCATGACTTCTCTTATGTACTCCCTAGGTTTCACCTCACTTATGAGCTACTTACTTACAAATCAGACAAAAATACAAGCGTGCCACAGAACACTGCTGAAAATGCACTCATTTTTTTTTACCCTATAATTATCAAATAAATCAATTAGAACACAGTGCAGTACATGGAGAAGTAAAAATAGGTCATTGTCTAGATGACATTTTAGTTTGGACTGGCTTCATATTTGAATTTTCACATAATATTTTGTAAAACTAGGAAAAATATCTAGATGAGTTTGTGTACCCCCTGAAACACCTCTGCATAGCCTCAACAGTATGTGTACCCTGGCTGAGAACTGATCTAGGGAAATGTGTATTGCAAAATCTTAAGTGCCAAGTGAGTTTAGGAACCTACAAATGTAGCAGGGGTTTTGTGCACCACAGTGGTCCCAAAACTGGGACTTGGGAATCTAAATCCTTTTGTGTATTCAGCCTGAAGTATCTACATGGCAAAAATTTTTCTAACAGTAGGCAGCTTTTTAGCTTACTAGAAAATGGCATAATAAGATTCAGTGGTTAGAAACACAAAGAAAAAAAAATCAGACTAGAAATAAAGGAGCAAGATTTGAGGGTTGAGATTAGCTATTGGGAAAATTTCCCTAGTGACAGAACAGATTCTTCATCACATGCACTCTTTATATCAAGACTGATCCCTTTTTCCCCAAAAGTGTTCTATATGCAACCTACTCACTTTTCTTCCTGGGTTACTTGGGAATGGGCAACACTCACATGTGCACAGACACCTAAATTGATGACAAGGAGATGCTGAGTTTCCGAGTGGTGATGTTGGGGTTGTGGGAATCCTCTATCCACTCCTCTGCTACAGTTCCTTTGCTTTACAGGAAATTAAATTTGGTAGTGCCTCCACCTGGCTAGATCTGGTACATGCTCAGTGGCGTGCCTTGGCAGCCTCTAGGACTAAATCCATGCAGATAAGAATAATCTGTGGGATGGGTCTAATCCAAATTTACTAGTTACATATATGATACACTCAAGGTACTAAATTGCATGTAACAGACCTTTACTCAACAAAGAACTTATAACAGGATGGAATTGAATATTACTACTAATTTTAAATACAAGGGGCAAGTAAATAAATCAGTGGACAGACACAATACAGTTTAAAGGAAACTTAACAGGCACTTTCATAGCTCTTTTTCCCCCAACTCACACTTTCATAGCTCTCGTTCCCCAAGTGCACACGTCCCAGAGTTCAGAACCCCAACCCCTTGGTTGTGTGGACATGCTTGAAGGAGACAAAGCAGCACTTTGCTGGTCCAGTGTATCTGCTCAAAACCACGCTGAAGTTCTGGAGTGAATTCAACCGATGGTCTGTAGTCCTGGCCCTGGTTCAAAGGGACTGCCACATTGCCTCCCCTCAGGCCCAGTCAGTCTCTCAGCAGACTCCCTTACTTTACAACTGCTGCTCCAAACTGAAGAAGATGACACAGACACTCACAGCCTCACTGCAGATCCAGCTCAGCCAGCTCTAGGCTCAGGTCCTGCTCTGGGCTAAATGTGGACAGGGCTTTGCTGAAGGTGACTTACGCCTCTAAGTCAACTTAAGTCCATAGTGTAGACATAAGCAGAGAGTGCTCTTTGATCAGTGCTTGAACTTGTATGGAAGGCTGAGAAGGTATATACATAAGTGTGCTGAACCATGAATGCTCTATATCAATACATACAAAACATGGATTCCCTTCAAAATGTTACATCTGTTAATGACAGAGCAATACTTTCTGTTAAACTGGGATGGAATTGTATCAGCCAATCAGAAAACAGGGAGGTTTTACTTATTGGCCCACAATTCTAATATATTATCCAATCAGTCAGTTCTCTGCATTGTGATTTAAGGTCATTATAAGCAATTAAGACATGGCTGACAACCAAAATGTTTCATAGCTAAATATCAGTAACACAATTTTAAACATTTGGAATCGGTCATTGTTTTTTTCCACATGCATGTTCTTTTCCTCCTGAGAGGAAAGGAAAAGAAGTAGATTTAAGCCTAAACTTGAATCTAGAAAAAATTGTGGAGTCACTAAAATGTTTGTGGATTTTAGGAAGTGTAATTAGTAGCACAAAATGAAAATATGTAGACATTTTTATTTCTAGCTAATGCATATAATTCTATTTCTGTAGATATATGTATTCCCACATAACACATTTTCCTAAAGACACATTAAAAACACCCCTATAAAAACAATGACAGATGTTGCAAAAATAAAAACCAAATAAATTTACACCTCACCCATACCGCATCTTTATATCTGATGGCCCACTGCCCTGAAGACTTCTGTACTGAATTTCATGGTGGCACAGCAGGGATTCTGAGGCTACAAGGTGGGTGAGAGGGTTAGAAGTCCCAATAGCTGTTTGTTGTGGGCATGTTTCACAACTTTTAATGGCAGTGTTTGATAAGAGAAAGGGAGTGATGAGAATATGTGCACTTTTTATAGTCACTGTGCAGTGAACAGTATTAATACATATCACCAATTTAGTCCATGACATTGACTGAGCATGGCCAGAAATTATTAGTCACTATAAGAAATTGGATATTATATGATGGCATCTTTATTCTCCTCAGTTTAAAAATGGAGACTACATATCTCATATTGACATAAATTCTGTTTTGTGTTGCATAATTGCAGATATGATTTCTTCAAACCAGCAAGCAGTTTAGTAGTAAATTGGCACTATGCAGTGTTCCATTTCCTCTAAGACTGAACTCCAACATGCCCTCTAGGTGCATCCTAACTGGCATGTTAATTGATCCAATTCCAAAAGTAATTAGTAAATAAATGTGTTTGAATAAAAACCTATATAGGCCATGAAAACCCTTTTTAATAAGTTCTTTGATTGCTCATTTTGGTATACAATCTTCCTTCAAACAAATCTGGTCAGAACCTTAAAGCTATTTTTATGCATCTTGCAATCTCACTAGAGGAAAATGCTTTTACTTATAAGAACAATTCAGTTTTATGGAAAGTGGCATTCTGGCAAAAAAATCAGCAGATCTGCCAGGACCTCATCAACTTAAGTTAACATTTTGTTCCCAACATCTTTAAGTTAAAACAATGTTGTTTCATTTCTTTCATCAGCAGGACAATCATTACACTCTGATGACAGGAGCATCTAATCACAAATGGGTGTATTCTTTGGAGACCTGTTCAGATAGGGTTATGTGTTTATAACATAAGGAGGAAACAATTCATTTTAGTTCTAGTATTTTCTATGATATGTAATAGGAAAGATAGTTGACTACACTGGTGAAGAGAGAAATATCCATTACAAATATAGTAATTGTGATTAAAGAGTCACATGTGAACAGCTGCTGCACAATGGTATAAGGAATAAGTAGTTTCTTCTATGCTTAGAAAGGGGCTAATGGATGACTGGAACTATGGTTGGGACATATTGGCTGGCATTTTAATGCTTTCTATTCTCTTATGGGCTAGTAGTTATGATAATCCAACTGGTAAGTAAGGTGTAATGGATTTGTTTACTCTTTCCCTCACTTTATTGACTATGAAAATTGCAAGGTTGGGTATTTTAGCAGTTAAAGTCTTCCGATCATCCAGAAAATTGGTACAGCATGGGCAGCAGAAATAAAAAGGTTTTCTACAATGTCCTGCCACCCTTTGAGTTTAGAGGAAGGCATATCCAGGGGAGATGGTACTACATTCTCTATTCCCTTTCAGTTTGTTAATTCTCGTCAGTGCTGTGGGGGTGTTTTCGTTATAGAGGCTCTTGCTCATTAGAAATAAAACTGACATCATTGCTTGTTTTAAATAAGCCATTCAATAACTGTTGGATAATGAGTTTGTCATTGCTGGACTGGGCTACCGGTAAGCTAGAAACCTAGAAGATATATTTATCTTTACAATACACAAGCCAGCTCAAAAATAGAAAGTTATACTGCAGTGTCTTAAGGTCAAATATAGTGGTAAAACAACTTTAATCATCTTCCCTCCCCTGCAGAACATTTTAACACTATAAATCATGGTTTAATATTTTAAAATTAACTAAGGCTACTGATTATCAGAGCTGGTCAAAAGGTTTTTGACTAAATTAAATTTTGGTAAACCTGAAACACTTTTCAGAGATGTCTTTTTTCAATTAACCAAATCAAGAAGGTTTGAAGTTCAAAGCTACCAGTGTATTTCTGACTAGAGAGAGTAAGAGTGTTTTCTAAAACATGACTACTGATGCTTTCCAATGTTAAAAACTACAAAAACACCAAATAGTACCACAATCCTGCTGAAGCCTGTTGCCTTTTTCATCATCATCCTAGCAAACAATAGACTGCAGAATGTTGCCTCCAGCAACCAAGCATGTAGGGCTCTAGGGATTGCCTACACAAAATGTGGCACACTTTGGAAGGGTTTGGTGAAGCCTGTTCCCTCCCAATGGCCAAAGAGGTATCCCCAGACTAAAGTGAAACAGACAAAGTGAAGACGGGGTACTAAAGTGTGAATGACAGGGAGTGAACAGGTTGAGTTGGAAGAAGGAGAAATTGAGTGAAGAAGTGTCATTCACCAACTATCACTCCCACTAGTATTCTGGGACAGTATTACAGTAACCTCTTTCAGAGAACAAACCAGCATGCGGGCTATTTCTGTGCTGATGGAGAGTAATTCACCACTGTCAGGTTGATTTACCTGGTTCAGTGGAGTGGCAGTAAACATATACTCAGCCGATCCTGACGTCAACCTAGTAAAACCACCTCGTCGGATAACATGGTGCTGCATTAATGGAAATGCATTTCCTGTCAGCCCAGCACAGTGTAGATGGTGTGTACGAATGAAGTCACAAAGCTGACAGGAGTTATGCAAGATACTATATGTAGTTTACATAACTCCTGTCAACTGCTGCTCAATTTCTATGGTAGAATGGACCAGGTCTTTGTCTGAATGGGTTTATTTGCACTGCTGCACACTAGGAGTCAGAATCTTATTTACAGAAAAGCTCTTATCCAATTCTAACAGTGTAAAGAGGCCATAAAATCAGAGTGAATTCAATTATCACTAACATTAAAATCACTCTAGTCCTACAAATTGTCCTTAACTGTTTTTACTACTCAGAATTAATACTAAAAAAATTATATGCTTCTAATACATAGGGAGATCCTATGTCTGAGGGAAACTGCCCTTAGCTCTGAGTTGACTTTGTGCCTAGAATCCTTTGGCAGTACCTGACAACCATGGCACTAGGGTGGGGAGCTGAGGGATGGAGGTAGAAATCAAACCCAATATGTCTAAATTTATGGATATAGATTAAAAATAAATGAAACATTCAAAAAGTCAAATGAATTTGGGAATATACAAATATATTCAAATTAATACACTTTGAGATTGAAGTATAAAAAATACAATTTTTTCTGCACTGATTGAAAAGAAAAACCCAATGTATCAGTGTGATGACAATATAAAGTGTTACAAGTGAAATATTAAAAGTGCTGGAAAATAATCCTTTTATTTTCTGGGTGGACAAGATTAGGCACCTTTTGTTCACCTTACTACATGACTCTGCCTCTCTGAGGGCATAAAGAAAAATGAGCTAGATTTGAAACTGTTAAGCAAAATATGAGAACTTAATCCTCTATAAATTTTTGAAGTCTATCTGAATTTTGGTACTTTAAAATATCAGTAAAAATCCCTAATTTTTTTGGCTATGTCTACACTAGCAAACTAGTTTGGAGCAAGTAAGCTTAGTCCCAACTAATTTGAACTCTGTCTACAATAGGCTTTGCCTAGTTTGAACTAAAAAAATTAGCTTAGCTAAATTCAAACTAGTTAGTTAGTCTGGTTAATCCAAACTAACTGTTTAGTTCAAATTAATTTGCATTTTAGTTTGAAGTAGCCCAGTGGAGACATGATGGTTCAAACTAAATAAGTTAGAACTATCAATTAATTCAAATTAAGCATTTTTTAAGTTCAAGCTAAGTTAAAGTTCAAGCTAGCCACCCTTTTTTTGTTCAAACTAAAATGTTAGTTCAAGCTAAGTAGACTGAAATTTATTTTGAACTAAAAATGTTTTTAGTTCAAGCTAACTTTTAGTTCAAACTAGCTGCCCTTTTTTAGTTCGAACTAACATTTTAGTTTGAACAAAAAAAGGGTGGCTAGCTTGAACTTTCAGTTAGCTTGAACTAAAAACATTTTTAGTTCAAAATAAATTTCAGTCTACTTAGCTTGAACTAACCAGGTCTGGACTAAGATTTTACGTTGAAGGCATAGCCTTTCTGTGCCAAGAGACCAACATTTTCACCTTTAAGTCAAGATTTCATCTTTGTAAGTAAAAATAGTAACAGGCAATATGTACTGCTAAATATAGGGTTCCACAGCTGGAGCTCCATCCCTGCTCAACTATATATAGCATCATGGTAGATATGTTAAATGTATTTTGTCCTGCTCCCTTGCAGCTCTTGGGGGGGATTGAAAGTTATTCTCCATATTTACAGCCCCTTCACTCAAGTTCTACTATATCCTATTGGATTTGTAAAAGAATTGTACATTTTATGTCAAAAGCATGAGGTTTGCCACAGTCCTAAAGTATGACCTAATAAAGAGCTTCCAGTACAGGGTAGAGCCATTACAATTCCATGCCATTTTGACTCTGGCAACCATTTTGATTTCTCAATGCTTCCTCTTCCTCTGATGTTTTCCTGATAGAGATTATTTATAGTATTATACCATTCCAACAGGAATTCAAATGTACAAAAGAACTCCTTGTTTTAGGGGTGCTGAAAACTAGAGCAATTGGCTTGAGATTATATGAAAATATAAATTAACATGCTATATAGTATGTCATCTGAGCGTATATAAAATTTTAGTAAACATAGCATTGTTTACAACTTTATTCATGAACTAAAATGCTACATTTCTTTGCTAATGGTATTTTAGATTGATCTGTGCATAACACATTATTGCTATATACCTCAAAGATTGAAAAGGCTGCTTGAATATGTAGGCAGTCTAAAATCAATTAAGAAACAAAGAAGTCTTTCACAATCTTAAACATACTGAAAAATTAGTTTTCCCATGAGTTTTCGAGGAGGCTGGCAGTTTGGTCTTGAGATGGGCCTTGCAGGAAGTGTGCTGAGGAGGATTTTTTTTCCCCCTCAATTGACTGGCTCTGTTACTGTCTGGATTTTGTCCTGCAATCTGTTATTAACATGGTGTACTGCTGCAGTTTGGTCAACCTACTTAACAAAGAGACATAAGCACATCAGGGTTTGCAGTATATTTAATGCTATACTCCCTTCTAAGAAATGGTTGCCAATGCCTATGGCCTATACAGGTACCTTGATGAATCAAACAAAATAGCTGAGCATCTGTCACCTGATCACAATGATTAGTGCTAGACCTCTTTGGGGTGGTTCCTTTCTCTGTTGTGGCTTCAAATTCTCTGATCAACATCACCACTTACAGCCCTGCTATAAAATGTTACAGGGCCTCTAAAGTATGTCACATTAATTGTTCTGTCATCCCCTTAGATTATAGCATTATTTTGCTCAGGAGCTTGGTCAAGCACAATTCCAGAGAAAACATGCTGCACCATCGGAACAGTGAAATCCTCCTCTAGGAACTCTCTAGCTGTGTCTGGATACACTTTGTGAAGTTTACACACTCTTAAAAAGGTGAACAAGCACACATTGAGCATAATCAGGCTGACAACTTTCCAAGGCATTTTATGTACAGAACAAAGTTTTCCTGGTGGATTGATAGCACATAGGCCAATACAAGAACCTCTAAATGAAGTGTGATATTGCTTAATTGAAGCATGGTGTGCCATTTTATCATACCCCATTGGTGGATCTCATCTTCTTGAGAGCTTGAGTATATAGTGTATGTGTGCATTTTGGAGCGAGACTTACAGACTGCTTCTAGTTATTTGGTGGGAATGCTTATTATATGTAATATAAGACACTTTAAAGAAGCAATCATCAATTTCTGCGTAAGCCATCTGAGCCTGAACAACAGCTTCTAACCATCCGCTAGCAGTATTACAGTTGTCATTTCTAGATGACATCCAACATAATAAGATATTTCTCCTCTATACCTAGCATGCCAGGCCTACTGTTATCTACCTGGTTAAGGTGCCAAAGGACTGATTAATGGTGATCAATAACCCTTGGCATGGGTTTAGGTAGTGTGAAACGTTCCTCATCACATCCATGATCATTCTTTGCCATGGACTTAGTCATCCGGAGAGAGGAGAAGTGCAGTGGTAGCTAGAATAAAGTCTGGCATTGACTTTTTGCTGGTCTGATGAGGTGTACATGCATTGTCAGCCTCCACTGAATTCTCCCTTACTTTCTCATTCTTCTTGCAGGGCTTTGTTGTTAGTTTGTAGTCAGTCTTGATTTCCACATTTGTGGCAGGAAGAATAGCACTGGTTATGTTTCAGATCAATGGAGGAATAGTTGGTTAAGATTGAGGAAGTGATAAAATAGTCCTCTTCACTTATTCTGCATAAAAGTACAAAATTTGCCAGTCTTTAAGCATGATCTAGAGAAGACCCTATATATGAAGAGTCTTTATTAGGTCATATTTTAAAACTGGAAAATGTCATGCTTTTATGGTGAAGCCCACAATTCCAATCAGTTATTAGTCCGAAGTATTTAATATTTATTAGGGGACCAATGACAGATTAATGTCCTCACTTCTCAAAACATATCAAGAATCCTACATGGGCTCACTTTTTGGAAATTTTGGCCTTTGCTTCTCACTAAGCAAAGAAAGGAGCTGTGAATACTCTTCTCAGTTCCTCTCTTTTCTCCAGATCAAATCACTCAAAGATGGTGGGCTGAGTTGCCCATTGCACAAGAGATCCACTCAGCACAGTTTGAATAGTAGTCTCCCAGAGAACCAATTCTGTGCTACCTAGTTGCAACCTATGCCAGCATAGTCTGAGGAACTGCTTTAACTTACACCCATGACATAAATACCCCCCATTACATGAAAGCTCAAGGCATGTAGGTAACTATATCAACCTGTAGGTTTTCAGTATAGGGTGGTGTTTGTGGCCATCCTTAATTTGAAAATTCACAGAAATTCAAACGATTTCCACACCACAATCAAACTTAGCCTGTAACACACCACAAAGGAGATCCACTTTCTGGACACTACAGTACAAATTAGGGATGGATACCTACACACCATCCTATACCAAAAACCTACTGAAGCGTAAAGCTCCTTACATCCCCCGAGCCTTCATCCAAATCACACCACATGATGTATCATCTACAGCCAAGCCCTAAGATATAAACACATTTGTTCCTATCCCTCAGATAGAGAGACACCTTGAGGATCTCTATCAAGCATTCTTAAAACTACACTATTCATCTTTGGAAATGAGGAAGTAGACAGAGCCAGGCAGGTACCTCAAAGTCAACTGCTACAGGAGAAGTCCAAGAAATTAGACAGAATACCACTGGTCATCACCTACAACCCCTGAGTCAGACCTCCACAGCCCCATCAAGGATCTACAGCCTCTTCTACAAGAAGATCCCTCAGTCTCTCAAGCCTTGGGAAACAGACCTCTCCTCCCTTATTGACAGCCCCCAAACCTTAAGCAGATGCTCACCAGCAACTACAGACCTAGCAACAGAACCATTTAAGTAGGCACATATCCCTGAATCAGAACACACAACCAAAATTGTCCACATATCTGCACAACATTCAATATTACAGGACCTAATAAAACCAGCTACTCCATCAAAGGCTCATCTACCTGCTCATCCACCAATGTGATTTTTGTCATGTACCACAAATGCCCTATACATACTGGAGAAACAGAACAGCCTCTGTGCAGAAGAATAAATGGGTGCAAATCTGGCATCACAAATCACAGCATTCATAAACTAGTAGCTGAGCACTTAAATTTTCTTGATCACTCTATTGACAATTTACTAATTACTGTCCTCAGACAAATGGATAAAGATCAAGGCTTCAAAGAGAAACTACAGAATTGGATCTTGTCAATTTCCAAAGGAATAGCCATGTTAGTCTAGTCCAGCGGGGGGGGGGGGGGAGTTGTGTGGCACTTAAAGACTAACAGATTTAATCTGTTAGTCTTTAAGCACCACACAACTCTTTTTTTTTTTTTTTTTTTTACACACAGAATTGGAATTCATTTGAAAATTTGACTCCCTCTCTTCAAGGCTAAATAAGGACTTTGGATTTTTCTCATTAAAACAGGTGACTTGACCTCATCTTCCTCAGTATGCTGTTCCCTGGAATTTGAATCTTTAACTGCTTTGATTTGCTGTTACAGAGTGACCTGATCCCATGACTTACCATTTTGTAAATTCCCTCATCTTCAAAGCATCTGAAAAAGTTGGATTTTCTCTCACGAAAGCTCACACAATAAATCTGTTAGTCTGTAAGTGCCATAGGGCTCTCTTGAGGAAATGCATCAACTTTGTACCTCATGAGCAGGGCTAAGAAGACAATGCATACCAAAGAAATCAGTTCACCCGTACTGGAAATTTTCATTCTATGTTGTGGCATGTCAGAATATTTCTTCCATTTAGACAAGGGAAAATTGCCTTCCATGTCCATCTTTAAAAAGAACTCTAAGTAAAAGACAGAGGGTATGTGCATCAGCACTTGCAGAACACACACTAACAGCTTTTTAGACATGGATTTGACCTTCTTCCCTAGGCTGGAGCTTGGTGTCTCAATACCTCAGACCCCTTTCTCTGACCCCATGTTTGAGTGCTCAAAGGCCAGTCCCAGCTACAGTTTCTACACTTTTTTTTTAAGCTCAGCTACCACAAGTCTGTAGAACCAGATTAAGAATCCTTTCCCAGATTTCACTAGGCCAGCTTGGAATCAAAAACATTACAAGACGGAAAGGAAAGACATTTCTTTAAAACAAGTATACTGGGGTGACACTTTGCTAGGGCAAAGAATTGTAGTTAACATGCCCCCACATTCCACCTAGGCTATGTTCACACACAGAGGGCTTGTTTTGAAACACTATTTCGAAGGACAAAAAAGTGTCTTTGAAATAAGGGAAATGAAATAGCATGTCCAGCGTGGACATGCTATTTCGCTTCAGGGGAACTGCAGACCGTGGCGGGGTGAGTATATACATACACCCAAACATTATGCCATTAGCTATAGATACTAAATTTTATGAAAAAATCTGTTTTTTTGTTCTTCGAGTAGAAAGCCCTGGAGTTTGATTCTCTGTGCCTTTTTCATAGCCTAGGGCTTGATCTTGTTCCAGGTAAAATCAGCGGTGAAATTCCTATTATCTTCAATGATACAAATTTAGCACTTTAATCATTCTGGCTTCAATTCAGGAAAGCTCTCAAGCACTTGCTTATGGACACACCTATTCAGGAGAGCACTTATGCAAATCACTACCCTTAATCAGGTACTCGAACTTATTACAGGCCCTGATACAGGATGGTACTGAATCATGTGCTTAACTTCAAGCACATGCTTCACTGTCAACCTGCATCAGGGCCTGCAATAAATTCATTTGCAGAATGGGTTAATTATTATCCCTATATATACAAAATTAGGCCTATCTTACAATTTGTATCAATGCTAGTGTGAAAGACATTGTTTAAAAGCTATAGCCTTTGATTTTTTTAAAATGATTTTACTCTGTTTTTCAAGAAGCCTCCATTGTACAGCATTACCTCTTAATTCCCCTGGTTACTTAAGACAACTCTGTAAATTAGTAGATAAAATGTCTTTCCTATTCTGAAAAGATAATATGTACAATAAGGAACAAGAAGTTCTTAGAATTTCCAATATTATATTTTGTCACATAGACCATTATTTTTGTTAGTTATTTCTCCAACCCCACAAATCCTGAAGTTAATAAAACTAAGTAGACTACTCTTCCTTAATAAAATATTGACAGAATATAGTATTAGATCTCATCTTAATTTATACAGTTTTGTGAAAATCTCATGAATGAGAGCATACTTTGTTTGCACTCTAATATCCTTACTGTATTTTTCCCAATTTTTTTACCAGCAATTCTCAAAATTACATATATGAATTTCATGTGACACAACTAGATAGAAAATAAAATCTAGGGGTTTAAAATAAATCCTTCCCAGATGTGCCAAACTGAATTCTTCCAGCCTAAAGCCACATTTAGAAATACAATAATTCATGGCTCTCAAACTTTTGTGGGTCAAGAAACACTTGGTGGTGTCTGCCACCCTACAGGATGCAGCAGCACACTACCCTATTCTGAATCGAGCGCTATAGCAGGTCTCCATGACACACCTACCATTGTGTGATGACAGTAATGTATCTCAACATGGTGCTTGAGAACCACTGCACTATGCCTCAATAGTGAGACTGAAACTGAGTTCACTTACACCAGTTCTATACTAGTTTGCAGCCTTTGATTTCAGTGGAGTTACTCCTCATTTATGCCACAGTAAATTCACAATCAGGTCATCATCTACAAATCTCACCAAAATAAACTAAATGTGGTATTTAGAACTCAGGATCTACACACTAACAAACTTATGTAGAATTAAGGATAGAATGGAAGGAAAATTTTAAGTTCAGTTAATTTAGACTTCCAACAGTCCTCAATGGACTTTAGAAACAATGTGATTCAGTTCCTCACACTGCACTTCAGAATATGCTGTCTATCCAGAGCAGACATGGCCAAACTGCAGCTCAGGAGCCACATGCAGCTTTTGAATGAAAAAAACTGTGGCTCCTGGAAAAATGTCAGCAAATCAATTTAGGAAAGCAGCCCCAGCCTAGGAGTTCAGGAGGGGGTCAGGACAGTGGGGAGAAGCTCAGCATCGTTGGGCATGGCAGGGGGAAGTGCTGTATGGCTGGGATTTTAAATAACTCGCCACTAGCCTGCAGTCTTCTAGATCAAGCAGCAGCTAAGTTTTTACTGTATAGACCTAATTTTCATGATAACTTTAAGTAATTATTAGAATCTGACATTAGTAGGATGAATATTTGTCATCTTTTTATGATAAACTTAAAGTGTGCAATGATTTTTAAACTTAGTAATTTTGGAGTAGGTAAAAGTATGTGGCTACATGCCTCAGTGCAGCTCTTGAAGGTTTTATAATCAATTGTGCGGCTCTTGTGTTCCATAAGTTTGGCCACCCCTGATCCAGAGTATTTAAAAATAATAATTTGAGCACATGTTAGAGATACACAGAAGGGGGAAAAAAGAACCATTCATATGCTACTTAGACTCCCCAGAAACTGTCTCTGAATGGAATTTATAAACAGGCCAATAAGAATCTGAATGAAGTACTATTAGTGATATGTCATAGAACAGGTTTTGCAACTGAGATGTAGGGACAGGGGAGCCAGAAAATTATACCAGCATATAAAGGAAATCAAGTTTCTTCCCACCTAAATATCCCTACTGCTTCCATACAGCAAACAACAAGACATGCAATAGCCAGGATTTGCTAATTGATGAATACGTAAGTAAAAACAAGAACCCTGGTAGAAGTGCTAGAAATCCAGCATTAAGATTGAGTGATATTTGAAAACAAGGAAGGTCACAACTAAAGCATTGCAGAAAACTTTAACTCTGCCTCATAGTTATAACCTGTTCCAAAGGGCAGTTGTGCTAGTCTAGTCAGTAAAAGAAGGAGTCCCATGGCACTGAAAGGCTAACAAATTCATTTATTGCATGAGTTTTTGTAGGAGAAAATCCCACTTTGTCAGACAAAAGTGTCTGATGAAGTGGGATTTCCCCCCACAGAAGCTCATGCAATAAATTAATTTGTTAGTCTTTAAGTGCCAGAGGACTTGTCTTTTTATAGCTATATCCTGAGACAATAAGAAACTCAGAAAACTTCCATGCAAACAAATTTTATTTGATTAGTGAATACAAAAACTAAAACATGTTACTGTTAACTGTACAAAGATGTTCTATCAGATCCTACTTTACAAAGCAAATTGCACTTCACTAAAAGGCCTACTTTAGAAATTCCTGATTATGCAAGAGTAAAACACAGAAAGCTATGTTAGGTGACACTCTTCATTAAAATTCCCTATGCCATTAATTATGCATATGACATTAAACACAGAGATAGTGTATCTACGTGTACAAAGCTCTTAGGGGCAGATCATGAAATCACAGCACTTACATGAGAAAACCCAAAGTTAGTGTGGTGATAAAGCACCACTCCTAGTATTGAGACATGAAAAGAGTTATAAAACTGGTGCCTTATTTTCCACATTTGTTACCTCAGTCACAGACTGTTCAAGCCTACAATTAGGTGAACAGATGTCCTGGTTTATTAGAGACCATCCTGATATTCATAGTTTTTTTCTATCCTATTTGCCCCCCCCCCCCAGTATTTTAGACTTTCTATCTGGTTATCTTAAGTTCAATGTCTATCCCACAATGTGAATAAACAAATAATAGAAAATAATATCTGTAAGAAAAGAAAGCAGAGTGGAGGTTGTATAAGTAGAAGGAATGGAAGAGTGATCACTGTACTGGGACAGTGGCTTTTCAAACCTTCAGATGTCCACAGCCACAAGCAGTAGCTTACTCTATACCTTAGGAGGCATAGCTATCAGAAGTACAGTATTTGTCTGAATGAACATAGGATTTGCCAAGTTATATAAAAATTTTAACTTTCACTGTTACCCAAAGTTGAGTTTTCAAAAAAAGTCTTACATCAGCTTATTCACCAGAACAGCTACTAAGAACAAGACAAACTCACATGAATGTAAACAAAAGCAGCAACTCAAACTGTCGTCTGCTAATCACTAGGGCTGTGTTCTCACACATCCAGTTATTTCGATATGGTTGTTTTGCAATAACCATATATCGAAATAACGCTTATTTCGAAACACCTTATTTTGAATTAACAAAATGTTAATTCAAAAGAAGGGAAAAGGCGGGAAACGAAATAGCAGGTTCAAACTGTGAACTTACTATTTCACTTCAGCAGGGGGCTGCAGGCACCAGCGGGGTTCAGCGCTGCCCGGC